>OY759214.1:85492817-85827564 GCA_963662175.1 Aradus depressus
TGTCGTAATTGGACTGCACACTTCTGTGAACATGATAACATCCAATATAGTAGGTGTCGTAATTGGACTGCACACTTCTGTGAACATGACATCCAATATATTAATATAGTTTAAATGTTTTCCATTTATTTACTACTACATACATGCAATACATATCAAGAAGTACAATGGATCTTAAATAATGAAGCAGAAATCATTCATTAAGACACCTTTACCACTGGAACGCAGACTTAAAAAGAAGCGACCGCATGATTTTCTTCTCATCAATTAATCAAAATACATTATCTAAGTTTCACAGCTGAACACTCCCCTTGTTGTTATCCGATACATTTCCCCCCCCCCCCCCCCCCCCCCCCCCCCTATATTATGTTAAATGTATCTAGTATAAAGGAGGGCGCCGGTAGCTCAGTGGTATGCGTGCTTGACTTCTGAGCTCAAGGTCGTGGGTTCGTAGCCCGACCGAGGCCCTTAGTTTATTTTATCTGGGAGGTAAAATAAACTTAAGCACGCCGTCCTTCGGATGGGACGTTAAGCGATGGTCCCGAGCCTGTACGATGTCAGGTACTCGTTAAAGACCCCTACCCTAGATGAATAAAAATTTAGGGTAGGCAAAATTTAGGACTCCCACTGTAGAGTCGGGCTCATGTCCACCAGAGTGACGAATGAGCGCTCTGGTAGTAGGCGATATGACCTCGTAGTTAAAGCCCGGGCATGAGTCATAAAACCTAACCTAACCTAGTATAAAGTTACTTGTTTAGGGCAATTAATGAATTGTACCTTAGTTCATATCTCAGGTTAATTAGGCCAATGACCTAGGTATTATTGTTATAGACAGTCCAACTATAATATTCATGTATAGAATAATAAAGTTTACAATAATTATAAAAAAAAGAAAAAAAAAATACAATTTTATCTTGAGTTAGTTATTATGACTCATGTTCGGACTTTAAGTACAAGGTCATATCGCCTATTACCAGAGCGCTCTTTCGTCACTCTGAGCCCGACTTTACTAAGAGAGTCCTAAATTTTGCCTACCCTAAATTTTTATTCATTTAGGGTAGGGGTCTTTAACGAGTACCTGACATCGTACAGGCTCGGGACCATCGCTTAACATCCCATCCGAAGGACGGCGTGCTTAAGTATATTTTACCTAAGGAACTCGGCCGGGTTTTGAACCCGCAATCTTGAGCTCAGTATGCAAGCACTCATACCACTGAGCTATTATCTTGAATATCAATTAGTTAGTTATTATGACTCATACCCGGGCTTTATCTTCGAGGTCATATCGCCTTCTACCAGAGTGCTCTTTTGTCTCTGGTGGACATGACAGTGAGAGTTCTAAATTTTGCTTATCCAAGTTCATTCACCTAAGTTGCACATCGAGCTTAACGTCCCATCTGAAGAACGGCCTGATCAAAGTTTTTTCACCGCCCAGATAAAGGCTAGTAAAGACATGCGAGCAACGAACCGAGCACTGTTCGGCTCGTTTTCAGTTTTCAAAGAACACACTCCAAGCCGAACAGAGACGAGCCGAGCATTTGGATGCTCCACAACCATACCAACGAACATAACCTGCACAAGTTAACCTGCAGATAACAAATTTACGTTTATTTGTATATCATTTTATTACTATTCAAAATCTTCAATCAGAAAATGCTCAAGGTAGGTAGCTACTTACGTAATTAATTTACATATTTGTAGTACAATTAATACGGATACGAATTTATTATGATACGTAATTTATTTTTACATGTAAATTGTTTAAAATGAACACTTTTTTAGGAAAAGTGTTTGAATAATTCCTCCCAAGCATCCAATCTCTTTATTTTATTAAAATGAAATTTGTGTTTTAAATCCCATATGACTGGGTACTGGCTCATAGCCTGAGCAAACTGAATTTGAAGCTCCTGAGACCAGTCTTCAGAAGCCATAATAAAATATAATTTATTGAATAATATTTAATTAAAAAGAAAAGAACGTGCACTACCAAAAACCTAAATATTTGAGAAGGTTATATTGGTTATAAACAACAGTGCTCGGGTCAAGTCGGGACGGTTCGGCTTGGTACCAGTCCACACACACCGCAGCCCGTGCCGAACATTCCTTTGATGGTTCGTCAAAAAACCGACAACAGGTGGAGCAGACCCCGAACCTCCCTTGTTCGTCGAGCGCCTGCGCTCTTCATCCCCAGGCATGCGCACTGACTAATGTTCGGCTCGTTACTCGCGTGTCTATACGCCTCTTAAGAGTCTCGAACGGGTTTCGAATCCCCCTTCCCCTTCTCCCGAATCCTCTGAAAATTAATAGGTGTCGTCCATATGGGGGCAACTTCTGGATACACATATAAAATTTCGTGCTTATATTTTCATTTTAACGGAACCTCTCGTTCACAAACGCATACACACACAGGCAGACAGGAAATATTTTTAACGTCACACGAGAAGGGGGTCCGAACAAAAGTGACGTGACGCGACGTTTGAAATATCTACATCAATTTTATTCCTTTTTTTTCAAAAACTATGCATTTTATTTTTCATTGCCGATATAAAAGAGAACTTTTTCATTGGATCTATCATTACTATAACTATAACTGTCTTGAATGTTTATACTCTTAGTATCGCTTATGTTTGATTTATATTATATTAATATAAACCAATTCTATGAATAAATGAGATTCTTTAGACATAATTTTTGTATGTTACTAATAATCATAAAAATAATAATTTACTTTGGGGGTCCAGGTTTTTGTGACTTATTATTAGGTAGGGGGAGGGAGGGGTCAAAAATGCGTGAATTTTGAGTGACGTATTTTATGGATGGCTCTTTATAGGCTTTTGGGTTCACATTAGAATTTCGTGTTGATACATTCATTCTATCGAGAGTTATCGTGTTCATAGGCAGACAGAAATTGTTTTTTCATATTTGGAATCTAGAGGTCGGAAAACATGAAATTTCGTAGATAACTCCTCATCAAATTTTTGACTGTTTACATAACTTCCCCTATACTTCATTATTTTATAAAATGATCTTATATTATACTGAATAATATTGCGGAATGTTACGAATTGACATTTTCTACAGGAACTAGAGTACGGAAAACGTTGTGAATCACTGTTCCAAGAGAAGGGTGATACGTGTTAAATAAATTTAACAAACAATATCTACAAACATTGAATTTGTGACAAGTATCACGTGTCAGACACAGACGATTTGTTCCTGCAAACTTTTTACGGTCCATCTGGAGGACCCAGCTTCTGATTCCATTATGATCTGGGTCGAGAACAATACTTTCTATCTGGTAGAGACAAAGGGATGCACTTCCCCTTGTGAAAACTGAGGGGAGAGACACGCGACACCCATTGTCAGTAACGGCGGGGATGTGAGAACCTTTCAGAAGAGGCCGGATTAGCAGGACGATGCATTCGGTCTGATCAGTCGAGCTGAACCCCAACATCCAAACCTGCATCTTTGTCAGATACTGACTTCACTCTCAGAGATGTGTTCATTGTTAGTCTACTCATGTCTTTTCTGATCACTTCTCACACTTCTTTGTATATATAATAATTGTCCATTGTACCGGAACATTGAACAACAGAGAATTGTTCCGAAAAAAACAATTTGTTGGTGAATCACCGGCTAAATACCTCCCCACGAATTAATCAATATTATTATTGAGCTAAAACTCAATATTTTACATACATAGTCGCTTATGGATCCTCATATGAAATTATGTTTCCAAATATTCATATCATTGTTAGTTTTTAGGGTATTCAAGTCGAGCCTCTCTTTTCTGGTCCCCCCTTCGCGGAAAATTTTCAGGTGCCATTCTCATCTGCGCACGATTGTGATGCAAGCCTAGAGAGCAGCCCTTTTAAGGGTTAGAAGGGCCTATCAAACTGTCTCTACGGCTGCGCTACAGGTACTAGCAAGAGCTCATCGAGATAGCTTATAAACAGTTATTAACTTCCTCAGGTCCCAACGTGCGAAATGTAGAAAAAAAGACAAAAATCAATAGGTGTCTCGTTGTTCAATAATAGTGAAATAACCATTATAAAAAAATCGTGTTTATATTCAAAAACATTATTTGATACTTAGCTTTCATTTTTATTTTTTTTTGTCAGAGTTCCTCCACAGATATCCTTAAGGACTGTCGAATCTACGTTTTAATTATTATTTTTTATTATTTATACACTAATTTATTTTTCTTGTTTTTTTCTTTTATATATTTTATTTAGAGACATTAAATACGTCACCAATAAATTACTCCATGATGACCTAAACATCCCAACCGTCCAAGAACTCGTCCAATCCCGATTCTTGATTTTCCACAACAAACTTTCATCCCATCCTAACCCATTTGCACAAGTCCTATCCTCTCAATCCCATCCTGACAATCCTCCCCGCCGTCTGAATAGGAGGTGGCCTCGAGATCTTCTAAGTGAAATCTAAACATTGTATTAGTTTCTAGGGAGTGTCAGCGCTGGCTGGCCTCTCCCAACATGTGTCATAGACACTCATGCATATAGTTACCAAATTTGCTCATTATATTAATTGTATATAGATTGCAAATAAATAAATTAAGAAAAAAGAAAAAAAAGACATTAGCATTTTATTTAATTATTTCATTTATTTTTATAATTTATACTTTATATTTGTTATTTTTATTTTGTTTTCTTTCTTTTTACCATATTTCGCACATTGTGTTTCTATATCTCGCACATTGGCCCCTGATGAAGGGACGTAAGAACTTATCGAAACATCGTTGGGATAAAGACACTTCCGATGAGTTTTTGAAAAATAGTTATCTTAATTGTTATTAAATTGAAAATGTGTCTACTTATTATAAATGTATCTACGTATTAATATATATATTTTATTTATATTATTATTATTTATTTTTACTCATATATTTTTAAGTATGTATTTATTCAGTTTTTATTAAATTTATTTTACTTTTTTTAAATAGTTTTGTTATTGCTACTAATCATACGTGTGTTAGACTCAAGTAGTTATAAATCTAATTTATTAGATTCTTTTGACGTATCCTATTACCATGTATTAGTTTAACGGAAATAAATTTATTATTATTATTGTATTGTGTTAGTTGCCCCTGCTCAGCCTGGGATAGGGTAAGTGTACATTTAAATATTATTTAGAAAACTCAACAACGAATCTGAATCTCTTACCGAATACAACAACTTCGTGTAGCTGGGCAAGTAATAGATCAACAATAAATAAATAAATAGCTTGTATAACAATTTTTTTGTTCTAGCAACCATTTTGGAGAAGAGCGGGCCTTGGAAGACGGGACACCCTGTATATATAAGGATCCGCTGACGTTTATTTTCAGTAGGATCTAAATGTTTCCAATCTTATAAGTTAACAAGTTAGATCAGGAAGAAGAGACTCTCTTAAATGTAGTCAAACATTTGGGATTGTCTGAAAGGAAATTCTCAATTTAAAAAGTCAAGCCGTAAACCCAAGGAAAATTGAATGTCTCTTGAGTGGCCACCCACAGAGATCCCAGAGAATTGGTAACAGACCGAATCTTGCCAAGGCTTCAAAAGAGATTTTCAATGGAAACATTCTGGAAAACCAAACCCTTCTTTCTACTTTGATTGACTAATTTTCTCCCACTGAATTTGTCTTAGATTTTCGTTTCATGATTACTTTTTAATTTGTAAAAATTGTAATCAACTACCCAGAACAATTATACAAAAAAAAAAAAGTCGTCGGTGCATCACCGGCAATTTACTTCCAGAGAACAGAACGAATTAATCAATTAACTTTTCGCTGCAAAACCTGTCGATCGTTTGTGCTAATATTCAACAGTTGACTTACATATGGGCTCCTAAATCCCCGTGCTGAAATTTTGTGTTGATAAATTCATTATTCGACAGTAATTAGGATTTTTTAATTTAGTCCTTCATCCCCCCCCCCCCCCCCCCCCCTGAACCCCCTTCCCTTCGGCAGATTCGGTGTAAAATGGTATTTCAACCATTGTTGATGACGCAGTTGCGTTGAAAGTCGGTTCTGATGAGAAGTAAATGCCTTTTATTTCTATGAGAAATCTCCAAACTATCACATTATTGATGTGTAAACATCTTAGCTCTCGGTAAGGGCTATCTCAGAGCGTAAGTCTCGTTGATGTGCATGCTGCGTAAATGTGTGTATCAGACGGTTGAGAGCGCAGCGCCCACACACACAACTACACACTTCTTTATATGTGATGTCAGCTGTTTTTGAGCATTTCTATTGTTTTTTACAACATGATTGATCATATTTACCGTTGTAATCATAGTGAATTGTACTAAAATATCAATATTACGAACAATAAAATGATCTTTCGGTAAGAAACTTTTAGGTTAAGATGCTTTGATAGCTTAAATTTGTAACAATAAATAAAATTTGTGGTCAAAAATAGTAAAGCTGTGTAAATATAAAAAAATATAATATATAATATTTCAACATATTATTATATGATATTATATAATATTGTTTGGTAAGCGTGCTTGACTTCTGAGCTCAAGAACGTGGGTTCGTAACCCGACCGAGGCCCTTAGTTTATTTTATCTGGGAGATAAAATAAACTTAAGCATGCCGTCCTTCGGTTGGGACGTTAAGCGATGGTCCCGAGCCTGTACGATGTCAGGTACTCGTTAAAGACCCCTACCCTAGGCGAATAAAAATTTAGGGTTGGCAAAATTTAGGACTCCCACAGTAGATTCGGGCTCATGTCCACCAGAGTGACGAAAGAGCGCTCTGGTAGTAGGCGATATGACCTCGTAGTTAAAGCCCGGGCATGAGTCATAAAACCTAACCAAACCTATAATATTGTTATAAGTATATAATAATAATAACTGCTAAAAATTTCGATCAATAAATAATATATTTGTTGTCATATTGTCACAACAAATAATATAATGTCTTTACACATTTCAGGAGATACCGAACAGCTTATTTCATTTTTAAATGACAAACTTAATCTACAAATGAATTATTATAAAACAAATTTTAATTAAAATCAGTGTTTGACAGCAAGTTTTTGAAACCAAAGCAGATGTTTTCACATCAATTCTCGTGAGTACCGCGTCACTCACACATTTGGTTTTTTTCGATATTAATTTGGTTATAATCCAAAATGTCTAGCCCAAAGGGAGTGAGGTAAGTGACCATCCGGATCCTAACTTATTGTTAGTTTAATCTATACTTGTGGTAACTTGTCTCTTTACCCAGAGAACGGACTAGTTCATTACAAAAACAAACTTATAGTTGGATTAGTTAAGGCCTTAACAAGAGTATTGGCTATAACCAATAAGCTGGAAACTGCTGACTCTACCAGAATGATTCAAATTGCTGAGAACAAACTTTACACAGGGATAGACCGCAACTCCCCAAACGTTATACTGTAGCACTAGCTACGAACTTACCATGCAAATAGCATCTAAACTTGCAACCCACACTGGGGTGCGCTCAGTCATGTCCGAGCCGTAGGGGTTTACGTGAAAACGTTACGCTCTCCGATTTCTATGCTTCTGGATACACTCCATCATCTTTGTTAATCATTCCCACACTCGTACAAATCGAAGTTACCCCACTGGTTGAGGGTACGGGCTCGCTGTGCGCAATGACAGTTGAATTTGCCTCTACTGCTAATCTTCTTCGGCTCTCCCGTAACTCTCTCGATCGCTCGGTGCTAGACTTTGGGCACTTTTTGTAAAATAACCTAAGTCTCGGCCGGGTTTCGAACCCGCGATCTTGAGCTCAGTAGGCAAGCAACATTTTTACAAAAAATATTCATCTCATTATTTTCGAATTCTTAGATTTAAAATCGGTTGATGTTTACAATTTATATTCTATATTGAGAGGGCGCCGGTAGTTCAGTGGTATGCGTGCTTGTCTTCTGAGCACAAGATCGTGGGTTCGAAACCCGACCAAGGCCCTTATTTTATTTTATCTAGGAGGTAAAATAAACTTAAGCACGCCATCCTTCGGATAAGACGTTAAGCGATGGTCCTGAGCCTATATGATGTCAGGTACTCGTTAAAGACCCCTGCACTAGATGAATAAAAATTTAGCGTAGGCAAAATTTAGGACTCCCGCAGTAGAGTCGGGCTCATTTCCGCCAGAGTGACGAAAGAGCACTCTGGTAGTAGGTGATATGACCCCGAGTTCATGTCCGGGCATGATTCGCAATAACTAACTTGTATGATATATTGCCTTGTTATGGTTTAATGGAAATACATATTATTATTATTATTAATATAAATAAATACTGCCTATCTTATTTCACGCTGTTGATATTGTATTAGATTTTCTTTCCTAACATAATTCAAATCCTGTCTGGTTTTACTAATCTAGTGATTGAACCTATAAACTAAAGCAATAAAAGATGGTTTAGGAAATGGGATAATAAATAAAACATTTATATATCCTTGTTATTTTATTTTATTATGTTGACTACAGAAAGTGTGACTCACGTACCCAAACATATGAGTCTCTGTGTACATGTTTCTTCGAGGGGGGAACTAAAAATTGTACGAGTGTAATCGGTGGACGAGTGAAAGAAAGTAGTGCCAAAGTTTTATGATATTGGTCGTTTACGAACCTTTTTAATGTGTCTATAAGTTGGGGCGGGAGCCGTGAAAGTAGGTGCAGGTTCTGCCCAGGAGCCAGGTTTTTATGGTCCAATACCGTAAAATAGTAATGCGGGAAGAGAGGGAAGGCAGGACTGGTCCGAGTCATTACTTGGGTCTGCTCTCCACCACTCCAGGTCTACATTACAAGATTGTATCCAGTCTGGCTCCAATCTTCTCTTCTCCAAATCAATCTTTCTGCAAGTTGAAGAGATCCATTTCAAGTCGAGAATTTGGCCAAAAACAATGGCATAGATCCAAAAAGCTTTGCCAGATTCATTTCAATATGAGTTTTCATTAGTGTGAACATGGTCAGCCATAAATTAATCACTTTCACTACATCAGTGTAATGAAAAGTTATTAATTTATAGATTGTATGATTTTATTAGAATTCATTATTTGTCTAGCCGGCTTTCGAGGTTGCCTTCATCATCAAGCCGAGAGACAGAATTGAGGACACATTAGAAACCTTTCCGCCGTCAATGTCTATTTTATTTTATTTCTTTTGGTTTATTCCTTAATGTAATTTATCTATTATATTTTTATTTTATTTTTAATATATAGGTATATTTTTTTATTTATGGTTATTTTGTTTTCTTTTTCTTTTCTATATTTCGCACATTGTGACCTGATGAAGAGACAATTCCTGGAAAGTTATAAAAAAATTATTATCTTAATTTTAATTCAATTAAAACTGTATTTACTGTATTTGTTAATATTATTATTTTTGTACTCATATTTTCAAGTATTTATTTATTAATTTAAATTAATTTTTTTATTGTATTGTTATTACTAATCACATGTGTGTCAGACTGTGTTTATTTATCTCAATTATAAGCTATCTTAATGTTGGGTTAGGTTTTATGACTCATGCCCGAGCTTTAACTACGAGGTCATATCTCTTACTAACAGAGCGCTCTTTCGTCACTCTGGTGGACATGAGCTCGACTCTACTGTGGGAATCCTAAATTTTGCCTACCCTAAATTTTTATTCACCTAGGGTAGGGGTCTTTAACGAGTGACCTGACATCGCTCAGGCTCGGAAACCATCGCTTAACGTCCCATCCAAAGGATGGCGTGCTCAAGGTTTTTTCATCTCCCAGATAAAATAAACTAAGGGCCTCGGTCGGGTTTCGAACCCATAGAATCATCTATCTTAATGTATACATTCGTACATCGTATTACCGTGTTATAGTTTAATAAAGGAAATAAATATTATTAATAAATGGCTACACAACCGATGTGTTGGACAATATACTGAAGAGAAATATGGAGGAATAGATAGAAACTTCAGTAGCCAAACTAGTAGGAGTGACAGTGGGGTGGATGATTTGTTCTACCGCACCGCCCCAGGCTCTCAGAGAAGTTATCTAACGCAATAAATAGAGATAATGTGGATATGGGTTTCAAAAGTAGGACTTTTCTTAACGTCATGCTGTCAAAAATGAACAATATCACTTTGTAAATTCAATTATTTGAATTAATATTGCAGTTTAACTTAAATAAAGATAAATATGACCTTTTAGAATACCGATGCAACACCTTTTACCATACCTAAACCTGAATGATCCTTTCTCACACATCAAAGCCCTGGCTCAACTCCGTCTATCTGGCAAGTACTATCTTAAAATCAGTTACAAAAATAATGTATACCCCCTTAATTCCCAGGAACTTTGTACAATCTGCAATAAAAATGAATTGGAAGACGTATACCACCTGTTAATATCCTGTCCGATATACTCCCCCATTAGAAGCCACTTCCTGCCTCAGAGTATCAGTATAGACCCATCCAACTTTCATACATTACTTCTGGCCCATAATAAGAATGATATCTCAAACATTTTCTAATATTTGATCAGCGCTCTGAAACTTAGAGCATTCATTGTATTCAATGTATTTCAACTTACATATTATACTGATATTCAATACCTACATCTCCACTCCATATTTACTGTCTTTGTTACATTATTATTATTAATTTGTAATTACTTATTTTATTTATACTTTTTTTATTTATTTATGTTATTTATTTAGTTTGTGAAAGGTTTTTTTATATATGTCATTATTGTTTTATATGTGTATTCCTTTATATGTGTCATTATTATGTTAATATTGTAAGTAAATAAGTAATGGTCACTGACTCAATTGTATAGGGGTTCCCTTTAAACAATAAAAATTATTATATATTATATATATATATATATATTAATATATTGCAGTTTAACACCGATATGAATGATTGTTTTTGTAAAATGTTTGTGTCTGACATCGTACAGGCTTGGGACCATAGCGTAACGTCCCATTCGAAGGACGGCGTGCTTAAGTATATTTACCTCCTAGATAAAATAAACTAACGGCCTTGACCGAGTTAAAATTCATTATATAAAATATATTATATTATATACAATATAATAGAGGATGTCGGTAGCACTCAGAAATACCGTATTTGTCTACTAAGCTCAAGATTGCAAGTTCGAAACCCAGCCGAGGCCCTTAGGATTTTATCTGATAGGTGAAAAAACCATGAACACATCGCCCTTTGGTTGGGACATTATGCAATGGTCCCGAGCCTGTACAATGTCAGGTACTCGTTAAAGACTTTCTTAAGTGAATAAACCTGAGTCGCCAAAATTCAGGACTCCCATAGTAGAGTCTGCCTCATGTCCTAAACTAACTAAAACAAACCTTTTTTGTTTCCTCCTTCCTTGGTAAACGTATTTTTGACACATAATACAGGGCATTATAACAATTTGAGGAAGAAAAAATTGAAACAAAACTACAATTTAAAAAAATTACAATTCCATTTGAGTCAAATACACACACATAATTTTTTTTATTTAGATAATTCCCATGAAACTAATTTGTGAGCCAATGAAGGACAATTTTCTTTAGCGTGAGACAACTGAAGATTTCTGATCAGTTTCACAGCAGATCCGAAACAAGTAGTGAAGTCATTCACAACTTTCTTTCCTTGTCCATGGAGGCTGTCTACTAGCTTAAAGACCTCCTTCCGAAGATCACTGAATCTAGCTATATATGAAACCACCGTTGTGTACAGGCAGGACACCTGAGGAAATACAAATATATTTATATAAGATACAAGGATGCGTTCAGGGGAGGGGGTTAAACTCAAAAACTCTAATAACCAATGAATACCAATGTAATGAATGTATCGAAATAAAACTAAGCATGAGGACTCAGAAGCCGCTACGTAAGTCACTATTGATTTCTGACCGACCAGAGAGCGAAAACCTAATTGATTATTTCGTGATGGGGCAGTACATTGGCGGTGATTCACAATTTGTTCCGGCAAATTATTCGGCGAGGTTTAAGATTACATAAAAAGTTATGTTAAAATATATATTGTAATATAAACAATATGTCTCCATGGGGAAGTGCAAACGGGGTAAAATAATAACAACAGTAAAACAAAAACATAATAAATTATAAAATAGGAATTGTGACAATGATAAGGCTTATCAACACAAAGAAAAGAACATTGTCTTAAAACAGAGTTGATTGAAAATTGAGGAATGAATAAATAATAATTTTTCAGGTATAACGAGGAAACGTCTACGAATATATTTCCGAACATTTTAGAACGGTTTTCAGTATATATCACAAATACCGGACAACTTGCGAAAAATTGTATTTTGTATAAAATATATGTTTTAGGTTTCTCTATAACTTTTACTTGAAAAGGTTTTCGATTAGGCCATAAACAAAAGAGGTATCTTGTATATTATATTTAGGCCCAGACATAAAGTGGTCTCAATTTTTGACAGATTTCGACCAAAATCTTATCATCTCTAAGTTAACACATGTGATATTTTTATTCCAAATTTGAAGGTCATAGCTGCAATCGTTTTTGATGTACAACATACCAATCACATACAGACACAGCGAAAATGGTCAACACATATTTAGGGGACCTTGAAACGTAAAAGCCGTTGAAACCTCGATTACGGATTTTCGCATGATTACAATACTTTCTTATATTATATGTATAAGAAGGTAAAAAAAGCTTACCGTAGAAAAAGATGTTTGAGTGGTCATACAAAGAGAAGCATTGTTAATGCCATCACATAGAGTTGGTGTGACAATGAATATATCCTGAAACATCTTATAAGCCATATCTTCAATCTGCACTATGTCCTTTGTCATGTTAACGCAACCCTGAATTCTGAAACAGTAACAATTTTGAAGAATATTTTGATTGATTTTGGTATTAACTGGTCCGTTGGGTTAGCACCAATAAGAACGTAAAGTCCCAAGACGTTTTGTTCTGACCGTGTGATGGATCCACCGAGTATCCATACTTATTTTAGAGGCCAATGTTCATAGTGGAAAAAAGTTTCTATACGTGTGGGTCCCTGCTCACACCGGTGTTCCTGGCAACGGAAGAGCGGACAAAGCAGCAAAAGATGCACGCAATCTCCCTGAAGTCTGTCCTGTTCCCCTGACTCCCAATGAGTTACTTCGTCCGATAGCAGCCAAAATTCATTGTGAATGGCAAAGCATGTGGGACGAAGTGGATATGAACAAGATAAGAATGTTGAAGCGGAGTGTACAACCTGGAAGAGTTCATCGAGGGACAACAGAAGAGAGGAGGTGGTGTTGGGAAGGCTCCGGATGGGCCACACCAGACTTACCCACGGCTACATCATGTCTAGAGAGGAGCCCCCGCAGTGTGCCGCCTGCGACTAAACCCTCACTGTCAGACATATCATAGAGGAGTGCCGCGCCTATGAGCATCTCATGGACAAGTAAAACATCCCACGCAATCTGTCAGAGGCTCTCGGGGACAACAAGTCTGTTATAGACCAATTAATTCCCTTTCTCAAAGAATCCGGAGTGTACTATAACATGTAGTATTTTTTATTTTTCTATTTGTTATTTCTCACATATTTAATAATTTATTTATTTATTTTTTTTTTCTTCTTTCGATTTGCCCCATGACAAGTTAGATCGCTCCTGGGGTCTAGGGGGGGTAGGGAGGGGGGGGGGGGGGGCTGGTGCGGGGCCCTGGGATGCCGGGTAGGTGCATGCTGGCCTGGTCGGGAGCCTGGGGTTGCGCCGCCGGGGCCTCTGGGCTATTTATGTCCCAGGCTTAGGAGGGTGTGGACGGCAGGCAGTACATGCACATCCTCCATAGCAACCCTTGCTGCCTCACTGCGTTAGCGTTCTTTGCAGAGTGAACTTGGGGTGCTGCTCCTTGCCCCCTGGCCGGGTTTGGGTTGCGCCTGCTTGGCGCACTCGGTCTCGTTTTTGGCCTTTTCTTTGTCCCATCTGGGCCTCTCAGTTTATTATCGCTGTCTTTACTACATTTTTATAGCTATATTTAAAGGGCGATGTTAACCTTGCAGTTTTTTGCCCTTAAAAATCATATCATAATGGAAGAGTTTGCTGTCTCTCCCAAATGTATTAGTGTAAAAATGTTAGTGTTTTGAACTGCACTGCAATGTCAAATGAAACGAAAAGTTAGTTAGATATTGTGACTCATATCCGGGCTTTAACTACGAGGTCATATCGCCAGACATGAGTGCGACTCAACAATGGGAGTCCTAAATTTTGCCTACAAAGGTCTATTCACCTAGGATACACATCGTACAGACCCTTCGGCCGATTCCGCTGAAAATTAAAAGATGTCGTCCTTTTGGGGACAACTTCTAGATATATGTATAAAATTTCGTGTTTATACGTTCAATCTGTCGGGAATTTTCGTTTTCACAAACCCCTCCATTCAAATACCCTAGTTACTAACGATGTAATGAACGTATCAACATAAAATTTTAGTTTTAGCCCAAACGGTAGAATGTTTTTGGAGCAAGTGCTAAAAATTATTTGATTAATTCTTGTTGCGGAAGTACATAGTCGAAAACGTTTTTGAAATGTATTTTAAATTTATCTCTGGGGTGGCAGAGTTTAAAATTCTAATACAAAACTCACCTTTGATTCCACGTTTTGCCGATTGATTCCAGATTTGTCGTTAAATTGTTCGAACAATACTCTATACCAGCAAGGTTGACCAACGCTTGGGTATTGTCTATATTTTTTTCTTCATATATTCTCATTTCCTCGTTGAACGCTTTGTGCAACTGAATATGAATGTCTTCAATGAATGAACGTAATCCGTTTATTTTGTTGTCCACCCTGTCTACAGCATCTTCCAACACTGATGAGAGTAACGCCACTTCCGGTGTCTAAGACATAATAAAGTACAAAAAACGATTGAGAATGGACTAAAACAAAGATCACAACAGTTACAAACATTGTACAGGGTAAGTCTGAGAGAGACTTTCTTATACCCAGTAATGCCAGGAAGAAATGATTTTGAGAGGGGGAGGGGGAAGGAGATTGATCTATGAGCGTGGTAGATATAAGACAATTATGTAATGACCAAATCACATATATTTTGTTTTTTATTTCTTTTTATGATTTTTCATAAAAACTACCAATAATAAAAACAATAATTGTATAATCTAACAATTTTAATATAATATTCTATTTTATGATTTATTAATTTTTTTTTATTTGATAATTAATAATTAAGAAAATCATTAATACTTTTGGGGTTGGCCGAGGACCTGGTGGGGATCGCTTGGGGTGGTCTGGCTGGGGGCTTGTTAGGCGCCTTCAGGCTCTCTACACTGAAACAATCCCAGACTTGGAGGGTATGGACGGCGCGAAAACAGTGTGAAATTTATGAGTTTTGATTTTCAAAATTCGAGCCCCCGCACAATTTTTGATCAATTTGGACGAAACTAGGTGCAAAATATTTGTGAAAGCTGGCTTTTTATCAGGTAACTGCGGGTTACACAATCAAGGTATTATATGACAATTGACAACAAAACCCCGCGAAAATTAAAAAAAAAATTAATTTTTTTTGTCTAAGTTTTTGTTAACGGATTTTTACAACTTAAATGAATGTTTTTTGGGTCGCTGATTACGAATTCAATATTTATTTTAGCCAAAAGTGGTCCTAATGTTGTCATTTTGGCCTAAAGTGGTCCAAATGAAATATATTGGCTATTTTTGCCACTGGCATATAATACCTTGATTGTGTGAAACCCGCAGTTATCTGATAAAAAGCCAGCTTTCACAAATATTTTGCACCTAGTTTCATCCAAATTGATCAAAAATTGAGCGGGGGCTCGAATTTTGAAAAACAAAACTCATAAATTTCACACTGTGCGGCGTGGCTCACATACACGTGTACCCTCCTTCTCAAGCCTTGCTGCTCTAATGCCAACGCTGCGGTTTGTTTGTCCTCTGGTTCGGCCTCGCCGCTGGTTCGGTGCCCCGGGGTTCTCTTCTCGGTTTCCGTCTTTAATTTTTACACATTTATCATAGACATCAATCAACTATGGCTAGTGTGCATCGACCATGAGGCCAAAAAAAAAGGGGGGGGGGGGGGAATAATAAAAGATATTTTACAATACGTTGTTACGCGATATAATTTGAATGGGTATTTTTTTTACATACTTTGAGGCGCTATAACTTTCATCTATCTCAAATCTAACGAGACGTTAGCAAGAAACGACGTTAATAACATTTTTGGATTTTTCGAGAGGATCAACAGTTTTCGGGTAAATCAAAAAAATGTAATAGTAGGAAATTAAAAAAAAAAAGAAGATTAAACTACAGAATGGGGTTAATAGTAAAATACAAGTATATATGTATATAATAAATAAGGTCTATATGACATAATATCAAAGTACAAGAATAAAAATAAAAATATGTACATAATCTTTATAGTAAAAATACACAATATAGTTAGTTATTGTGACCCATGCCCGGGCTTCGAAACAGAGCTCCGGTATAGGCGATATATCTCGTAGTTAAAGCCCGGGCATGGGTCACAATAGCTAACTATATTGTGTATTTGTATTATAAAGATTATGTACGTATTTTTATTTTTCTTCTTATACTTTCATATTATGTCGGAGCCAGACTCTACTACTGCAGGAGACCAACATTTTGCAACCCCGGGTTTATTTACCAAAGGTAAGGGTCTTTAAGGAGTACCTGACTCGAATAGACAATACATATATTATATTAACTTTGTGGCGTTAACAGTGGTGAAATTTTGGTCGTTCAAACAATTCCTATGTTGTCTAGCTCTATTAATGTCCATCTGTTCCAGAGAGTCAAGCTGTCTACCTTTTTCACAAAGATGGAGACTTTATTCCCAGTAGCAAACCTAAATGTCCCCTTTGAACTTTGTGCTGATGATGACGTAAACCTGAACCGGTACCTACTTTATGTATATATTTTTGTAACAATAGTAAGTTATTATGACTTATACCCGGACTACGTCATATCGCCTACTACCAGAGCGCTCTTTCGTCGCTCTGGTGGACATGAGACCGACTCTACAATGGTTGTCCTAAATTTTGCCTATCCTAAATTTTTATTCACCAGACTTTAGCGAGTACCTGACATCGTACAGGCTCGAGACCATCGCTTAATGTCGCGTACAAAGGACGGCATGCTTAAGTTTATTTTACTTCACAGATACAATAAACTAAGGGCCTTGGCCGGGTTTCAAACCCGCGATTTTGAGCTCAGTAAGCAAACACGCATACGACTGAGTTACCGACGCCCTCGAATTAAACCCTATAAAAGTTAAGAGAGCGCCGGTAGCTCAGTTCTGAGTGAGTCTGTATGATATCAGGTACTCGTTAAAGACCTCTGCCCTAGATGAATAAAAATTTAGGGTAGGCAAAATTTAAGACTCCCATAGTAGAGTCGGGCTCATGTCCACCAGAGTGACGAAGAGCGCTTTGGTAGTAGGCAATATTACCTCGTAGTTAAAGCCCGGGGATGAGTCATAATAACTAACTAAAAAAGTTAAACTGTCTTTGTTTTTATTTATTATACAAGAATGGTTTAATCAAAGTGAGTGGTAGGTAATTATTGGATATGCTCAAGCTGGCCGTGGATGAGGCCGCCATTGGCCAACATAACACTACACTAATATAGCCATTACCTGGGAGGTGGGAGGGCATAAAGCACACCCCCACCATCTCATATTAAATTCCCTGCATTAATTAAATCCTTACAGCAGTTCCACCTGATTTATTAGCTATCGATAATTAATTAATTTTGGGTGAGTGTAGAGTAGCGAGAGATGAAGGAAGATGGAATATTACACATTCAGCAACTTTCATACGAGTAAACTCACTTCCATTCTGTATTCTGAAAACCATTTTTGATTTTATTTGTTTCGTGTTTAACAGTAGGTAATGGTTGACCTTTCGTGTTTTTGTGTTTGTATGTTTCATCATCCCGGAAAAATGGCTGAACATATTTGAGCCTAACCCCACTCATTTAGTTTACGTTATTCGTTTTTAGTTAATATGAAGATGGCTGATGTATTGGCTACCACTACCAACAAAAATCTGTGAGAGGTCAGACTTTTATTTGACAACCTGTTCGTTTTTTTTTTTTTTTTTTTTTTTTTGCGATGTGAACTTATTCTAAGCGTCATCGTTCTCACTCCTAGTAAGGGTTCCCTCAGTTGTTTAATATAGAGGGCGTTCAGTGGTAAGGGTGCTTGCTTACTGAGCTCAAGATCGTGGGTTCGAAATCCGGCCGAGGCCTTTAGGTTTTCAGCTGAGAGTCTTAAATAAAAAAAAAATTGAGTATACCGATTTTCGGGTGGGACATTAAGCGATGGTCCCGAGTCTGTACGATGGCAAGTACCTACTCGTTAATGATCACTACCCTAGATAACTAAATCTGAGCAAAATACAGTACCCATAGTAGAGGCATGTTTCACAATTACTGACTTTTTGAATCTGTATATTCAGGACTAAATTTTAGGATACATAAGTTTCTAAAATCACTCAATAGATGGTGGTGAATTCCATGAAGATTCATAGAGTTGACAGTACTTTTTCAATGTTGAGGGAAGTCGAGCTTCTGTCATGTAGATGGGAAACTCCGTAAGGAAGTCAAAGAGGTTACAACGGTCCGGAAACTATTTACGAGTATATCCTTCTTGAGGTTCTTGTAATGAGTCGAATGAAAGGTGGTGTTTGTGTCTGATAGTGAACTGTGAGTAATCTCAACAACATTTATAGTTCACTAAGTCAAGCAGCACTCCAAGCCCTTACCAGTGCTCAAATCAGATCAAAACTAGAAAGGGAGTGCGGAAATCAGCTGAATACCCTAGGAAACTAAAAGAATGGACTCTACTGGGTTCCCGGACACTCGTAGATTCAGGGAATCGAGGAGACAGACCGACTAGCCAAGGAAGGTTCAAATAAGGGACCAGTGCCAGTATTAGAAATATCCGGGAGGCACACCGAACCTGAATTAAAAAGTCGACTAAAGATCTTTTGAAGCAGCCATTTGGAGAGAAAAAAACCAAATGCAGACAGTCGAAGATGTTTCAGATAATATGAATATATTAGTTAGTCATTATAACTCATGCCCGGGCTTTTACTTCGTCGCTCTGGTAGACATGAGCTCGACTCTACACTGTCTTTAACGAACATTTGACAACGTAGAGGCTTGGGACCATCGATTTTTACCTCCCAGATAAACTAAACTAAGGGCCTTGACAGGTTTTTGAACCCACGTCCACGACCTATGATTGAGCCCTGTAAGCACGCATGCATACCACTGAGCTACCAGGGCCCTCATTATTAATCGAGAATTGGACAAAAACTGTTCAATTATGCATGAATAACCCTACATTTGTGTTTCTATTATCTAAATTAAAATGGTCTACATACAAATACAACAACAAACTTTTTTTTTTTCATTTCATTAATTTGAAAATTGATTTGATAATGATAATTGAATAACAAATATATATATTTTTTTAATATATTGTTATAGTTACATTGTTTTCTTTTTCTTTTCTATATCTCGCACATTGGGACCTCATGAAGGGACGTAAGAACGTCCCGAAACATCGTTGGGATAAAGACACTCCCAGAAGAGTTTTTCAAAAAATAGTTATCTTAATTTTTATTAAATAGTAAAATGTGTCTACTTATTATACATGTTTCTATGTTTTATTTTTTCTTTTATACTCATATTTTTAAGTATTTATTTATTCAGTTTTTCGAAAAATAGTTATCTTAATTTTTATTAAATAGTAAAATGTGTCTACTTATTATACATGTTTCTATGTTTTATTTTTTCTTTTATACTCATATTTTTAAGTATTTATTTATTCAGTTTTTCGAAAAATAGTTATCTTAATTTTTATTAAATAGTAAAATGTGTCTACTTATTATACATGTTTCTATGTTTTATTTTTTCTTTTATACTCATATTTTTAAGTATTTATTTATTCAGTTTTTCGAAAAATAGTTATCTTAATTTTTATTAAATAGTAAAATGTGTCTACTTATTATACATGTTTCTATGTTTTATTTTTTCTTTTATACTCATATTTTTAAGTATTTATTTATTCAGTTTTTCGAAAAATAGTTATCTTAATTTTTATTAAATAGTAAAATGTGTCTACTTATTATACATGTTTCTATGTTTTATTTTTTCTTTTATACTCATATTTTTAAGTATTTATTTATTCAGTTTTTATTAATTTCATTTTACTTCTTTTACTAGTTTTGTTATTACTACTACGTATGATTATATGTACATACATGTGTTGGACTCAAGTAGTTACAAATCTAATTTATAAGCTATCTTAATGTATACCTAAATTCTTTTGTATTGGTAATGTATTGGTTTAACGGAAATAAATTTATTATTATTATTACCCAACATTTAGTTTGAAAATTCAGAATTCAACTATTGAATTTTATTAGCCCAAGGGGTGGATTGTTTTTGGAGGGAGGGCAACAACAAATTTACCTACTTCTTTTTCTGTTTATTATATAGTCCATTTTTATCTTTTCAACTACGTAACCCTTCCATGTGCAGTCTGACCACACTTCTTCCTCTGCAATATGTTTCCTTAACGTCCCTCTTTGTTTGTTTTATTATCTTTGAAATGTTCTGTTATTGTTAATTAGTTAATGATCAAGTGTATATTATTATTGGTTTATAGGCTTGAAAAATTGGTAATGTATTGTAAAATAATAAAAATTCTGTAAAATTGGAGTGGTATTGTAGTCCTGAACATCCAACATAACAAAACTAGAATCTGAGAACTGAAATAACAATCGTCACTGTATCGATTACTTTAGGTAAACTGATAAAATTTTTCTATAGATTAGATTCCATTGCTATTTTGACACACAATTCAAAAGAATTTCTTTTCAATTAATATAAACATTAGTTAGATAAATTTTTAAAATGTGGTAAAATTTTCATCACGATCTGAGCTCAAGAGTTATTTTATGTAATAACTACATTTAGTTCAACGCCATAAATTAAATAGAAATAACGAGAAAAAAAAATGTCGCCTGTAAATCATCGGCAGTGTACTTCCCCAGATCGAATTAATCAAATAACTTCTCGCTTCATCTTCGAAACCAGTTGACCGTTTGAGCTAAAATTCTCATACTAAATTTTGTGTCGATAAACTCCATTACTTCGGCAGTTATTAGGGTATTTGAATTGAGCCCCCTGCCCTGAACCCCCTCTTCCCTTCTGGAAATCCACTGGAAATTGGAAATTTAGAATGAAGGGGGGTCACATTTTCTTAGGTTTGATTAGATTTTGGCCGAAACCGAACGAAAATTGAGACCACTTTAACCCAGGGCTGAAATACATTTTACAAGATACAGCTTATGTTTATGAACTAATACATCTTTTCAAGTAATAGTTGTAGAAAATATTGAAATACATAATTTATATGAAATATAATTTTTTACACGTTGTCCGGTTTTCGAGATACAAGCCGAAAACCATCTTGAAATGTAATTTTGAAATTTTTAGACGTTTTCTTGATTTACCCGAAAACGGTTAGTCCTATCGCAAAATTCATTCCCACCAAAATTGTTCCTCATAAAATTTTCAATCGCCATTTTGTCCTTAAATTTGAGGTAGGATCAATACGTCAAAAGTTATAGCGCCCCGAAGAATGTAAACTAAATGTCTATAAGGAATACATTTCACAATAAGTAATTTTTAAATCGTAACTCATAGCAACGAACTTTAAAATATTGTTTTTTTATTGTTATTGAGGGCGCCGGTAGCTCAGTGGTATGCGTGTTTGCCTTTTGAGCTCAAGATCGTAGGTTCGAAACCCGACCGAGACCTTTTAGTTTATTTTATTTGGGAGGTAAAATAAACTTAAGCACGCCGTCCTTCGGATGGGACGTTAAGCGATGGTCCCGAGCCTGTACGATGTCAGGTACTCGTTAAAGACCCCTACCCTAGGTGAATAAAAATTTAGGGTAGGCAAAATTTAGGACTCCCACAGTAGAGTCGGGCTCATGTCCACCAGAGTGACGAAAGAGCGCTCTGGTGGTAGGCGATATGACCTCGTAGTTAAAGCCCGGGCATGAGTCATAAAACCTAACCTAACCTTTATTGTTGTAATTTTTTTTTTAAATTATGAAAATTAAGAATAATGTATGTGACGTGGCCATTACAGGATTTTCTTTTACCAACAACGCTTACAAATCACTCTCTCTCCCCCTCCCCTTCTCAAAACCATTTCATTTTGCTCTTTGTACAGCGTTATCTTGAGAATAGACGTTCTTATACTCAGTAATACCAGTATGAAATAATTTTGAGAAGGGGAAAAGAGAGTGAGGGAAAAAGCGTGGTTGGTATAAGAATGTCTTGTAATATTTCAAAATAATGTTTAAATAGTACTGCATAGCAAC
This sequence comes from Aradus depressus, assembly GCA_963662175.1. NCBI lineage: Eukaryota > Metazoa > Arthropoda > Insecta > Hemiptera > Aradidae > Aradus > Aradus depressus. The sequence goes on from OY759214.1 coordinate 85,515,217, forward strand.
GAATTATAAAATATTTTTCATTATTGGTAGTTTTTACGAAAACTGATTAAAAAAATAATAAAAAAATATTTAAAAATAAAATATATGTGATGTGGCAATTTCAGGCCATTCTTATACCAATCGCGCTTACAGATCACTCTCTCTTCTCTCCCCCTTCTCAAAATTATTTCATACTACTGACATTACTGGCTATAAGAATGTCACTATCAAGATTATGGTGAAACAAAAAAATACCGCTGATGCCAATTCATTACTTTCATATACCCAGTAATGTCAGTATGAAATGAGAAAGGGTGGGGAAGAGAGAGGATGACCTGTGAGTGTGGTTGGTATAAGAATGTCCTGTAATGAACATCAATTTTTTTTTTTTTTTGATAAGCACTGTATTATAATTAATTATATTGTTATGAAAAGATAACCTGCTGAAGGGCAAAAACCGTTGTAAATAGAAGCAGCGACAGAAGTGACAACATTGCAAAGACTGATCACAACAAATGCAACATGTCCCTTTATATCACCACCAACTGATAAGTCCGGATGTATTAAAAGAACGTAAATACATTTAATACTTGTGAAGATAAATTTTTTTATATATTTGTATAGAGTTATAAATTATAGGGATATAGACTGTCTATCGCAACCTAGAGGATATATAAAAACTGGATTAACTGATAAAAATCATGGATAAATGTTATTCTTATCATTTAATTTTGGTAGGATTTGGAGGCAAAGTATACTATTGGTGGTTCAGCCGCCATTTTGAAGAAGATATCCGAACACTCGATGAACATCTCGGAATCATGCTCGGTTACAATGCTCGGGTGGCCAAAAGGGCTTAAGTCAGCAAATCTGCATTTTAGGAGGGGAATTTCTGAAGGTTTGAAAAACTGCAAATCAGGTAAAACACATTTATGTTACTTGAAATATTATTTCAATAAAAGTATTAAATATAAACAAAGTAAAATATTGCAACAATCAGTTGCATGTGGTAAAAATATTTGAATGCACTTGTCCTTTGGATCACAAGAATTATTCTGACCCTTTTGCCCAAACACCAGAGCATTAGTTCAGGCTCTCACAGCAATAGGTTTGTCTTTCTCAAAATTAGGGAGGTTTAACTTCAACAGTTAAACGAATCTGTCCCCTTCCTTTAGGCCGATTTGACTGAAAATCAACAGTTGATGATGTTATAGGGATCTGGACACATATCTGGAATTATTAGGGTTTTTGATTTTTCATTCTCTGAGGCGCTATAACTTTAGTCAAATGTGTCATACCTCAATCTGAGAGTACATTAGCCTTTTGAAATATATTAATGATGAATTTTGCTAAGAACACATTTTTTTCGATAGGATTAATCGTTTTCGGATAAGTCAACGAAACGTCAAAAAATATGATTTCAAAACGACATTTCAGGAAAATTTTGGCATAAATCTTCCAAACCAAACGACCTGCAAAAAATCGTATTCTATATGAAATGTGTCTTTTAGTTTTTTCTACAATTTTTAACTGTAAAGAATTTTGATTAGATCATAAATATCAGCGGTATCTTGTAAAATGGGGTTAGGTTTTATGACTCAAGCCCGGGCTTTAACTACGAGGTCATATCGCCTACTACCAGAGCGCTCTTTCGTCACTCTGGTGGACATGAGCCCGACTCTACTGTGGGAGTCCTAAATTTTGCCTACCCTAAATTTTTTATTCACCTAGGGTAGGGATCATTAACGAGTACCTTTCAACGTACAGGCTCGGGACCATCGCTTAACGTCCCATCCGAAGGACGGCGTGCTTAAGTTTATTTTACCTCCCAGATAAAATAAACTTAGGGCCTCGGTCGGGTTACGAACCCACGTTCTTGAGCTCAGAGTCAAGCACGCATACCACTGAGCTACCGGCGCCCTCGACCCCCTCTTGTAAAATGTATTAGGCCCTGAAGTAAAATGGTCTCAATTTTTGGCAGATTTCGAGGAAAATTAATAGTTGTCGTACTTATAGGTCTTTGAATTTACCTGTAGGATTTCACTTTGATACTTTCATTACATCGGAGATTATTGGGATTTTTGCGTCGAGCCCCAAATTCCCCCTTTCCTTTGACCGATTTGGCTGAAAATCAACATTTTTTGTCCTTAGAGGGTTCTGGATACACATATAAAATTTCGCGTTGATACATGTATACTATCGGGAGTTATCGTGTTCATAGACACATCAGGAGTTTGGAAAACCTGAAATTCTGTTGAAAAATCCAATTCGAATTTCTGACATCTCACATAACTTCCCCTATACTTTATATAGCTGAGGATGTAAAAAATAGCAGAAAGAAGCGGTGACATTATTTAACTTCGGTGTTGGGTCTCTCACCGGGTTGCTCTCGTTTTGCATATAATGTAAAAAATTCCAGAAATTTGAACCTCTCAGAAAATTTAGGTATCAACCTGCGTTAAAGAAGAAATTTTTGCAATTTTTGCATTTTTTACTTCAAATTAATTAACTTTTATTGATTACTTCGCCAGTTCAGATAAATTGTCAGAGCAACCTTGATTCCTTATCTAAAGTAAGTATTTCTACTCGATACTTCAATTCCAAATGTTGTAAATAAATCAAACAACTCCACACCTTTGAAAAGATTTCATGATCCATAAAAAAAAATTAAAAATTACAATATTCAATTTACGGCCACTTTTATCAATAGGTGAGGGTAAAAAAATAAAATTTTACAGAATTCAAAGTGCAAGACACAAACTGAGAGAATTTTCAATTATCCGACCTAACAGTTTACTATACTCTAGTTGCCGCGAGAAGGGCCTGGCGAATTGAGGGGGCAAATATGTCATAACTACCGCGGGTTGCTTTAGTCCGTTGTGATGTAAAACCTTTACACACATTAAAATTATAAATATATCATAAAATCAATTATTATTACTTGTATAAAAACAGCTGTTAGGAGTGAAGTAACTTAAATAGTGAATAAATATACAAAAATGGACTAGTCGCATTTTGTTTTAAAACGAAATGTGAACAACCAATGAATGGAGAACAAAAGACGACGATCAGCTGTTTTAATGAGTGTGAAACAGTCTAAGGAAAGATGAGGAGGTGGACAGCCTAGAGAGAGAAATGTTTTTAGGGTTAAGGTGTAGTGAACCAGGCTGAGTGAGAGAACATGTAGAGGAGATGTAGGAGTGAAAATAACAGTGAAGTAGATGTGCAAAGATACTTTTATTTATTTACATGCTTATATGCCCAAAATAACATTGAATTAAAGAATGACCACAATATTTAAAAAGAAAAGAGACTAAAGTAGATATAGAAATTAGTTTTTGTAAGATTATTATTCTAAGTAATTTGATTTTTTATTTCTTATTGATATTTTAATTTTATTTATAATGTAGGTTTAGGTAAATAAACCCAATATTTGTTCTCTTATTCTATGCTATTCATTTCCCTGTGAACCCAGTAATAATTTATACCTTTGGATTAGATGGAACATTTTTTTTTAGAAATTTAGGAAAACAATATGGCATCTCATTATTATATTTAGAAGAAATCCAAATGAAATAAATGTTAATTAAATTTTTTTTAAAAATACGTGCACTTTCTGCAAAATTGCACGTCTTGAACTTTTGATATTTTTTTAAGGCCCTTTCCGGAAATTACTATAGAAATTAAAATTTATCAGAAGGCCAGCTATAATTTCTACAGGAAATGTGGTAATATTTATTATTTGTTTATTTATCATTAATTTTATTTATTTTAATTATTTATTTAATTTTACATTTTTTTAAATTATTACACCAGGTATCTGCAAACTTTTTTTTTTTTTTTCTTTTTTTTTGCGGTTTTGAGTCCACCAACACTCCTATGTGCTCCACAGAAGAGAAGGGAGTGTTGACTTTTTCAATTTGTTTTGTGGAGACGAGGAGGGGGGTTGGGGGGGAGAAGCTGGAGAGTGCGTCCCCTCAATATCGGATATGAGACGATAAACCCAGGCCTCCGATCCGTCCAGATTACACCAGAGCCGTCCCTCGTTTAAAATGGAAATTGGGGAAAACCCCATGGCGGTACTTATTAAATTGATTTCCAGGGGGCATAAAAGTGGTGGGGTGGGAGTGGGGGTCGCTTGAAGGATATTGCGGTTTTGATAAGTAACGGCTTTGTAATGGGGAAAACGGGACAGAACCCATTTTACGGGAGTCCCCCTCGCTTTAATATGTAAGGCAAAATAAAGCCTGTTTATTTTCTCTCGATTCATATTAAGTTACGTGCCCTGAATTTATGCCTTGTTTCCTGTATAGAACCCTTGTGTAGTCTTTCATAAAGAATGACTCCACCCCACTTGTTCTGTCTTATTAAACTTCTGTTTGTCTATCCTCATAATTATATTTAATCAATTGAGAAGTCTCTCTCGGTGAGATATGTCAATTATTATGACTACCGAATAAGTTTAATGTAAGAAAATAATTTAGTAAATTATGTATGTGCCCGTCTGTGGACAAAATTCTCAGTGCTCTTTTTTATTTAGTTTGTTCCACATTTTTGAATTTTACTATCTGGCCCGTGAATTATTGTGTCTCAAGCCCGGGCTTAAGTTACGAGATCAAATCGCCAGTGCGACGAAAGAGCGCTCTGGTGAACATGAGCCCGATTGTACCGATGCAATTCGAAATTCTGTAGCACTAATCGGATCCTACAATTTACATCTCTTCTACGAAATTTTGATAGAAAGCGGGGGATATACACTGCAGAATTTATTATCTTTACTTGTGAAGAAAAGCGGGACATCCAATCCAGGAAGATACTGCTGTACATATTATCTTCCTGGATTAATTGTACAGCAGTACCTTCCTGGATAGGATGTATAGCAGTATCTTCCTGGATTAGATGTACAACAATATCTTCCTGTATAGGATGTATAGCAGTATCATCCTGGATAAGATGTCCCTCTTTTCTTCACAAGAAAAGATAATAAATTCTGCAGTGTATATCCCCCGCTTTCAAACAAGATTTCCTAGAAGAGATGTAAATTGTAGGATCCGATTACTGCTACAGAATTTCGAACTGCATCGGTACAATCGGGCTCATATTCACCAGAGCGCTCTTTCGTCGCTCTGGCGATTTGATTTAATCCAGGAAGATACTGCTATACATCCTATCCAGGAAGATATTGTTGTACATCTAATCCAGGAAGATACTGCTGTACATCTAATCCAGGAAGATACTGATATTCATCCGTGGCATTCAGTGACTATGGGAGCCCCAAATTTGCCTACTCTAAATTTTTATTAATCTAGTGTAGGGGTCTTAACTAGTATCAGACATCACTTAACGTCCCATCGGAAGGACGCCATACTCAAGGTTTTTTCACTTCCCAGATAAAAAACCTTAGAGTCTTGGCCGGGTTTCAAACCCGTGTTCAGTAAGCAAGCACGCTATGTCTGAGCTGACGGCTGCCTCATCCTCTATAAGTAGAGGTAAAGCTGCCTCATATACTCGTAGTTGAGGTAAAGCTGCCCCATATATTAGTAGTTGAGGTAAAGCTGCCTCATATAGTATTAGTTGAGGTAAAGCTGCCTCATATACTAGTAGTAGAGATAAAGCTGCCTCATATACTCGTGGTTGAGGTAAAGCTGCCTCATATACTCGTAGTTGAGGTAAAGCTGCATCATATACTCGTGGTTGAGGTAAAGCTGCCTTACAGAACTCTCCCACTGTTGCTGGACGATGTTACATTCCCTTCTAGAATGTTGCTAATTACCTAAACTTGACCCCCCCCCCCCCTCCTCTCTCTTGTAATGTTGTTGTAACTGTTTTAATTACTTGCATGCCTTTTCAGTCAAGTATTATGAACAACCCTCTTCTCCCACCCGTTTCAGAACACTAATGAAAAAACTTTGCACGCCGAGAGTATTAATTTACGCTTCTTGTTGGATATTAAAATTCTCTAGGTGGGAGATGGGAGAAGGGAGGTAGTTAGGATGATGTTGAATTTTTTTTAATTTAGAATAAGGCGGAAGGAGGATGTCAAACGATAGCCCAGTTTCTGATGGCCAGCAGTGATTTGAGGCCCAGCCTCTCACAGTAATATCCTTATTAAACACCCAACGAGATTGCTTCTTCTTACAAATTATGAACCCTTGCTGGCCTTATTAACCCAAAGGGAAATTATTCTCTAGCCAAGATTTTTTTTTTTTCCCCGTCAACTCTTTAATTATCAGAAATTGTTTCAAAATTAAAAAGACTGCAAACCTCACTTAAAGACTTGGAAAAGCTTTGAGGCTCAATTTAAAATTAACACCCTCTAACAATATTTTCACACTTTCTTCAAAAAAACGTGTGCACATCAGACTCAAGACTAATTTGTTACTTCCCCAGCTGTATGAAGCATAGGGGAAGTTATGTATATGTTTTCCGACCTCCTCATTACAAAAATGAAAAAAGGAATTTCTGTATATTTCTTGGTGGTAGGCAGATGTAGTGAACTAACTTGTTAAATATGTAATTAGATTTATCAGTCCAACATTTTTTTTTATTTAAACCACAACTAGTTTCGGCAATCCTGCTGGTCCCTGATACGTGTCCCTTGACCTCTTCTCTAGAAAGATATTTTAATTCAGAGTATTTTAATTTATTGTACTGTTTTTAATTCAAATATTGTAACTTATTGTACTTTTGGTAATAGTAACGTATTTTTAAATTGTTATATTTTATTTTTAACTTACTTATTTATTAGTTAATGATTGACATGAACTGTAAAAGCTCGTAAATTCTAATATAATTTTTGGTTTATGTATGTTCAGATTCACCACCTGAAGATGGCAAATTGCCGAAACTGATGAATCTAATTACTTATTTAAGTAATTTCTGTGTTGTAATGTTTGTAATTTTCGCGTTTTAATTCAAATATATTCCCCTTTTTACTTTATTTCAAATATGCGGAGATTTTCTCAAACTGTATAACTGATTTTTAGTCAAATAAAATACCAATGCGATGCCAGATCGCCTATCTAATAGAACGATACTTAATTAAATTTATATAAACCAAAGGAGAAAGTTCAATCATCTAAGAAAGTTCTGAAAAACTAAATTGTTAAATCATCATTGACTAGGGTTGAGCATGGGAAACAAACTACTAAAATCTAGAAACTCATAATAAAAATAATATATTTATATAAAATAAACTAAAATTAACATACATACAATAAATTAAACCTAGTGTTGACCGCGTGGATAACGCTGTATGGATGGGTTCCTAGTTCTTCTTCTTCATTTCTAGTTCTTCCTCGATCTTGTTTTCCGTACAGTACATAAAAGTTTGGTAAAGCCAGTCCAATAAGAGGGACAAATCATCAACATTCATAACATCAACATACGTGGACTCCTGGGGACAATGGAGGGACCAGGGCACGCCAAACTACTCAAAAACCACACTATGGCATCTAGACTCCCTCTGTAGATAGCGTCCATCTTCCACCTCTTTCAATATGGCGGACCCAACAAACATCGCTGCCACCTACATTAAATTTTCCTTTTTCCAACTTAAATATATATTTTACTTCCATTTAATTTACTGTTATAATGTCAAAATAAAAATGATGCCGGTCGCACTTTAATTAAATTATAGTGTGTGTAAAATAAACAATAAATTCCGATAGAAATAATGTATCGACACGAAATTCAAAGACGACACCTGGTGGTTTTCACTCAAATCGGGTAAAGGGAAGCTGAACACTAACTCTAGTAATTGTACTAAAGTATTGACAAGAAATTTTATGTGTATTTTCAAAGTTCTATAAGGACGACACATATCAATTTTCATCGGAATAAGCCGAAGGGGAGGATCAGAGGGGGCTCAACTCAAAAATCTCAATAACTGCCGATTTGTACGGTACTCGTCAAAGAATGTTAGGTAGAAAAAAATTTAGGGCTCCCTTAGTAGAGTCAGGCTCATATCCACCAAATGCGACGAAACAGCGCTCGGATAGTAGGCGATATAGGCTCGGTCATGAGTCATAATATCTGGTTGAGACGTTATCACCAAATCGATCGAAGCGCCTCTACTGGCACAATGAAACTACTTGAAACAGAGATTCCTGAACTCTTAATAAATAAATGAAGAGCCTTCTGGGTAAATTGATTGTGCTTCGTAAGCAGGGCCCCATGGGCTTCATACAGGTAATAAAATTATAAATAAAATTATTTTTGTTTTCCCCATTGTTGGCTTCTGTTGAGGATTAGAGAGTAAAAAAAAAAAGTAATCCTAATCGGTACAATGGATTTTGAAACTGAAAACCATCGTTAGACTATTATCTAATGTAAACATTATTAGATCCAATAAACAGTTACGCGGGAATACGTAAACATGATTTATGCTTACGGGGCTGATGGAGGCAACAGTCTGCTAGCAGAACAAATCTACCGAAATCTATTCCCAAATCGACAAAGATGGCCGGATCCCCGAACCGTAGAAAATGCCTATCGGATTATGGGAGAACCTGGTTCGATTCCAAGATAACCTGCTAATTATGCCGGTCGACGACGAAAGGATGTCGATGATATTTTTTTAGAGCGCTTTTACAATGGATCCGTCCACGAGCACCCGGCGCGTTGCTGGAAGGTGGATTGGACGGTATGAACCTGTGAGATGGCCAGCTCGGAGTCCTGACCTGGCGCCTTTAGATTTTTACTCGTGAGGCACTCTAAAGTCCCTCCCTTGTGTACAGCGTACCTATTAGTGATAGGGACTAATTAATCGCCAGAATTCAAGAGAACAGGCTTGAGATTCAACGGGCCACCACATCCGTTCTAAACAAGGAGTCAATTGTGAGAATATGGAGGTCTGTTTCAGCAATTGTTATAATTTTTCCAAAACAATGTACAGTACAAAACATTTTTTTATCTCTGAAAATTAATAACGTAGTAATTTCAATTTTTTTTAAATAAAGAATTAGTTAATTTTAAAAAAAGTCTTGCTTTGTGTAAGTTAGGTTTACCCATGTTTTTCATATTTTCTGCTGTCTCATTCCGGCAATGGTCGACAATGAAGGACAACATTAGGTATTTTTAAAGGGCCATATTTTTGCTAACTTTTGGTGAATTTGGGACATCCTAGCGAATAAAGAAAACAAATTACGGTAAACTGAAAATTTTCCAAACAATTTAAACAGGTGTTCATTTTGAAATAAACATTAGCCTCCTATTTCTATCTTTTCGATTTTCATGTCAAAAAACATGTCACCTATTAGGAAATTTAACGTAGATTACGACAGTGTAGTCAGATTTCACTTTACCTTAACCAAAAAGTGATATTTACGGACATTTTGCTAAAAAAAAACGTGGTTATCGTAAAAACATTTAAAATCTCAGTTATTTCTACACTAAGTTGAAACGGATTTTTATTACCCCGGTTTCTTAGTGTACTTGAGTGGGGCATTCACCCCCCCCGAATATTGTCATCTGCTTGCGATACACCCTGTATATGTCAGATCAGCGTAGAGTCGGGCTCATAGAGCGACGAAACAGCGCTCTGATAGTAGGCGATATAGGCTCGATCATAAGTCATAATATCTGGTTGAGGTGTTATCACCAAATTGATCGAAGTGCCTCTACCGGCACAATGAAACTACTTGAAACAGAGATTCCTGAACTCTTAATAAATAAACGAAGTCCCTTCTGGGTGAATTGACTGAGCTTCGTAAGCAGGGCCCCATTGGCTCATTGAGCGACGAAACAGCGCTCTGGTAGTAGGTAGGCGATATGATGTAGTTGAACCCTGGGATGAGTCACAATAAGCACTTCCCTCCTCGATGATTCCATTTTCCATCATCCACCAATTGAAGTCTAAAAAAATTTATGATTTGTGGCGTGAAATGTGTTGAGAGGGCGGAGATTGGCCCGATCTATCGGTTACTATAATTACAAGAGGCTGAACACAGGACTCCGGAGTCCCAGGGGCCCACTGACTGATGTCTCCTTGCCTCTGTTTTTACCTCACTCCCTCCTCATCCCTCTTCCTCGTCCACACTTTATTGCTACTTAGGGAATTGTCCGCCGGGGTGGCTCTCCGATCTACTTCATACAGAGAGTCCATTAACTGTTCCATTTGTCCAGAGCAGCAGGGTGGGGGGGAGGGTCATTAGGAAACCGCAGTCTCCTCCTTCCCTTCTGTCCACTCCCCTGGCCTCCTCTAAAAGCTACCGGCTACTCTTGTCATCCCAACCGGCCTCTAACAACACATCACATCACACTCCCAACTAAAATCCATCCTAAAAGACCATCTTATAAAAAAATGAACCGCAATGTACTTCCCCAGGACGAATTAATCAATTATGTTTTCGCTCTCCCTCCAAAACCAATCGACCGTTTGGCCTAAAATCAATAGTTGACTAGATACATTACATCGGCTGTGATGTATAAAAATAATACACACATTAAAATGATTAAATTATAAACATTAAAAAATTAATTATATTTATTTTTATATAAAAAGCAAATTTCTTTTAAAGCAAATTAGTAAAAAAAACACGGCCATCAGCTGTTTTTTTAGTGTGTATAGAGACGGGTCGAGGCCTGGGTTGAGGTGAGACGGTCTGAGTATGTGGAGAGTGGTGTTTAGGCTTAAAATGTAGTGAACTAAATAGAAGTGAATTGACGATGAAATTGATCCGCAAAGAAGATACTGTTTTTTTTTTATATGTACAGGATATATGCCCAAAAATATATAACTTAAATTTAAAAAATGGCCAAAATATAAAACAAAAAAAGATTGAATCAGTTTTAAGTATTTAGTATTTAAGATTTTTCTTTTGATTTTTGTTTGCTTCAATATTTCAAGTTTTTTAAATTTTATAATGTAGAAAAAATATAATAAACCCAAACTATTTTTTCTCGTAAATTTTAATCTATTAATTATCCCTGTTGGCCCAGTAAGATAATTTGAAAACCTTTGAATTAGATTTAATATTATTTAAAATTATTAAAAATGGCATCTCTTTAGAAATCGAAATGAAAAGTTTGTTACTTACTTGAAATTTTTCAAAATATACGTGCACTTTCTGAAAAATTGCACGTCTTGAACTTTTGGTATTTTTTTAGGACCCTTTTCGGAAAGTACTGTAGAAATCAAAATTAAATAGAAGACCAGTTATAGTATTATTCAATTATTATTAATTGTAATTATTATTTATATATTTATTAGTTTTATTTAACAATGCATTTATTTATTATCACAGTATATACATATATATGTCAAACCGGCCGTTGCACATTTTATTGTACAGTCGTGGCTTAAAAAATGAATAAGCTAAGCCTTTGAGCGTTATTGAACGCTTCGCCTCTGTCCATTAATCATTGTACATAACATAAATTAACTATATGAGCAGCAGTCTATCTCAATACTGGATTTAAAAAAAAACACTTAAACACACGATAAGATAATAAAACAGGTAGTTCTAATTTTTTTGCTAGCAAATTTGTCAGTAAGATACAATAATGGCTATAACACTGTTACTCTGTTCACTTATCTTCGTACATGCTCAGGTTAATATTATTAATACACTTTTCTTATTATTTCTTTTTAAAGAAAACATTTTGATGTAAATGTTTAGATGATTTAATATATTAAGTAAATGGGGAGAGCTCTGTCGGTCGACGAAGTATCTGTATGCTAAATATGATTGTAGGATGTGTGTGGAAGTAGTGTAAAGAAGTGCCGAGAGCAATACTCTGTCAAAAGTATGAAAGTCTTCTGCTGCATACAATTCTGTTCGTAGCAACATATTATGTTGTCTAGTGTTGCGAACGAAAACCGAAAAGATGATCTGGGATTGCTTTTTTGGGAAGTTATGAAGGAAGTGAGTCTATTGTACAGTAATTTTTTGAAAAGTCAAGCAGAGTTAAAATAATGATATGGCGATATGACGGACAGTTTGATGGTTTGTTTGGTTTTAATATCATGATTTGTGAGTGATTCTATTGTATGGGGAAAAATGTTGTGAGAAAAACTATAGCCTTACGATGCAATTCTTTTAAAATTGCTGCCGTAGTGAGATCGTATCCCGGGGATTTTTTTTTTGGCAGTTGTTATATGTGATGACCATTTCGCTTTTAGAGGGAGTGTAATGAATTTAAAACAGTGTTATGTCGTGTATGGGTGGGATCTTGATGTTGAGTGAATGTATAATATGTCTACTGAAGAGACTATCATCCGTTATCACCAATGTGTCATCATCATTTCGCAGAGGTCATGACGCAGGACTCGATGCGTTTTTCGCCAAAGACTGCCATTTTCAGCATCTAGGTTAGAGAATATCAACGATGTCGGTGCGTGTGTGTGTATGTATGTGATTGTAAAGTTGTGACCGCTCTACCGCGGAAACGATTGTAGCTATGAACTTGAAATTTGGAATGAAGAGGTCACATGTTCTAACGTAGGTTTAATTAGATTTTGGCTAAAATCGAACGAAAATTGAGACCACTTTCCCCCGGGACCTATCTACATTTTACAAGATACAGCTTATGTTTATGAACTAATCATATATCTCTTCGAGTAATAGTTGTAGAAAATATTAAAATACATAATTTATATAAAATATAATTTTTTACACGTTGTCCGGTTTTCGAGATACAAGCCGAAAACCATCTTGAAATGTAGTTTTGAAATTTTTAGACGTTTTCTTGATTTACCCGAAAACGGTTAGTCCTATCGCAAAATTTATTCCCACCAAAATAGTTTCTTATAAAATTTTCAATCGCTAATATGTCCTTAAATTTGAGGTAGGATCAATACGACAAAAGTTATAGCGCCCCGAAGAATGTAAACTAAATGTCTATATAATTTAACAATAAGTAATTTTTAAATAGTAACTCATAGCAACGAACTTTAAAATATGGTTTTTGTATTGGTAGTTTTTTTTTTAAATTATGAAAAATGTATGTGACGTGGCCATTACAGGATTTTATTTTACCGACAACACTTACAACACTTACCAACAACCTCTCTCTCCCCCTCCCCTTCTCAAAACCATTTCATTTTGTCTCTTTGTATTAAATAATTTTGAGAAGGGGAAAAGAGAGTGATCTGTAACCGTGGTTGGTATAAGAAAGTCCTGTAATGGTACAATTTTTTTTATGTTGATATTACATTGAACTTAATTGAATTTAAAATGTTTTTATTGTATATTGCTTTCTGAAAGGCATTAAAGAAATTGATTCCTTTATGAGTTATCCTTCTTTCAAAAAGTGAGAAACAACGTTATTGGAAATTCATCTTCTTCCTGGTATGTAAGTAATCTTGACTAGCATTGTTGAGAGGGAAAATATTGATATTATTTCTAATGACCATTAATGCTACAAATATTGATATTCTTTCTAATGAACATTAATGCTACAAATATTGATATTCTTTCTAATGAACATTAATGCTACAAATATTGATATTCTTTCTAATGAACATTAATGCTACAAATATTGATGTTCTTTCTAATGAACATTAATGCTACAAATATTGATATTCTTTCTAATGAACATTAATGCTACAAATATTGATGTTCTTTCTAATGACCATTAATGCTACAAATATTGATGTTCTTTCTAATGAACATTAATGCTACAAATATTGATGTTCTTTCTAATGAACATTAATGCTACAAATATTGATGTTCTTTCTAATGACCATTAATGCTACAAATATTGATATTCTTTCTAATGAACATTAATGCTACAAATATTGATATTCTTTCTAATGAACATTAATGCTACAAATATTGATGTTCTTTCTAATGAACATTAATGCTAAAAATATTGATATTCTTTCTAATGAACATTAATGCTACAAATATTGATGTTCTTTCTAATGAACATTAATGCTACAAATATTGATGTTCTTTCTAATGAACATTAATGCTACAAATATTGATGTTCTTTCTAATGAACATTAATGCTACAAATATTGATATTCTTTCTAATGAACATTAATGCTACAAATATTGATGTTCTTTCTAATGACCATTAATGCTACAAATATTGATGTTCTTTCTAATGAACATTAATGCTACAAATATGAATAACACAGATTTTAGAATTGTTTCAATATCTCTCTACAACTTATTTCATTAATATTATTTATTATTCTTTTTGGAGTCTGAAAATACTAAGAGCTAAAATCTCTAATTTATGATATATACAGTTATAATCTGACATTCTAAACGACTAACAGAAACCTTCCAGAGAAGTACATAACTACGAAAAAGATCAAGTTTTGTGCCATTAATACGAGTACTATAGTGTTTCATTTTTTCTAAAAGAATTTCTTGATTTGTTAAACCAAGACCATTTATTTTAAATCCGAGGGTACATAGAATATCAAATGTTTGCAATAAGGTTTATAGTAGACAAGCCAAAAAATCATAGTTTAAACAGAATACAATTTAAATCATTATTGTGATCTAATACTATTAAATAGAATAGTATTAGATCAGTGAGTGAATAGAATTCCTAATATTACTTATTACTGTTTAATCCTATTATTATTTACCATTTATTAATCTTTTTAAATCGTATTAATTTTTATTATCATTTTATAACATTTATTATAACTAGGTTCAAATCTTATGATTCACAATTAATATCTGAAATTAATATTATTTTACCGAACCAGAAGATTATGATTATTTTGATTTCAATTTTAAGGGTCAAAGATATATATTTATATTGATGAGATCCTTTCTTGTTCGTTAATAAAATGTATTATGTACTTAGGCGAAGGTATAATTTGAATTTTTAACAAGTTGTAATTGTATTTTGTTGTTCTATACTTGAACGCTAAGTGATAGATGTACTTAATTTCTTCTTTTTTTGTAAATTATGACGACTACACTCTGACGGTCACCAAGATGTCGTCTGTAGTATAAGATTTTTGATTTTCGAATTTTTTGTATATGTGTATTTTATTTATAAATAAATAAAGACTTAATAATAAAATAATAAATAATGTTTGCAATGTACGTCTCATGTTTCAGGCAGCAGAAAAGACTTTCTTACAACGACAAACGGATGAAAATACCTTTAAAGATGGAATAATTGATTTCATAAAGGAAATAATAGAGTGGTTAGAGGATGCCATTAAAACTGTGGTCCAAAAGCTGAGGGAATTTTGGGACTACATATTTCGGAAAAACAAAGAGGACATGGAGAAAGATTTTATCAACACAAGAAAAACATTCTTGAACTTTTTATCTAACTATTCGCAGGAGTGCATCAAAGAAGGACAATTTCAATATGCAGCTGACGAAAAACAGGCAAAAGAACAATCATTAACTTGCCTGGTAAGAGCAGGTAAAGATGTTTTAGAAATTATATTTGACGCCGGAAAACTGACTTTGAAGCTACTCTCTTATGCTGACGATATTTTGAATGGGCTTAGTCGCTGTTTCACCTGGGAACCATGGAGAACGATTCCTTGCATTTTATTATGGATCAAAACAGTGATTATTGATGTAGTTGCAGCTATTAAAGAAATCTGGAGTTTTTTTGTTGTGGCGGAAGCTTTGATTGAGGATATAGGACAACAGTTATTCCATTGCAAAGAGGAACGAGAGACCACACTCTACCGACTCCTGCAAAAAAATCAACAACTTGTAACTAAATGCGACCACAAATAATATTTGTATCTTTTTCAGAAACAATTTTTATTATGCTCCAAACTAAAGAAAAAAAAAATATTTAGAATTTGTGAGTCTCACTTGATAATTTTTTATTACACATAACTATATTTAATTGGCATATTTACAATCTGTAAAAAATAAATAAATTTGATGACATGAATATAAAATAATAAAAAATAAACAGAAATATATGTTTTTTAAATATTGTCAATTTCACTGTTATAGTTATTGTGGCTCATGCGCGGGCTCTAACTTTGAGATCACATCGCCGACTACCAGAGCGCTCTTTTGTCGCTCTGGTGATCATGAGTCCGACACTACTATAGGAGTCCTAAATTTTGCCTCTCTAAATTGTTATTCCCCTAGGGTGGAGGTCTTAACGTTATATCCGACGGACGGCGGACTCAAGGTTTTCTCACCTCGCACATAAAAAAACTACCGAGTTTCGAACCCGAAATCTTGAGCTCAGTAAGCAAACACGCATACCATTGAGTTACCGGCGCCCTCTCTCTATCTATCTCTCTGTATACACTCGAGATCCCCCGAAACACCACCGCGATGTGATGACAGAGAAGGATAGGAAGACTTGAATTCGAATGAGTAAATTGAGGAAGAGATAGGTCATTGACAGCACTACTTGAATATCAGTTACATACATTAATGTAACAAGTCTCTCGGCCAGCACCGCCTCAATCGTCGGGGATGATTTTCGGAAAGTCAATGAGATGACAGAGTTTGGCCAAAAGGATTTTTATAGAAGGTAAGTTTTAAATGGAAGATTAGGAAAAGTGATGAGGTCGTTGACAAAAAGAATTTTAAGGTCATTGTGGAGGATGAGATTGGGAATATAGATCTGGTACATTGACAATTGTTTTTAGGTCATTCGATTGAAAGGACTGGATATGCTTGATGTTAGATGGAATCTGAAATATAAAACTACTATTCATATATTTGGCTCATTTTGCATTATACATTTTTTTGTTTTATTATTGTTTACAAATAAAGTTTCTTCTATACCTAACCCTCAAATCTATTGGGGTTTATTAATGTATTTAATTATTATTATGAGAACAGATATATTATTATCTGTTCTCATAATAATAGGACAAATATACTAGATTTATATTCAATATGACATTTCGGCCATGGAAGGCTGCTATATTGGAAACGTGAATCCACATTCTTCCCCAGGACTTCAATATCTCCTGATTCCGAAAAAGAAAAAAAAATTAATGTATGATTGTGTATGTCAGTGAATACGATAGAATGAATGTATCTACATGAAATTTTATATGTTAATTCAGAACCCTCTAAGGACCACACTTATTGATTTTCGGCCAAAGGGTTGGGGGGAATGAGGGGAGAGGCTTAACTTAAATACATGTCCTTGTAATGTGTATGAAACCCAAAAAATTACGATGGAATTGTGTGGAATTATGTAAAATTACAAATTCAATACTTAGGAAACTCATTATTAAAAAATTACTGTACACTATTTTTGAAATCTGTTTTAGTCATAAATTGTTACATATTTTTTACTAATTGTTACACAATTTATAATATAATTTTAATAACGATTTCCTTATTAATATATTAGGTTAGGTTAGGTTTTATGACTCTTGCCCGGGCTTTAACAACGAGGTCATATCGCCAACTACCAAAGTGCTCTTTCGTCACTTTGGTGGACATGAGCCCGACTCTTCTGTGGGAGTCCTAAATTTTGCTTACCCTAAATTTGTATTCACCTAGGGTAGGGGTCTTTAACGAGTACCTGACATCGTACAGGTTTGGGACCATCGCTTAACGTCCCATCCGAAGGACGCCGTGCTTAAGTTTATTTTACCTCCCAGATAAAAAAAACTAAGGGCCTCGGTCGGGTTACGAACCCACGACCTTGAGCTCAGAAGTCAAGCACGCATACCACTGAGCTACCGGCACCCTCATTAATATATTATTTTGAGATATTAAATACATTTTCCAATTTCATTATTTAACAATTCCACAGATTTTCAAAGTCATTTAGGATATAAAAGAGGATTGTTTTTGATGTTTTGTGACCTTCTGGTCCAACTGAGACAAGTTAGAATTTTTAACTTGTTGGATGCATTGTGTATGTTCAATAGTTAATTTTAATTTTAATTACAACATTGCATACGAATACTGTTTTTTGTTTAAAAAAATTTTAGTTACTGAGAAATAGAGGAGTCTTATATATTGCAAGATAATATAGCTGCACAAACAATTATAAATATATATATTTATATATATATATATATATATAAATATATATATTGTAGCATGTCTACCCTATAGATAATGCTCAGAACTGGCGATGTCTATGAGAGGATCGCGATCGCTAGGAGCAAAGTATGGGTTGTGTGGTCTTGAATAAACGAGAATTGCATTTGGAAGAGAATGCTCGGAACCAATGATGCCTGCGAGAGAATCGCGATCGCTGGGAGCGAAAATAAAGAATAATAGAGACACAATGGAAAGGAAGCCAAGATAATTGTCTACATCCGGTGTATAAGGAATAAGCAGTAAAGGTTTTTTTTTCTTACTCCAGGTTTTCACACAACTAGAGGCAGATGTTAATTGGTAATATGCGATTGGCTGGAAATAAAATGGGCGGAGTCCGACGACCAATCAAGTCTCGAGAACTGTCCCCTACCACGGTCGGATATCGGAAGCCACTCCCCGTTTTACTGATTCTTCGCTCATGTCTTGGCTGGTCACCACGTTCTTTTTATATTGTACAGTTGAGTTTAAATATGTGAATTGAGTTTTCTTCGTTCATGTCTTGGGTGATCACCACGTATCTTTTCTATAAGTAAAGTTTAGTTTGAATATGTGAAATTACTATGTCTTCACTCATGTCTTGGTGGATCACCACGTTCCTTTCTTTGTAAAGTTTAGTTTGAATATGTGAAATTAACAGTCTTCGTTCATGTCTTGGGTGATCACCACGTATCTTTTCTATAAGTAATATCAGTTTGAATATGTGAAATTAACAGTCTTCACTCATGTCTTGGTGGATCACCACGTTTCTTTCTTTGTAAAGTTTAGTTTGAATATATGAAATTAACAGTCTTCGTTCATGTCTTGGGTGATCACCACGTATCTTTTCTATAAGTAATATCAGTTTGAATATGTGAAATTAACAGTCTTCACTCATGTCTTGGTGGATCACCACGTTTCTTTCTTTGTAAAGTTTAGTTTGAATATGTGAAATTGCTAGTCTTCGTTCATGTCTTGGGTGATCACCACGTATATTATCTGTTTTAATATTAGTTTGAATATGTGAATTAGTCGTAGAGACACACTTTGATTTTGGACGGTGCAAAGTCAGTGGGGGTGTAACTTCTGGTGTGCCCTCGAAACTACGCAGATCTTCAGGGACTATGTGAATAGACGATTTCTACGGGAAGTCCAGAAAGGGTGATCACGCCGTCATTCGCCATGGATATCGTATCGAGGTACCTCGTAATTAAGTTATAATTCAGTCCTTCAGACACACGGCCAAATTATATATATATTCAATTGTTGTTTTGTAAATATGTTCTCATTAAAATAAATATGTTAAAGTTATAGGTTTGATTCATTTCATTCCCCCCCCCACTCATGCTTCTTCTGGTTGACAACAGTAATTAATTATTGTTAATTACTGATGTCAACTAACCGTTAGGATCTTTTAACCGTTCTTCCCGTGGGAGTGCTTTCAGCTATTCAGGCATTGTTTAATTAAAGTCGCGATTTAAATAATTTTCAAATTTAATAATTTTTCGATCTCAATTTTATTTATTTTATTAATTACGTGATTTGCACTCACACAGGGAGGGAAATGGTTATAATTGGCGCCCGAACAGGGACTTGATTTGTTTATTAATTATGCCAATTAGTATAATTAATGAACCCCACTAATCGGTCCTTTATTAATTAATTAATTTTTTTAATTAAAAAAAAAAAAAAAAAAATTTTTTTTGCTTTTTAACGTAGATTCCAGCCTATTAGGCCACAATGTTATATTTTCACTTAAAGTCGGTATTTAGAATCAAAACTGAAGAAGGATGGGTGAGGGTAGGGACAATGAATGACATCATTTATTGAAATAATTTTATTTTTTTTGTTTTTGATTTTTTTTTTCTTATGTAGATTTAGTAGGCATTTATTTTACATATTATAACTATTGTTGTATTGTGATGCCATCTGACAGGTCACCATAGAAATTAGGTTAGCACCAGACCTCCCGTATAATTCATTTAATTGTTTTGATATATATTTCTTATCAGAATGGAAGGGAAAGAGAAGTCGGACTTAGAGCCGATACAGACACGGTCTAGGAAAACCATTCGCACTCCCCCGGAGTCCCCGGTAGAATTAGAGCCTAAATTTGACCTAGAGGCGATGCTTAAGGCCATGCAGGAACAGATGGGAAGCTTGGGAAAGGATTTAAAAGCGGACATGCAGGAACAGATTTCGGGACTAGGACAACAGGGAAAGGCCATGCAGGAACAGATAGGACAGCAGACTTCGGAGATAAAGGAACAAATTTCGGCAATGGCAAATAATATCGAATCCATTAAACGTAATATGGGTACCGTACAATCTGAATCTAGGCAGGACAATTCAGAAGAGAGATATGATAAGCCTACTTCTAAAGTTAGGGACATGGTAGGTGTCAGTTATCATGAAGTTACAGGTGGGATCGTGTCAGAAACACAGCATCTAGATAAGGAGGTCGAAGAAATAAATTCGAACCAAAATATTATTAGTACCGATTGTGAGAAGAGATTCGCCGATATCTCGAAGAGAATAGATACTGTTTCGGGTCAAACTCAGATCTCAACCCCAAAACAAGATGACCGAATGACATTTACCGTACCCGAAGGACATAGGAATTGGCCTACGAACCAGACTTTTGCTCGCGAACAGCCTAGCAATGTCACCTTCCAAGATGTCTACGTGAAAAATTACGAACGTGGTGAGGTGGCGTTACGTAATAGCGTTTTGGATTTGCCCAACCATTTTGTATTTAAATTCTTACTATTCTGGGAAGGACCTTACCAGATTTTGGAGAGGAAGGGTCCTCAAACATTTATTTTAGGACATCTCGGCAGCGACATAGAAGGAGGAATATTTTATATGACATCACAGAAGCCGTGTATTAGCGGATAAATTTACAAGCAGGCTAGAGAAGCGCTAGGGCTCTCTTTGAGATTAACGATCTTACTTCAGCCGAGTTAGGGGGGCGATTATTGCAGACGAGATCGCGGCCCTAGAGTCAGGGAAGAGATTTGTGACGTCTCTATGGGTGTCCATCCCCAGCTATCCCAGGAACAGTTAGACAAAGTCACACACACATAAAACAGACACTATTCGTTATTATTTGGGAATTATTTATTATTTTACACTAACGGCCAACACCTCATTATACAACAACACACAAAGAATCACACATACACATTTATTGGGGACACGGGATTTATTATTTAGTTATTTTTTTTTGTAAATAGGATAAGGCAGACGGGGACATTCTGGCACTCCCCTGGGGCTTAACATCGAGCATACCCCCCTTAGTCGAGCTCAAAGATTCCGAAGTGAATCGCCAGGTTGTAAATAGTAATTTTAGATAATAAGTTAGGGTTAGTTTTTTTTTTTAAATTCTAGATAATAAGTTAGGATAATTTGTTTATATTTAGTGATAGGATATTTTTTTAGTGTTAGTAAATTTTTTTATATATTAGTACTGTTAGGATAATTAAGGTAGGATAGGTTTGTGGTTTCATTTTAATTTAATATAATTGTAGGACGGGGCAGACGAGATATGGACTGGCCATCCAGAGGGTTTTACCTGCTTATATAGGTTGATTGGGAGAGTGGATCCGACTAGGCTGACAGCGAGGCGATGGCACACACATTTGTAGGTAGTCACGTATGGTAAATGTACTTTCAATTGTATTTGTCTGTTTTGTTTTGTATTTTAAAATAATATTTGTATTAGTATCCGACCGTGTGTATCTATTGAAAATGTCACATTGACCCATATTTTATCTAGTGACCATGATGGGCTATGTTAACCCAATGAGAGCCTTGTAAATCTATTTGTAACATATATTCAGGTATGGACCTTACTTATTATGATGCAGTGTCGACCACGGTAGGTCAAAGGTCAATTTTTTTATTTTAGTTAAGAAATCCTAAGGCAAGGAGCCGAAGCATACATGACTGGAGGGGGAGATATATTATAAACTGGAGGGGATACCCAGAATTGAATATTTAATTATCGTACACACGGAGAAGGGGCCACTCCATTGATGCTTGTAGAATCCATTTAAAGGGGCGGGAGTTTGTTTAATTATTTTTTTATGCCATGAACTGACTGTTGAACTGAAGAAAGGGTTTCGCTACTTGATTAATGCGGATGCCGGAATTTACATATATTTATGAAACTGAGATGGGATTTGAGTGGGCTTATTTTTCTATTTTATATTTCGTCGTCGTTCCGGCAGAAGGTAAAAACCTGTCGAAGGCCTAAGGAGGCATATGGTTAGGGTTTGGTCAACCCAAATTTTTGTTGAAGCGGATTAGGTATATGGGAATTCAGTTGAAACATTGTCGAGGCGTGGGGCCTTTTTGGATGTTTTAACTAGTCAGTGAATGTATGCTAGAAATAGAATCATCGTTATTTGCCAATGGAGAGGGTTAACTCCAAGAAGTACAGCGTAAAGTAAAATCATGCTTTGGTCACGCATGCATAGGCAAGCCATGCCGATTCGAAAGGAAATTTAAAATCATGTTTTGGTCACGCATGATAATGAGGTTGATACCTGAGTATTTGGTTAAGTGTATATGCTCAGTGAACGAGCAAGTGTTAAGTGAAACTAATAAAATATGTGACTTCCAATGGTCATTTAGCCGACATATTTTATTTTAACGGGAACGGGGGATATTGTAGCATGTCTACCCTATAGATAATGCTCAGAACTGGCGATGTCTATGAGAGGATCGCGATCGCTAGGAGCAAAGTATGGGTTGTGTGGTCTTGAATAAACGAGAATTGCATTTGGAAGAGAATGCTCGGAACCAATGATGCCTGCGAGAGAATCGCGATCGCTGGGAGCGAAAATAAAGAATAATAGAGACACAATGGAAAGGAAGCCAAGATAATTGTCTACATCCGGTGTATAAGGAATAAGCAGTAAAGGTTTTTTTTTCTTACTCCAGGTTTTCACACAACTAGAGGCAGATGTTAATTGGTAATATGCGATTGGCTGGAAATAAAATGGGCGGAGTCCGACGACCAATCAAGTCTCGAGAACTGTCCCCTACCACGGTCGGATATCGGAAGCCACTCCCCGTTTTACTGATTCTTCGCTCATGTCTTGGCTGGTCACCACGTTCTTTTTATATTGTACAGTTGAGTTTAAATATGTGAATTGAGTTTTCTTCGTTCATGTCTTGGGTGATCACCACGTATCTTTTCTATAAGTAAAGTTTAGTTTGAATATGTGAAATTACTATGTCTTCACTCATGTCTTGGTGGATCACCACGTTCCTTTCTTTGTAAAGTTTAGTTTGAATATGTGAAATTAACAGTCTTCGTTCATGTCTTGGGTGATCACCACGTATCTTTTCTATAAGTAATATCAGTTTGAATATGTGAAATTAACAGTCTTCACTCATGTCTTGGTGGATCACCACGTTTCTTTCTTTGTAAAGTTTAGTTTGAATATGTGAAATTAACAGTCTTCGTTCATGTCTTGGGTGATCACCACGTATCTTTTCTATAAGTAATATCAGTTTGAATATGTGAAATTAACAGTCTTCACTCATGTCTTGGTGGATCACCACGTTTCTTTCTTTGTAAAGTTTAGTTTGAATATGTGAAATTGCTAGTCTTCGTTCATGTCTCGGGTGATCACCACGTATATTATCTGTTTTAATATTAGTTTGAATATGTGAATTAGTCGTAGAGACACACTTTGATTTTGGACGGTGCAAAGTCAGTGGGGGTGTAACTTCTGGTGTGCCCTCGAAACTACGCAGATCTTCAGGGACTATGTGAATAGACGATTTCTACGGGAAGTCCAGAAAGGGTGATCACGCCGTCATTCGCCATGGATATCGTATCGAGGTACCTCGTAATTAAGTTATAATTCAGTCCTTCAGACACACGGCCAAATTATATATATATTCAATTGTTGTTTTGTAAATATGTTCTCATTAAAATAAATATGTTAAAGTTATAGGTTTGATTCATTTCATTCCCCCCCCCACTCATGCTTCTTCTGGTTGACAACAGTAATTAATTATTGTTAATTACTGATGTCAACTAACCGTTAGGATCTTGTAACCGTTCTTCCCGTGGGAGTGCTTTCAGCTATTCAGGCATTGTTTAATTAAAGTCGCGATTTAAATAATTTTCAAATTTAATAATTTTTCGATCTCAATTTTATTTATTTTATTAATTACGTGATTTGCACTCACACAGGGAGGGAAATGGTTATAATATATATATATATATATATTTATATATATTAAACCAAAAGTAAGTCCAAAATTGCCATACAATGTGTTAATATTGAGGAATTTATAGATTTTGTCTGATATAAAGGGTGGTAGAGACATCTGTCGGCAAGTGCAGCTACTAATATATACCAAAAATGTTCCAACGACATAATTGAGAATTCTTACATGGGGAATGTTACCGTTCGTAAATAAGTAAAGAATTGAATTTAAAAATATTATAAAAATATTTGATGTGGTCTCTACTTTCTTATATCAACCACTTTATAACAGATCACTCGATATTCCCCTTCTCAAATTCATTTCATACTGGTATTACTCCTGGGTATATGAAAGTAATTGGCTGATGTCAGCGGTTTTATTTATTATATTGAATAGCGTAATTTTGAGAGTGACTTTCTCGTAACGTGTAACGCTACTATGAAATTAATTTGAGAGATGGGAGGGAGAATGGTCTTTAAAAAGGTAGTTGGTATCTAAGCAACTGCACGGGGGGACAAGTCCTGTCGCTCATGTGCGCCCGACCTAATTTATTTACAACTATATTTTGTATTTTTGTTTTATTTTAAGAAAAAAAAAAAAAAATGTTTGTTTTATTTTGAGATTTTTTTTTTTTTAATTTTGTATTTAGAACTATATATTTTTATATATTTTTTTTATTTTAATTTTGTATTTACAACTATATACGAGTATATACAATATATGATAAGCAAATGTGATACATAATAAATAAATGTCTTGGATGTTGAAAGAGAAATCATTCAATAATGACACTCCTTTATATTGTTACTACGGATAAGAAAGAGAAATTAAAAATAAAATATATATTATATAATCGTAACTCGACCGAGGCCCTTAGATTATTTTATCTGGGAGATAAAATAAACTTAAGCACGCCGTCCTTCGGATGGGACGTTAAGCGATGGTCCCGAGCCTGTACGATGTCAGGTACTCGTTAAAGACCCCTACCCTAGGTAATAAAAAATTTAGGTTAGGCAAAATTTAGGACTCCCATAGTTGAGTCGGGCTCATGTCCACCAGAGTGACGAAAGAGCACTCTGGTAGTAGGCGATATGACCTCGTAGTTAAAGCCCGGGCATGAGTCAAAAAACCTAACCTATATTATATAAAATAACAAAAAAAAAAAAAAAAAAAAATAGATTAAAAATAAACATAAACCGTTTGTAGATGATTCGTCTTCATTCCACTAGTAGATCTCGAGGCCATTGCCGCCTCAGTCTCCGAACATGAACATTAGGAAGGGTTCTTCCTATGAACCCTTCGGAGAGTCTTCTGATCTCAGCAACTGCACGGGGGGACAACAAATCCTGTCGCTCATGTGCGCCCGACCTTATTTATCAAGGGGGTCAAGCACCCAAAAAAAAAAAAAGTAAATATTAGGTGTTTGATTATTATCGGCTCAATAAATTTGTTCTATAAAGAAACGCACGGAATAGTTAACTTGAAGAATTAGGTTAGGTTTTATGACTCATGCCCGGGCTTTAACTACGAAGTCATATCGCCTACTACCAGAGCGCTCTTTCGTCACTCTGGTGGACATGAGCCCAACTCTACTGTGGGAGTCCTAAATTTTGCCTACCCTAAATTTTTATTCACCTAGGGTAGGGATCATTAACGAGTACCTGACAACGTACAGGCTCGGGGACCATCGCTTAACGTCCCATCCGAAGGACGGCGTGCTTAAGTTTATTTTACCTCCCAGATAAAATAAACTAAGGGCCTCGGTCGGGTTTCGAACCCACGATCTTGAGCTCACAAGACAAGCACGCATACCACTGAGCTACCGGCGCCCTCTAACTTGAAGAACAAATACCTATATATTACAATGATGATAGTGATGATTACCAAACATTTTTTATTACTATTTTTTGAGAAGACAGAAAATAAATTTGAGAACTGATGTATTAATATATTTTATATGAACTAAGAATCTCCTTACAAAACTCAAAAAATATGAGTCATGTATGTATAATTTTTTTCTCAACAATCCTTTTTGAAAAGTATAGCTTTTCGTTATAGGATTTACGAGTACATAGCATCAATCTCCTTAACAAGGTGAAGAGGATTGATATGAGCAAAAATATTATACGAACTGAACAATTACTTTACAAATTCATTAAATAACAAATATATAAAAAATAGATAAGATAAACTGCCACTTATATCCCAAATGTGAACTCGAGATGTTCTGAGTTCTCTCAGTAAATTGTCAGTTTGATAGGAAAATGGCAATAGCTTTGTTGCTCTGTTCGTTTCTCTTCATACATGCTCAGGTGAATATATTGTGTATATACATTTAATATAAGGACGTATTGTAATCATGTGAAAATCCGAGATCAAGTTTTCAACGGAATTTCATGTTTCAAGGTCTCTTTGAACATGTTTTGATCACTTTCATTGTCAAATTTGATTGGCGGGGTTCTGGATATACATACGAAATATCATATAGTTAGTTATTTTGACTCATGCCCGGACTTTAGCCTACTACCAGAGCGCACTTTCGTCACTCTGGTGGACATGAGCCCTACTCTACTATGGGAGACCTAAATTTTGCCTACCCTAAATTTTTATTCACCTAGGTCAGTGGTCTTAAACGAGTACCTGATATCGTACAGACTCGGGACCTTCGCTTAACGTCCCATCCAAAGGACAGCGTGCTTAAAATAAACTAAGGGTCTTGGCCGGGTTTTGTACCCGCAAATTGAACTCAGTAAGCAAGTACGCATACCACTGAGTTCTGGCGCTCTCCCAAATATTATACATATCTTTACAATTCATTTATAACAGCGTCACTTCTCCCATTTTTTTTTTATTATCAGTATCTATAATTTAACTATATTGTTCTTTATGTTAAATATTACTTCTGTCAATGAGAATCTTCCTTATACAGAAAATATTTATTGAGTTGACCTCTATATTCAAACACTAAGTCAAAACTTTGATGTTTGTTGAGGCGAATGAGAAAAGTATCAACATTAAATGAATGCTAGAAAAAAAAAAAAATAATAATAATAATGAAAAAATCGTCGGTGAATCACCGGAGATGTACTTCCCCAGCACGAGTTAATCAACTAAGTTTTTGCTCTTCCACTCCAATCGATCGTTTTCTGCTAAAAATCAATAGTTGAAATTCACAGGGGTCGCACTCCATTCATTCCTTCGGAAGTTATTAGAGTTTTTGAGTTGATCAGTCCTCTGATTTCCTCTGCCTCTTCTGAATCATGTCACTCCATTCATTCCTTCGGAAGTTATTAGAGTTTTTGAGTTGATCAGTCCTCTAATTTCCCCTGTCTCTTCTGAATCATGTCACTCCATTCATTCCTTCGGGAGTTATTAGAGTTTTTGAGTTGATCAGTCCTCTGATTTCCCCTGTCTCTTCTGAATCATGTCACTCCATTCATTCCTTCGGAAGTTATTAGAATTTTTGAGTTGATCAGTCCTCTGATTTCCCCTGTCTCTTCTGAATCATGTCATGTCTGACTGAATCGTACAATGATAAGAGATTTCTTGCTCTTTTTTAGTTGTATCAGTGGGTTTTCTTTCCAGAAGACTCTTTTTTTGGTCGAATTGAGTTAATGGTATATTTTACATCAAAACATAATTCCTTCTCATTTTTATTCTATTTTTTACTTCCGCAGCTATAAAAAATTCGATGCCATGTTTTCAACGTAATTTTATGCTTTCCGACCTTTAGATTCCAAATATAAAAAAAACAAAACAATTTCTGTCTTTCTGTATGTCTGTGTACACGATAACTACCGATAGAATGAATATATCAACAAGAAATTTTATATGTGAAACCAGACCCTCTAACGACGACGCCTATTGTTTTTCTGCCAAATCGGCCCAATCGGAGAGATTAACATAAAAACTATAATAACTGCCGATAGAATGAATGTATCGAAACGAATTTCTATATGTGTGACCAAAACCCCACAAGGACAACATCTATCGACTTTCAGCCAAACCAGCCCAAGGGGAGGGGGATTAGTGGAGAGGCTTAACTCAACATGTCTAATAGCTGCCGTTGTAATGAATGTATCGACACAAAATTTAATATGATAATTTAGGAAACTGTATGAAAGTTAACTGTTGACTATTAGCGCAAACGGTCGACTGGTTATGGAGAGGAGGGGGGGTGAAAAGTTAATAGATTAATTCGTTCTGGCGAAGTACATTGCCGGTGATCCACCGACTGCCTGTGGAGCGTATGGAAACTTAGAATGGAAAATCGCTCTTCCAGTAAAGTTGCGTTTTTGGAAATAGTTTTGAAAAGGAAGTACACAATTGTAAATTCCAGTTGTTTGTCAGTATGTAATAATTAGGTTTCACACTTCTCGGCACTGATTGTTATATGTTTTTTTATGTTATAGGCAGCAGAGTGGAGTCCACCATGGCAGAAAGAACCAAGTCTCAAAGATAAATCAATTGAAGCTTGGCACAAATTTGTAAATTGGGTAGAAGATTACATTACAAAGACAGCTCTAAAAATTCAAAATTTTTGGAATTCAATTTTCTTAGAAAACCAAATCGCAGTGAAAAACGATTTTACCAATGTAAGAACCGAATTTTTGAATTCTTTGTCCAACTATCCAAAAGAGTGTACCAGTGAAGGGAAGTATATATTCGACGTCGAAGTAAAAGAAGCCCAAGACAAATCGGTTAGTTGTATAACACAAGCTGGTAAAGATGTTGTTATGATCCTTTTTGAAGCTGGACAATTGACAGCAAACATTCTCATAACAGCTGATGATATTATGAATGGTCTCTCACCTTGTTTAAACTGGAAATTTTGGAATACAGTCCCCTGTGTTATATCCTGGATTAAGACAGCTATTGTGGACATTGTGACCACTCTGCGAGAGTTCAAAGGATTCTTCCCCAAGGTCGACTTGCTTATGGAAGACATACGACAGCAGATGATGCACTGTAAAGAAGAGCGTCACGCCTCACTCCAGACATTACTTCAAGACAGTCAACAACGTATCTCCAAATGCGTTGCCAAATAATTTTTATTTGTAATCCTATTTATATTTTATTAAAACCCTGAAATTTAGGTTTTAAAGTTTTTCTATGAATATACGTTAAAATATTTACTCTATATCACCCTACGATTAACTTATTATTCCTCTATATGTAAATAAAAAACTCAGAACTTGCTCAACGTTTCAGAAACTATTTATTTCCTTCTTCAGGGCCTACAGAATATAACAAACAAATTAGTTGGTTTTATCATTACGGACAATAAGATAATACTAAAAACTAAATAACAACCTTAAAAAAATATATATATATATATAATAAAGAGTTTTGATAATAAAACCTGTACATAAATATATATATACCTATACTCGGGTATTTATATCCCCCGAGTTTACCTGAATGAGCGTTCCTCGGAGCCTGACGGATCAGACTGATTCACTGCCCAAAAAAAAGGTGCGCCTAAAGAAATTTTCACTTCAAAAAATTACAAATGAGTGATGTGTGTCGTGAAGGTGGTACCTATTTGTTTAAGGTAGAAAACTATGCTTACGTGCACGTAAACAGTCATTATAAGGTAATTTTCATTTTATGTATATAGTATACTGGGTGTCCCAGGATGAAGGTAACAAAAGTTGAGGCCGTATAGGAAATTTAATTTTGAACAAAAAAGGTCCTATAAACATAATCCCGATTCGTAGCCGTTTCAGAGATATTCAACATCTTTGATTTTTTTCACTTAGCACATTGTTTGGTCTAAAATCTCTTATGACACCTTAACTGTAAACGTTAACAAAAATTTAATTACACTATCGTATAGAAAGCTAAATTTCCTTAAAAAAGAGTTCATTACATTATTTCAATTACGAGAATTTGACAGTTTATAGGCAGCTGAAACCCGAATACTGTATTATTCTGAAATTGTTTGGCTAACTTTTGCTCAATTTTTCCCAACAAAATATTCCTATTGAACATATTTTTTTTACAGGAAAAACTTTCTCATTTAATAAGCTTTCAAACGGTATATATACTTGATACCATTACACATTTACCCTTGTGGAGAAATATTATTACTTTACTTTACTTTCCCTGGCGCTACGGTCCTTGTAGAACCTGGGCCTCCGCAACAATCTTCCGCCATTCTTCTCTAACCTCGGCCTCCCGTCTCCATCTTCTCACACCCATCGTTCTGAGGTCATCCTCCAGCCAAAGTAAGCGGAGAACCGTCAGCGGCAGGGAAGAATTGTGCGACCGCATTACACTGGCCTTCGAACCAATTCATAATAAACACAGTATAGGCAACATTTAGGACAACGGAGTGATGAAAGAGCAAGAGAGCGCTCTGGTAGTAGGCGACCTTGTAGTAAGCCAGGGAATGAGTTACAATAACTAATTATCCTTATGCATCACTTTTGATAGCTGTCAGTTGAATGCTAAACGGCCAGTCGCTATTGATATTATAACCTTCCCTTTTGATCAGTAACGATCCTGGCTGTACTCAATTATAAGAGGTTTGTCTCAAATGTTTTAAGTTATTCTTAGGTCTCAAGGTTAGAAAACAATCAAATGAAATTATTATTATTGTGATAAATATATATATTAGAATAAACCCATGTCGTTTCCTACCTACAAGAAAAGAAAGAGAAATCATAAGGACGGTAAGAATTTCAAACCCTGTTTTGTCGAAAATGCTAATTTCAAAACACAGTATACTGTCTGTATATCTATGGATATGTAAAATTTATTTTTCTCTATCAGGAATTGTAAAAAAACGATTATATTAGAACTATGAAAATTTGGTAATTTAAGAACGTAACTATGAAAACTTTACATAACGTTCGGAGACATGCAGCTTTTGGTTGATTCATTTTTTGATTGGTCCAAAGCAAATGAACAACTCTGTTGTTGTTCCTGAAAGTAAACTTTCAGTAGAATTTAAAGTAACAATTGTTTTGGACAAAAGATTACTAAAAAAATATATAGTTGTGTTATATACAGTGCAACTTCCAATTAACATGTATTAAGCAAAGCAGCTTATTTTAATAATTAGAAACATTATTTAGTAATTTAAATATTTAATCTCAGATTACACTTCTGCGATCTGTGTTGATATAGTTGAAAGCTAAGAAAATAAATAAAGAAGAAGAGTTTATAACAGTCGCATTTACAGAGGTACAATTATATAATAAGGTTCCTTAACCATTACCCTTATACACTAAATACAAATCAAAAATAATCAGTTAAATTAAAAACAATGCTACTGCTTAAGAGTAAATTTTAAAAAACTCTTAAAGAAAAACAAATACAAAGTAACTGAAATGAATAGAAAATAAATTAATAAACATTCAAAAACAGAGATTATAATTTAAAATCGTGAACGGATATTTTTGTGTTTCCCTCCCTGAGTTTTCCCTATTTTCTTTACCAAAACGTTTTGATTTGTTGCACACTTAAGTGAAAAGTTTTTACTGAAATTTATTATGTAGTCCAGTAGGAGCTCAACATTTAGGTCTTCATGGATTTGGAGGATGGAGGTGTCCCTAGAGTAGCTACCAACCAATCTAAAGCATTTGTTTTTGGCCACTTGAAGAGTTCTCAAGTTGGTATTGCTTGCAACACCGGCCCTCACTGGGCATGCATACGTTATCAATGGCCGCAACAGAAGCTTGTATATGAGGAGTCTATTGGTTAGATTAAGGGCTGCCTTTCTGTGGAGTAACGGGAATAAGAACTCAAGTCCGCTCACAGTATTTGCTTTCTTTCTGATATGTTGCCTCAAGGTCAGTCGTCTGTCGGTAGGTATTTTAGGTATTTTACTGCATCAGTCCAGACCAAATTGTCTTCTTTCTGGGATAATGCGTAAATAAAATAAAAAAGAAACTTATTTAAATGTTATAATGTCTAATTCTACAAAAATATATACATAAAGTGTACCGGTTTCCGTTTACGCCATCGTGAGCACAAAGTTCAAAAGTGAAAGTCATTGACGATGGCTTAATCCAAAACCGGTACACTTTATGCATATATTTTTGAGGAATTAGACAATATAAAAGTTAAACAAGTTCTTTATTATCATTTATTTAATTAGGTTTAGGTTTTATGACTCATGCCCGGGCTTTTACTACGAGGTCATATCGCCTAATACCAGAGCGCTCTTTCGTCACTCTGGTGGACATGAGCCCGATTCTACTGTGGGAGTCTTAAATTTTGCCTACCCTAAATTTGTATTCACCTAGGGCAGGGGTCTTTAACGAGTACCTAACATCGTACAGGCTCGAGACCATCGCTTAACGTCCCATCCGAAGGACGGCGTGCTTAAGTATATTTTACCTCCCAGATAACATAAACTAAGGGCCTCGGTTGGGTTACGAACCCACGTTCTTGAGCTCAGAAGTCAAGCACGCATACCACTGAACTACCGGCGCCCTCATTTATTTAATTGGTATTGTTGTTACTTTTTGTGACAGAGTGCTCTTTAGTGGACATGAGCCCGACACCACAGTGGGAACCCTAAATTTTGCCTACTCTAAATTTTTATTCACATAGGTTGTGAATATCTGGGAAGGGGGGGAGGGGTGAATCCTGTCTCATTAGATTATTTTCAAATTTTTGAATTTAAACATAAACTAAACGCCCTCATTTTTTAGATATACTAAGTACCTTAGTATAAACACCATTCATTTTTTTAAAATATCAAACTATTATATTATCTTGATTTTGTTTATGTTTATACTCAAATATTTTTAATGTTTGAAGTGAAAACTTCTTTAGGCGCACCGCCTACACACTTTTTTTTGGGCATTGAATTAGTCTGATTCGTCACTGCTGTGCCCTTTAATTTTGTCACGGAATGTTTCTATTATTTTTTTAAATAATTATACTTTATTTGCAATAATAATTAATTAATATGTTTACGAATATAATTTATAATTATGAGTGTGTGCACTGTGTCATAAATTTTGTTGTATACAAAAGAAACAGATACCTAATAACCTAACAATTGTTGTTCCGTGTACATTTGAGGCCACAGTATATATACACTTCGTACTAACATTTCAAGTGTAAATAAAATCATCGAATTCATCCATGAAATTTTTTTCATTTATACAACAGCAGGGTCTGCTCTGCTCAATCGGAATTTACATTAATTATATATGATTTTGAGTGGAGATTTCAATGTGGATTTCTAAAGAGAAAAATCAAAGTCTTTAATTATTTTTTAAGAAAAACCTAAGGGCCTCGGCCGGGTTTCGAACCTAGTATTGTTGCAAAGTGGAACAAAAATATATACATAATGTATGGGTGCCATCTTATGACACTTGCTGTTATTTCCACACATGAAGTGTGATTAATTACATGAATTCTTTTTTACGTGACAGCTTGATAGATCCTTATTTTTTTTAATGGTTTCCTGATAAGAAGAAATATTATATAATATACTTATAGCTAAAGTCCCCCTTCGTATGACAATTCATATTTTGAGCTTAATTCACATTGCACTTTTTTTTTTGACCTTATGAACTGTGCATATTAGCCATGCCTCTATAATAGGCCACTTCCTACCACCTCCACAGCTGCCAGTAGAGGAGCCGAGGCCATCCAAACGGCTCAGGAAAAGATGAAGCATACTAGAACTTATGTATTTTTTAAATTACACTCAAGTGTTTTCTTATTTACTCCTGTGTTTTCGTATTTGTTTTCTCCTGTTTCAAATTTTTAAATGATTATTTGATGATACTAAAGCAAGTATAACTCTGTAGGATATACAACAGTACTGTTCAAGCGTTGTAACTCATAAGTACCTTCATATGCCAATTGCCGAACGTCAGGAGATTGCCAATTTCGAGAGGTTCACTTCGCCGAATTCAAAAATGTTGGTACTCAGTAGACGCAGAATTTGATGCTCTACAACTGTTATTCCATGAGTTTTTCTCTTAGAATATTCATTCCCAAGCTGTAGACTCATATATAGTTCTGTATCTCAGTTTTTGACAAAGTTAGAAAAAATCGTCGTTTTTTGACCGTGGTTTTCGACCACTTGATTAAATTATTAAGTTGTGGTACTCAATCAACACAGAATTTAATGCTCTTCAAATTGTTATATTGTAACTTTTTCGCTAGGATGCATCGTTTAGGAGTTATAAGCAAAAAGTCCAAAATTTCGAGGTTTTTTGGCTGCCAAAAGTTTTCCCGAGGTCGCCCGTATTAGCATTTTTGTTTTTTACATGTTCGTACCCATATATACAAGTTAAAAAAATAAATACTTCTACACCACCTTTTGCAACGTACAATACCTCTACTGACTGGCCTATAACGGTATTATTGGTTATTTACACTACATCCATGGCTGGAGGAAGTTTTAATCTACGAAATACAACTCCTCCCGGACAGGATTCGAACCCGGAGACCGTATATATAATTCATGTGTTCTCTAGGATAATTATGTGTTTAAATATAGAGGTCGACTCAATAAATATGTTCTATAAAAGGAAGATTCTGTTTAACAGAACGAATAGTTAACCTAGAGAACACATGTATTATAGATACTGATAATGGGAGTGCTTCTCTAAATGTTTGTAATTGCTATTTTTTGAGAAGACAAAAAACAAATGGATGCTGTAATAATATATTATATATGAATGAAGAATCTCTTTACACAATCTAAAAAGTAATAATATTTATTCAGTTGGGTTAAACCATAACTTGGTAATTGGATGCATCGTACAATTTTTTACATCAACTTGATATCAATGAGAGAGATCTCAAAGACAAGTGTGAGCTACAAAAAAAATATACTTTTTTTTTTAACTTTCATTCTATAATTGTCCAAAGAAGAGAGGTCATAAATAAAATAAAAAGACGTAAAGTTAAGAAATATAGTAATGGAATTTGTTTTGTAATTGATTTTTTTTATTTATTTATTTTTTCAGATAAACATTTTGGTTTTATTAAAATGTAGGTTAAGAGAAAATAAACCGAATCATTTGTTCTCAATTCTATTCTATTCATTTTCGCTGTCAATCAAATAAAAATACCTTTGGATTAGATTTAAATAAAATTGTGCAAATTTAGACAATTTTCTGGCATCTCTAATTATATTTTTTATGGAAATCGAAATAAAGTAATCATAAATTAAATTGTTTTTATACCTACACTTTCCTCAAAATTGTACGTCATAAAATTCAATTTTTTTAAATTAATTAAAACTCATTTTGGCAACTGCTGTAGAAATCAAAATTTAATATAAGAACAGCTTAAAAAATAGTTTCTATAGTAAATGTGGCGGCATCTACTAAAAGTTATTTTGTAGAAAGGTTATTGAAACTAATAGTACATAGTTTTGTAATGGTAACTAGACACACATATCTTTATTTAGGGGGCGCCAGTAGCTCAGTGGTATGCGTGGTTATTTACTGAGCTCAAGATCGCGGGTTCGAAACCCGACCGAGGCCCTTACGTTTTGTCTGGGAGGTGAAAAACTTTGAGCATGCCGTCCTTTGGATGTGATGTTAAGCAACTGATCGTCGTCTTTTGTTTTACATTCATTGGTTGTTCACATTTCGTTTTAAAACAAAATGCGTCTAGTCCATCTTTGTATATTTATTCACTATTTAAGTTAATTCACTCCTAACAGCTATTTTTGTACAAATAATAATAATTGATTTTACAATATATTAGTAATCTTAATGTGTGTACATTTTTTGCATTACACTGCTCCGAAACGACTACAGACTCATAAAATTATTTCAGTTGCGGAGGCTTTCATCCATTTTGGAATCCCTATGCTTAGGATTACAATTTATTTTTACCAAATTGACAAAACATTTTCGCCAGAAAAGCCTTATTTTGAGAAAGAAAGTATTAGGGCTATAATTTGGTAAATGAAAGGCCGTTGAATAATACTTTCAGCGTATTTCAAACTTCAGATCAATATCATATACATACTTATTAACTTTAGAGAGGGCTGGTAGCTCAGTGGTATGCGTGCTCGCTTACTGAGCTCAAGGTCCCGGGTTCAAAACCCGGCCGAGGCCCTTAGTTTATTTCATCTGGGAGGTAAAATAAACTTAAGCACGCCGTCCTTCGGACGGGACGTTAAGCGATGGTCCCGAGCTTGTACGATGTCAGGTACTCGTTAAAGACCCTTACCCCAGGTGAATAATAATTTAGGACTCCAACTGTAGAGGGGCTCATGTCCACCAGAGTGACGAAAGAGCAAGAGAGCGCTCTGGTAGTAGGCGATATGACCTTATAGATAAAGCCCGGGCATGAGTCATAATAACTAACTAATATCATATAGATATTCAAACATAACAGAAAGCCTGACAAATAAAAAAGTTGACCTTAATTTCTTATAATAATAAATGAGTAACCAAGCTCTCAATTTGATCAACTGAACTACTAACATTTACATAACATGCACCTATCAGTAAATAACACATTGTTATTATATATTATGACTCATGCCTGGGCTTTAACTACAATATCAAATATTGCCTACCCCAGAGCGCTCTTTCAACACTGGTGGACAAGAGCCCGACTCAACTATGGGAGTCTTAAATTTTGACTTCTTCTTCTTCCTTGCGGCGCTACGGTCCTGAAAGAACCCGGACCTCCGTCACAATCCTCCTCCATTCGTCTCGAACCAAAACCTTCTCCCTCCATGCTCTGATGCCCAACACTTGGAGGTCCGCCTCGACGTCGTCCAGTCAAGGGAGTCTCGGTCTTCCTCTTCTCCTGGCACCGCCTGGCCTACCTTAGAGGGCTTGTTTAGGGAGTCTTGCTCCTTCCATTCTCTCTACATGGCCCAACCAACGTAATCTCGCCTGCTTGATCACGGATACCAGGTCGGGTTCCCCGTAGAGGTCTCTCAACTCTCTGTTCTTCCAGATACGCCATCTGCCGTTCTCGGAAACAGGTCCATAAATCTTTCTGAGTACTTTGCGTTCCCACAGCAGCAGAGTCTCTTCATTTTCTTTTGTCAACTCCCAACTTTCACCAGTGTAAGTTACAATTGGATGGACAATGGTTTTATAGACTATTAGCTTGGCCCTCCACGTTAATGTGCGGAATTTGAGTATTCTTTGGACCGCAAATAGACATCTGTTCCCTGCAGCAATGCGTGCTCTTATTTCGTGGCTAACGTCATTATCTTCTGTGGTCAGAGCCCCGAGATATTTGAATTCCTTGACTACGGGAAATTGGTGCTCATTGATAGAAATCACCTCAGGAGCGTCTCGCAGAGGGTTCCGTGAGGTCTTCATGTACACGGTGTTATCTACATTCAAATGAAGACCCCGTTTCTCTGCTTCTCCGAATTCCTGTAGAGCCCCGGCCAATGCTGCTATTGTGCGTGCTGTGACCACCATGTCATCAGCATACCCCATATGCTGCGTCAGGCGGTTATAAATAGTTCCTCCCGGATTTGTCCGGATGGCTCTAACAGCTCTTTCTTGAGTTTGATTAAATAATATAATAATTTTGACTAACCTAAATTTTTATTCACCTAGGATAGGGGGTTATTATGAAATTAGTATCGTTGTCAGTGGTGGAGTTGGAATAGTAAAACACCTTTAAATTCTGAAGTAGTTTATTGTGCAACTCTTCACAAGAGTTTCTTTATCTTAAACAATTCATCATTTTTGATTAAAAAAAAAACTTCAATTAAAATAAAAAGACATTTTATAACGTAATATGCACTCAACGTAGTTGTTGAGTGATTTCAAACGTTATCGTAGCTTGCTTCAAACAGATATCAGTCCATTCCTGTGTGTCTTTTCTGTGGATCACTTCAACCCAACCTTTAAAAATGATACTCAAATTGGTACCTATTTTTCTCTTCGCTACAACCCAGGTAATATAATATTTTAAAAGAATTTCACTTTAATATAACAGTTTTTTCATTAACTGTGGGCCTTAAAACTATAAAAAAATATGTGACATTCTTATACCAACTACTTTTGTATAGATCACACTCTCTCTTTCTCCCCAACCCCCCTTTCAAATTAATTACATACTAGCATTACTGTGTATATGAGAAGTAATCTTCTTTGTTTCATTATTCAGCGTTATTCTGAGTGACTTTCTTATACCAAGTAATACCAGTTTGAAATGAATTTATGAGGGGGAAGGAGGAAGAGTGATTTGTACAAAAATGGTTATTAGAAAAAAGTCATGTAATTCCCACATCATAATATATATAGTTTCCATTATATATATATAGTTTCCATTATATATATACATATAGTTTCTGAACTTTTTTTACCTTTAAAAAAAAAAAAACAATAATAAAACCATATATGAAAGTAGTTGTTATGCGTTACAACAAAAATGTATTTTGCGTTCTTTGTGGCGCTAAAACGTTGGTCGTTTTGATCCTATATCAAGTCTGAGGACACATTATTGTTTGGAAATGTAATAATAAACTTTTTTCGTCAGAGCCAATTTTCCGATAGGACTAATCGTTTTCGCGTAAATCAAGAAAACGTGTTTCAAAACATTACTGGATGGTGGATTTCTGGATTTTGGCAAGTATCTAGCAAATCAGAAAACCTGCAAAAAGTGGTTTTTTTTTATGAAATATACGTTTTATATGTAAAATGTGTTTTCTAGTTTTCTTTAGAACTTTTATTAGCAGAGATTTTTGATTAGATTATATATATATATATATATACAGGGAGGTAGCCAGGATTTTGTGCGGGGGGGGGGGGGGGGGGGGGGCAAAGGTAGGTTACGAGGGTGGGGGGTATAGACTCCCGGGGGGCACAGCCTGCAGTTTCCGTGGTTAGCCTTGCAGGCTTTTTGTTATTAATTTGGGAGACTCGGAGCTCTAGAAGCACCCCCTGAGGTAACCACTGACTGTAATACTTAAGTTGACTTTACATGATCAGCAACAATGTAAAGCGCAGCAGTAGCAAATGCACACTGTTGTTTCTGTGCTTTTAGAATTAAATGACTCACATCCAATAGTGTACATTTGCTGCTGCTGCGCTTTGCATTTTTACTGCGCATCTAAAATCATTAAGAGTATAAAGTATAACGTAAATGACGATTTTGTGCGACTAAATGAAATGATCGAATATGTAACAGCTGATTCCTAAATTAGCAATCAGCTGTTACATATTCGATCATTTCATTTCCTCGCTCAAAATCGTCATTTATGTTATACTTTATACTCTTAAAGCTGATTTTAGATGCGCAGTAAAAATGCAAAGCGCAGCAGCAGCAATACACGCTACTGGATGAGGATCATTTAATTCTAAAAGCACAGAAACCACAGCGTGCATTTGCTGCTGCTGCGCTTTGCATTTTTGCTGCTCATGTAAAGTCAGCCTAAGTATTACAGTCGGTTAACTCAGGGGGAGCTTCTAGAGGTCCGAGGTCCCAAATTAATAACAAAAAGTCTGCAGCGCTAACCACGGAAACTGTGGGCTATGCCTCCGGGAGTCTAACTCCGCCCCTCCCCTGTGGCCTAACTTTGCCCCCTCCTGCTCAAAATCCTGGCTGCGACCCTGGTTGAGTGGTTAATGTTACTATCCTGGGAAGTGGCTTTATATTAGTTGTTAGTTTCACGCTTCTACCTCGATGGTAAATAGTTAGTATGTCTGGCTAAAACTCTCAGAAAGTGCTTCGATAAATTATCCAGAATGCAACCTCGTTGGGTCCCTTATTAGAGTCACCGCCAACCATTTTGTAATCCCCCGAAATATATGTATATACTTTTTTTTCTTTAGATTACTGGAAAAGCAGTTGAATATTCTGTTCCAGTGGACTACAACAACAAAGAACATGATAGAAAAAATAACGAAATTACATTTGATCTTAATGATCTACTCTCAGAAGTGACCATTGGTCTTATTAATCTCTACCAGGAAAG
The DNA here is from genome assembly GCA_963662175.1 of Aradus depressus. Taxonomy (NCBI): domain Eukaryota; kingdom Metazoa; phylum Arthropoda; class Insecta; order Hemiptera; family Aradidae; genus Aradus; species Aradus depressus. The sequence continues at coordinate 85,555,276 of OY759214.1, forward strand.
TGAGGTACAAAACCATTCTCGTTATTTGTAAGCGAAGGTCTGTTCATATAAAATATTTGCGGCATCAAATCTGACGAAATATGTTCTCTAAACCGTAACTTAAATTTTAGAAACAGAAGAGGAAACTAAAGTGATAACAATAATAATAATAGAGAGCGCCGGTAGCTCAGTGGTATGATGCTTGCTTGAAATAAAATGAAGAATAATGTTTATTCTAGGACATACGTCCCCTAAGAATAATAACATAAGAAATAAAGAACAAGTATCAACCAATTGAGACACAATAAAAATAACCTAGTTAAAGTTCTGCCTACTGTTCTTAAATATTATTTTCAGTCGAAAAATTCAATATAAACCGCATCCAAGCTTTCCAGTCGAAAGTCCTTCGTCGGATCGGAAATGCTCCCTTCTATATTACCAAAAAATTACACCATGAAGACGTAAACATCCCAACCGTCCAGGAACTAATACAATCCCGATTCTTAACATTCCGCAACAAACTTTCATTCCATTTGCAAAAGTCCTATCCTCTAAATTCCATCTTGACAATCCTCCAAGCTGTCTAAATAGGAGTTGGCCTCGAGATCTTCTTAGTGAAATTTAAACATTTTACTATTTTCTGAAGATTGTCAACGCAGATTTGCTTATTATGTTGCGAATAAATGAAAACAAATAAAATTAAAAATACAGTCGTCTCTCGATATAACGAAAATATTACAAAATTAAGCCCTTGTCCCTTGACAAAAACTCGAAATAGCGAAGAAAAAACAAAAAAACAATACATTTCTGTACACTCAGTATCACGAATCGATTTTTAAGGTATTTTGGTTTAAGACACGAGATATTACAAAGTAGGAACGTATAAACACGCTATATTACGAAGCCAAAAAAATGATAATGCATTGTTTACATCATTTATGTACATGAAAATTTCCTTTATTTACATCATTTATGTACATAAAAATTTCCTTTATTTACATTATTTATGTACATAAAAATTTCCTTTATTTACATCATTTATGTACCTACATAAAAATTTCCTTTATTTACATCATTTATGTACATAAAAATTTCCTTTATTTACATCATTTGTGTACATAAAAATTTCCTTTATTTACATCATTTATGTACATAAAAATTTCCTTTATTTACATCATTTATGTACATAAAAATTTCCTTTATTTACATCATTTATGTACATAAAAATTTCCTTTATTTACATCATTTATGTACATAAAAATTTCCTTTATTTACATCATTTATGTACATAAAAATTTCCTTTATTTACACATTTATGTACATAAAAATTTCCTTTATTTACATCATTTATGTACATAAAAATTTCCTTTATTTACATCATTTATGTACATAAAAATTTCCTTTATTTACATCATTTATGTACATAAAAATTTCCTTTATTTACATCATTTATGTACATAAAAATTTCCTTTATTTACATCATTTATGTACATAAAAATTTCCTTTATTTACATCATTTATGTACATAAAAATTTCCTTTATTTACATCATTTCCTTCACAACGAAGATTGTGAAGAAGAGGACTCAGACTCGGAAGTAGCGGCTCCGAGTCTGAAAATACTTCACCAGTATCTGCTTAGCACAACAAGTTGACGATAGCATTTTTTCCGCCCTCATTACAATTGAAAACGCAGTGGATTAAGTACGCTTAGCAACTTTACAGCAGCAGAGAATTACAGATTTTTTCACAAAAACTAATTTTTTCTTTTTTTAACTTTTTGGGAAAATACATATGTACATGCATACATATATGTATTTTATTTTTGTTCAGAATTTATTAAATGTATAATACACACATAATAAAATGTATAATAGAATTCTTATGGTTTTCTTTACATTTTTAACCCTTCTCGATATTACGAACTCTTATTATAGTAAAAACTTGATAATAAAATTTTTTTTTATGCCCCTTGAGTTTCGTTATACCGAGAGTCGACTATATATTAGTGTTATCTATAAGTTGAATTGTTTTATAAGTTATCTTCTTATTTTTTACCCTCTGTAAATAAATATTTGTTAATTGTTCATTATAACTGAGTTTTTTTCAGGGAAATGGAAAAACTGTTGGAGAAAACCATATACAAAATGATGGGCTTAATTTCAATCTCGTTGACCTTATGTCCGAAGTGTTCAACGGAGTGATGGAAGTGAGCCCTGAGAGTGATGAAAACGAAAGTGAAAATCCTCTGGCGTTATTTCTCGGCGATCATCTGTTACAAAATAAAATAACACCTAAGGACGACGAACCGAAATGTCCAACCCTGAATGAAATCTCAAAGCAGTCCATGGTGCTCGTATCAGAGGGCGCTAAAATCCTCTCCACATTGATTAAACTGGGGATCAATGGATTTTTTGAAGACTCCAAGTGCGAGTTCACATGGAATCCGTACACTTCATTCAAGTGCTTTGTCAGGTAACCAGTAACAATTATTTAGGATGGTTGGTTGATGTATTAAGGTGTTTGACTTCTTGGTCGTTACACCTACATACGTGTTCTCTCTTATAGTTCATTGGTTTGTTTACTGTTTACCAACCCTGTTTTTCTCTGGACAGTATGGCACTCAGTAATTAAATGTTTTTTTGTTCTTAACAATTCAATTTACATATATTTATATATATATATATATATATATATATATATATATATATATATGTCTACATATTATTATTATTATTACTACCTATTTTTATATATAATAAAAAAAAAAAAATAATAATAATATGTATATATATATGGATATATATATATCTTTTCACATAAAGTCTAAGGGAGGGGTTGGGAAGATGAAGTTGGTCCTGCTCCAGGACAGCGTCTCCTGTTAACTAAGAATGGATCTAATTCGGGTGATGTATTAGTAAACTCTGTAGGGAGATTATTGGCTACGGAGGGGTTTCATGGGTGTTCTCTTGTTGGCTTGCGATGGTCTAACATTTTTCAGTTTGAGATGGTCTTAAGGTCTTACTTTTGTATATTTACCAACCAGACAAGTAAAGCATCTTTGCAACATGTGGCAAGGAAAGCATTCAGATATTGTTATGTTTGTATATGTATGTATTTAGATATACCAACATATTTTATTTTTTTTAAATATAATACTGTCAAACTACGATTTTGTCATAAATCCTTTTTACATTGATCAAACTGGGGATCAATGAATTTTTTCATGTGCGAATCACATGGAATCCGTACACTTCATTCAAGTGTACTATAAAATATCCGAAGGAATGCGCGTTGAGACTAACATTGAGGAGTTTACAATTCATAGAATATCTTTGCAACAAGAAGGGAAAGAAGAATGCGAATTTAAGATTCAGATTCACTATAATATAGTGAACTATAATATAGTGTATATATATATTATATATACATGTATATATATATATACATATATGACGATGGGAACTGATTACCAAAACATAGGAGAGAAATCTACAGTTAGTTATTGTCTAGAATATCCGAAGGAATGCGCGTTGTGTTATTTTAGATTTATATTATACATATATACATGTATATATATATATATATATATATATATATATATATATATATATATATATATATAATGTATATATATATATATAATGAATCTGAACAAAAAAACACAACGCGCATTCCTTCGGATATTCTAGACAATAACTAACTGTAGATTTCTCTCCTATGTTTTGGTAATCAGTTCCCATCGTCTTCACCCTTCGTCGAAAATATACCTGCCTTCCAGTATACCTTAACGAAAATCTCATCCCTTTAAAAAACAAAGTCCGCTATCTAGGCCTCACACTCGACAAACGAGTCACTTGAAAACCTCGACGTTTTAAACTTTTACTAAGACTACTAGACAAAAGATTCAAATTAACTTCGAAAACAAAACGACTTTTAAACAACGCAGTACTCAAACCTATGTGGACTTACGGACTTGAACTCTGGGGTTCTGCCAAGTCTTCCAATTTTCAGAGCATTCAATCCAAAATCCTTCATAAAATAGCCAATGTTCCTTATTACGTCTCCAGCAAAACTCTTTTGTCACCGAAGTCGCTAAACCCAAGCATAAAAAATTATTTTCCCTTTTTAGTTGCCACAATAATTCTCTAGTCCATGCCCTCCGTTCTATCATACTTCAAAGACGGCTTAAGCGTAAAAAATAGAAATTTTTTTTTTTTTCAATTTTGGAATCAGAAGGTTTTTAACATGAAATTCCATTGGATACTCAACAAAAAACTTCTGGCCGATTATATAACTTTCTCTATACTTCATATAGCTGGGAAAGTAAAAATCGACAAATATTGTTGAAGGATTTTGAACTAGATTAATATATAAATAGAGATATAATAATTTTACAGGAGCTAAAAATTCTAATTGTTGGATTCCTAAAAATGTTTTTTTAATTTTTTTTTAGAACTTTCCATGTAGTTTATGACGAGGTGAAGAGTCTGACAGCAGATTCACATCAATTCAGCGATGATTTCGTCAAATTTTTGGATACGTACAGAACCTACTCAAAATGTAAAAAGGATGATCCGAAAAAATTGAATTAAATATTTTTTTAACACATTATTTGCTCGGAAAATGAGAAAACATTGTGATCATTAAATGGTTTAACAATATGACTGACTGTCGGTTTTTTTTTTCATATTATATTTTGTTGCAAAGAATGTTAATGTATTAAATGTAACAAAGAAAATGTTTTCTCACATTATTTGCTAGAGAAATTAACATTTTATTTTATTCCTTGTGATGAATAATAAATAGTTTAACAATATGGCTGTCGGTTTTTTTTCGTCTTATCTATCTTGTCCTTGGTTGTAAATACAATTAATATATTATAATATAATGGTTACATATATATATTAAGAAAATGTTCTTGTTTTAGAGGGCGCCGGTAGCTCAGTGGTAAGCGTGCTTGACTTCTGAGCTCAAGGTTGTGGGTTCGTAGCCCGACCGAGGCCCTTAGTTTATTTTATCTGGGAGGTAAAATAAACTTAAGCACGCCGTCCTTCGGATGGGACGTTAAGCGATGGTCCCGAGCCTGTACGATGTCAGGTACTCGTTAAAGACCCCTACCCTAGATGAATAAAAAATTTAGGGTAGGCAAAATTTAGGACTCCCACAGTAGAGTCGGGCTCATGTCCACCAGAGTGACGTAAGAGCGCTCTGGTATGACCTCGTAGTTAAAGCCCGGGCATGAGTCATAAAAACCTAAACCTAACCTGTTCTTGTTTTAAACCAAGAAAAATTTTGTATACATTTTTGCTCGGGAAATCAGCACTTTGTCCCTTGTGATCAATAAATGGTTTAACAATATGGCTGTCGGTTTATTCCATCTTATCTACCTTGTCTTTGGTTTTAAATACAGTTAATATATTATAATATAATGGTTACATATATATTATAATATGGTTACAAATATATTAACAAAATGTTCTTGTTGTATCCAAAAAAATGTTTTTATACATTATTTGTTCGGGTAATGAGCATTTTGTCCCTTGTGATAAATAAATGGTTTATGGTTCTTGTCTTTTGCTGTAAATACAGTTACAATATAAAATGCAATAAGGCATTTTTTTTTTTTTGAAACAACCCTACTTTACATAGTTTTATTTGTTACCAGCAGAGTTCATTTGTGTTCCACAGGAGTTACACAGCTGATTCAGAGAGATCGCCTAGGGTCTTACAATTAATCTGGTGCTGAAAAGCAGGTTTAGTTTTTAGACATTTTAACTTTGTGATATATATAGGTATATTACATAATTATAAATATATATATGAGGAGCAAACATTCAAACCATGTTTTCTCCTTCGGATACAATTTTTCAGGAAAAACAAAACACTAATAAATTAATAAATAACTTGTTTTAGACGCTAATTATAGTTTGTTTAGTTGTATTACTGGTTTCTAGGAAGATTTGTAGGCGTACTTTACCTAATGAACTTGAAATTAATTAGAAAAATGCATTTGAAATTTCGAGAAATCACGTTTTGACCGAACTCGAGAGGAGGAAACATGTTTTGAATGTTTCCAATGTGGATAAAACACTTTATGAATGAAAACGATTGGAACTCACATATTGTTACGATACCATTTTTTAATGGAATAAAACTAATTATTAACAGAACAAAACTGATTATGCAATTATAAAATAAAGTTAAAAATTTATAAGTGAAAAATCGTCCTGCAAATTGCAGGGAAACTTTAAATTCTTAAACCGATATCCTCATCCAAGCAATCGCACACAACTTCCTCTGTTTCTTCATTGCCTGCAGGTAAATTATAAATAATGTCTTTGAACCAATTAACATCAGGTTGATTTTGCCACACTTCGCCATACATTAACTTTAAAAGTTTGTGTACATCTTTTTTCTTTTCAACTGATATTCCATGGCTAAGAGGAAGAGATTGTAAGACAACACTTTTCACAATGGCAACATTAATCCCCTTTTTAAGAAGTTTTGCATCAGACTGTTCACTTACATCTTCAAATCTATAGTTTCTGAAGCCTTTGACCTTTACACTTTCCCTACATTTCTCTAAAACTATCTTTTTGAATTCCGATATGAATGGTAAGTTTTTGAAATAATAAACATTAAGTGATTTCGTATTATATAACTATAATATATATATATATATATATATATATATATATATTATATATATATATATTCTTCCATTCCTAAATTAATAACTAATAAAAACTTAGATAAAAGCACACCGCCCTAAAATAAACCAACCAACATAGCACCAAACAAACAATAACATATCCTCTGAAACACTAGAAACACAGGTAATAGCTGGGTCACGTGACCAGTAGAAACAAGCTCTGATTGGTTGGCTGAAGGAATCACTGTTTGACTGAAAACTGGCTCTGGAGGAAACACTTTTGGAATGAAACCTGAATTTTCCAAATAGGTTTACGATGGGATGAAACTTGTTTTAGTTGAAAATAATAGTACATTTTTGTACTATTTAATGTTGAATTAAAAGAAAAATCACTAACTCATTTTTTTTTCTTTTTTGGAGAAAACACGGTTTGAATGTTTGCTCTTCATATATATTTTGGAGACAGTAAGGTTATTAATTTAGTGTTATTTATCAACCATAAGTAATCTACTAAAGAAGTTAATTTAGGGGAGGCAAAATTTAGGACTCCCATAGTAGAGTCGGACTCATGTCCACCAGAGTGACGAAAGAGCGATCTGGTAGTAGGCGATATGACCTCGTAGTTAAAGCTCGACTCAAAAAATCCAATAGCTACTAATGTAATGAATGTGTCGACATTAAATTTGGTTTCTTCTGGCGAGTTTCTTCACATTATTCTTTCGAATAAATTATATGATTGGAATATGATATGATTTGTTACAAATACAATATATATTCCAGGCAAACCTGAACTGCTGAAAAGACCGACGTCAAGGTTTAGTTTCCCCTCTAATTCCCCTTTCCTTTGGCCGATTTGGCTGAAACTCAACATTAGTTTCTCTGGAACAGCTAGAAATTAATGGAACCCGAAAAAAATGGCAATTGTTTGAACGACCAGACACATTTTAAATTTTCTCCTTTGTTAATCCCTTTCAGCTAACAAATATCCATGGCAATATTAACCTAGGTTAAATAATTTTCCACTTAAACATATAGTAGCTATATATTGTACATTTGTTATATTGTTTTCTTGGAATGTTAGTTTTTGGTTTTATTTTAATTTTATTTTCTTGTTGGTTTTACCAAAGGAAGGGGACCCTTTCACCTCAGGTACTCTTAGGTTAATATAAATATGTATGCCTGGCAAATATCTGAATTATTGTTGAACCTTTTGGCGTAAGCCGAAACTGGTACACATTTAAGTATACGTTTGTGGAATTGGACAATATAAGTGTTCAAAAAAGTGTTTTATCTATCATTTTATTTAACTTGAAACTCAATAGTTGTCATCCTCAGAGGGTTCTGGATACACATAAAAAATGTTGTGTATATCGGCAGTTATCGTGTTCACAGACTTACAAGATTTTTTTTTTCATTTTTGTAATCAGGAATACATGAAATTCCATTGAAAACTGCGCATTGAATTTTTAACCGCTTGCATAACTTCCCCTATACTATTCGTATAGTTGAGGAAGTAAAAATAATAATAATAAGAATATAATGTATAATATGCATTGGGGGATTGTATGAAAAAATGTATTCGAATCAACACTAAAGACCTTTCAAAAAAAAACAGTTGATATTCTGGTGGAAGCAGCCATTTATGAGGAAATGCAGCTCCAAAATGGTACCTTGAGCCCATCCAATTGGGATGCCCTGGAATGCTGAAACGTTGGTCGATTACATTACATCCTCTATACTTCGTATAGCTGGGAAGTAATTAATTGTCCACTAATGTGATGAACTTATGAATTTCCGGTTTGCAATGCCTGCTCTTTTTTTTTTTTTTTTTTTTTGCATTGGAGGGGGAAATGCTGTGACGCACATCCAGGGAAGGTAGCCCTGGATAGTGTGGGACTCGAGACGGTTCACCATCACCATACCCACTAAAACCCCCTCCTTGCCGATCCTGATTCCCTTCCGCGGAACTGACGGTCTGTCATTACTTCGCGGAAGGGAGGAAGGGTGGCTGGTAACGCCCCTTCTTCTGTTTTATTACCGCTACTGTTCCTTGTCAGCCCTCTCCTGAAGGGCCAACCCGCCCATGATGAGCGCTGCAAAATCGCAGCCTTCATCCCACGACTCCTGGGAGCGCAGCATAGCGTCCACGTAACTGGTAGCAGTCAGTGGGGCGCCCATGCTGCACTCCAGATTTTTCCTTCCCTCCTCAAATCTGGGGCATTTGAGGAGGACATGCTCCGCCGACTCCGTCTCACCAAGGCACGCGGGGCAGTCTCGTGTTGTTGCTGCCCCGATTTTGTGGAGGTACCCCCGGAACCCACCGTGTCCCGTGAGTACCTGGGTGAGGTGGTAATTCACCTCCCCATGCTTTCTGGTGAGCCAAGGCTCGACTTGAGGGATGAGCCGATGGGTCCACCGTCCCCTTGTGGACTTGTCCCATTCTTCCTGCCACTCCCTAATTGTCCTGGCCCTCTCTGGCTCTGCTGGACCAGGGCTGGCCCCCGCGTCCTGATAGAAGACCCGGTTTCCCCTGTGGTCGAAGCGCTGCACCACCTCTTCCACCTGAACCGGGTCTTGTTTCCTTTTGAAGTGTCGCGTACGTTCCCGTGCCAAGAGGTCAATGGGGGGCAGCCCAGCAATTACATAGGCAGCGTCGCCAGAAACTGTTCGGTAGGCGCATGCGACTCTCAGTGCGCTTCGCCTGTGAGCGGGGGCGATCAGCCTCAGGTATGAGGGAATCCTCGTTGCATCTGCCCATGTCGGGGCCCCGTGCAGAAGGATGGAAGTGCTGACTCCTGCCAGCAGTCTTCTCCTGCTCTGCCTAGGGCCACCGACGTTGGGCAGAATTCTCGAAATCGCCGCCGATGTCCTGGCGGCCTTCGCTCCCACGTATTTGAGGTGCTCCCTAAAAGTGAGCCTCTGATCCAGCATTACTCCCAGGTACCTGATTGCCGGTTGGGTCTCGATAGTATAACCCTGGAAGGTCAGTGACATGTTGGTTCTGGCCTTCCTCCCGGTGAAGAGTACTGCATCCGTCTTGTGGATGGCCAGGGAAAGGCCCACAGAGCTCATCCAATGGTGTATCCGCTCCATGGCAGCCTGGAATTTGCGTTCCAGGTTTTCCAGATCATCAGCCACTATGACGATCCCTATATCGTCAGCATACGCCACCAAGGTAAGGTCTTCTGGCATTGGCAGGCTCAGCAAGCCATTGTACAGGATGTTCCAAAGTGTGGGGCCAAGGACTGACCCTTGTGGAACTCCTGTAGTGACCTTGAATTCCCTGGTTCCGTCAGTGGTGTCCGCGAACAGCATCCTCTCGCTTAGGTAGTTCCTGATGATCTTCATCGGATACCTGGGGATCTGCAATGCCTGCTCTAATGAAACTTAAAGAACATAACATTCTCAACAATGCTATTTTGTTTAATTTCGATAAAAGGACTTGGTCTTTAATGGTGCTGTTGCCTCGTACTACTTTAGATGAAATATTCCGCTAGGAGCAGACATTGATGAGCCCTTACGCCTAGCCCTGGAAGAAGAGATGCACGGACAGTCCTGACCAGAGAGTTGCAAGGACAATTCCAAGAATAGGATAGTGAGAAAATGGCAACGACATTGGTTATGAATTTCAAATGGTCATGTCCGGGCACGCCTCGACTCGACTTGGGTAGCCTGACCATTGGATGTCCTAGAGATTTTAACTCCAAACTCTTCTTCTATAGGAGAAAGAACTACCCAAACTGTTCATGTAGTGGTATCGATACTGCAGAACCAGGTCCTCGATTGCCCGTTGTATGACCAGGCCAGGGTAGAGTTGGTTTAAGGGACTGCGGCAATTGGTGACGGAGCCAAGCTACCCTGTGTTCAGCCGATTTGTACGCTCCTGGCGGTTGCAGAAAAAAACGGTGTGACGGGCTGGGGCGACCACAAATCGCCACACGTTGGTCGACCGGTTTTCGCCCTCGGCCAGCCATAGCCTCACTAAGCACTATTCAGATCCCGACCTCTCTCTATCGTCTCTATGATACCCTATATTCTAGATGTTGCACACTAGCAAGGTGCACCCGATATCATTTAAGAACAATAAAAATGATAAGAAGATTTTTTATAACACGAGCAATAAATTATGAAATATTAACGGAAAACTGAAAAAAAATGAAATTTTTCATCATTTCAATGGCCGTCATTTTGAATTCCCTCGCTCTGGAGTTGAAGACATATGTTTTATAGATATCAGGACGGAAAGTTTCAATAGTATTAAATAAAATAATAATTTTCAGGTTAAGTTAGTTATTATGACTCATGCCTGCCATCATTTAACTACGAGGTCGCCTACTACCAGTGTGGTCTTTCGTCACATCCTCAGCTTAGCGCCCCATCAGCTGCGAAGTCAGCACTATATCTTAGCTTATATATACGCTCCTTTCCCCCCACCATTCAGTCTGTAATTAGATGGAACATCTCTTGTACCATCTAAATAAGTGTTAACTGTCAAATAAAGTTTTTAAAAAGTTCTTTTGTGAAGTGCGAGATTTAATTGTCATTCTGCTGAACATGAACTCGATTCTAATGTGGAAGTCCTAAATTTTGCCTACCCAATTTATTCACGTAGGGTAGGAGTCTTTCACGAGTACCTGACATCTTCCAGGCTCGGGACCATTGCTTAGCGTCCAATCCAGGGCGGCGTGCTCATTGTTTTTTCACCTCCCAGATAAAAAAACCTAAAGGCCTTGGCTCCATTTCGAACCCGCGATCTTGAGCTCATTAGGCTCGTTAGCACGTTACCTCTGAGCTACCGGCACTCTTCAGGTTTATTTCAATATGAAGGCTTAGTTCCCTTATCACTTTTAGTTCGGTACACTGAATTTCAGATTTCCTTCTTAAGGAATAACAGCTACCATTTGCTAAAGAAAAAAAAAAGTATTCACGTCATGATACAATTCTGAAAAGCTCTCAAGAAGATAAGATTATTTCCTATATCAAACAGACGGGTCCCAATGAGTTCTCGAACTGACGTTTGATAGGAAGGGAACTTTTCAAGGATGAGGATCTTAACAGCTGTTACTGTATTGTGTCTTCTTGTTATTCAGGTATTTTAATTAAAATAATACACTACTAACTGTATAAAATTAACGTAACTTCATGTGAATAGATATAAGAAAAATGTCAATGGCGAGGAGCAAACGAGGCAATCTCTCCTTGACTTTGATAATCAATAAAGTTATAATTACTATTAATTTTTATATTATATAAACCAGAAATATAATAACATAAAGCTAATTGATAATAGCGGATATTGTAAGAGAAAGCAAAATCTAAATGGAACGTCGAAAACCCAAAATAATGAATAGTGAGATGGAAGCGGCAAGCTGAGAACTTGCAAGTTGAGGTGGTGGGGGCGAGTATTAGAAACGTTAGACCTTGAAAACGGCGAGCTCCGTACTGACAGTTTCTTCCGCAGGGCAGCGCTGCTTTGTTGACCTTTCTTACAATTTTGTGAAAAGCTTTAAGAATATTTTATTATTATTGTAGAATGTATTGCAAACAAATATATTTTTTTTTAAAGAAGGTAAATTACTTATGATTTGTTTAAATTAGTTATTGTGACCTATGGGCTTTAACTATGAAGTCATATTACTAGCAGAGCGCTCTTTCGTTGCTCTGTTGTATATGAGCCTGACTCTGCGGTGAGAGTCCTAAATGTTGTCTACCCAGGTTTATAGGAGTCTTTAACGAGTACCTGACATCACAAAGGCATTATAGTTATTTCTTATGATTTTTTGTTATACTTCCCCAGAAAATCACGTATCATTTCTGTATTAGTATCTTATTCAACGATATTTTGATTCATTTTTTCTTCATCTTCTTGAAATAAGATCAACTTCATCTTAAAATCAGCCTAATAAACATTTGTATTTATTTTTCAGAGAACCGATGGATACTTTACAGAAATAATGTTGCAAAAGGGAACAAATGCAATAATTGATGATCTAATGAATCCTCTGATGAACAAAACATCAGAGTACAATGAAATGATAAAAGAGTATCGCAAAAACTTTGAGGAAGCTCTACAAAAGCGATTAAAAACAAAAATTGACAATACTCAACTAGAGAAAACCATCTACGGTTGTAAGGATCTTCCACAATCTCTGAAAGAGGCTGAAAACATTTCCGAAAATGCAATCACTTATATAATTAAATTTGGGGCAGAACTCACCGATATTGTAAACAAATCGAAAAAATGTTTAACATATAATATTTTTAAAGCTTTCTCTTGTTCCATGCACATGTTGCAAAATATGAGAAACCTTTACCGAAATAGTAAAAAGGAAATAGAGAAAATTGAAGAAGAATTTTCAGTAAGTTTGAGGAGAGTAGCTAAAGACTTTTCAGAATGTCTTAATCACTTTAAAAAGAAATAGTTAAATTTGAAATTTCACAGACATAATAATTCTATTTATAATAGATAAGTTTAATTTCAGATTGAGATAGATAACAAACTGATTTTCACCTCAATTAAGGAAATTTATCTATTTTTATATAAAATGTCTCATATTCAATTATTATAACTTTAAACCAAATAAATTGTTATATGCTATTACTTAGAACATTTTGTCACTAAATTATAACGTTTTTCATGAATAAGAAGATTTAATTGAAGTACGTTGTAGGCTTATAATGTACACAGGTTTAAAGTAAAGTATTTTATCTTATATATGAGATGCTCCTCAATACTCAAGTGATTCCTGCAACATGTTAGTATTTTTTATATTGTTATAAAAAATATTAAGAAACAATTTAAGAATTGTTTCTTAGTTTATAAAAAATGTCTTATAGAAAAGAGTGAAACTTGCCATTTTATGTTGACTTAGCCAGACAAGAGGATATGTTTCATCTGCAAATAAGAATCTTGAGACAAGAAAAAAAGGTTTAAAGGCCGTGTAAGCTGGTTAGGTTGCATGGTCTCGTGCCGTCCTTATGAGGTTTTGAATTTGAATATAAACTTTCATGTCGATACATTTATTACATCGACAGTTTTTGAGATTTTTTAGTTGAGCCCCTTCTCCCCTTCGGCTGATTCCGCTGATAAATAATGGCTTCCTTATAATGCTTTGAATTTACATATGAAATTAGTGTAAATACATTTATTACAACGGCAGTTATTAAAATATTTGTGTGAAGCCTCTTTTTTTTTTTCATTTTTGGAATCAGGAGGTCGGAAAACTTGAAATTCCGCATCAAATTTTTACCGATTACATAATTTCCCCTATACTTCGTATAGTTCTCAACAGCCCAAAGAAAGGAATTTCCTTAAGGGTGGGTATTACATAATATATATTATATGGGTATTATATAATATATATTCGTTGTTTTTCTTCTAACAGGCATATTACATAAAAATAAATATAAACATCGCATAGAAAAAATAATATCACTTTAGTAACGAGAATTTAAGTACTTTTCTTACGTGAAATTTACAGGAAAATAACTTGAAGTAAATCAATAAATAATAAGAATATAGTTAATTTAACAATGTTTTATGGAGAACTTCCGCAACCATTGACATTTCCCTCTTCTTCATCAGTTATTCTTCTTTGCATTTTTTTATTTTTTATATATAATATATAGAAAATTAAAAAATAAAAAAATGCAAAGAAGAATAACTGATGAAGAAGAGGAAAATGTCAATGGTTGCTGAAGTTCTTCATAAAACATTGTTAAATTAACTATATTCTTATTATTTATTGATTTACTTCACGTTATTTTCCTGTAAATTTCACGTAAGAAAAATACTTAAATTCTCGTTACTAAAGTGATATTATTTTTTCTTTGCGATGTTTATATTTATTTTTATATAATATGCGTGTTAGAAGAAAAACAATAGGTACTTAATGTTTTAGAAAGATTAATATTTTTTATATATTTCATGTATCGATTTTGGTTTGCATATCAATTTTTTTTTCAGTAGACTTTTATTTAAACAGATGGTTCAGAAATGTGTAGAGATCTGGGTGAAAAATATATTGACCATTTAAAATAAGAAATATACTTTTTTAATTTCTAACAATGCCTGCTTTATTTTTTTTGACCAAGGAAAAAATAATAACCGACAATATTGCAAATATAAATGTCCGATTGCTTACATATATTCTGAAAGATGTATGTACAATGTGTAATGCCAGTATAAAATGATTTTGAGAAGCGGGATGGAAAAAGAGAGTGATCTGTAAGCGTGGTTGGTATTAGTATTAGTATTAGTAAGAAAGTCCTGCAATGGTCACGTCATATATATTTTTAATTATATAATAGGAGCCATGGTGGCCGTGCGGGCTAGAGCGTAGGGCTTTGGTCGCATGGTCTCACCTTGGTTTGCGGGTTCGAATCCCGTCCGGGAGTGAGTTTTATTTCGTAGATAAAACTTACTCCCGGGGCCATGGATGTTGTAAATAATTAGGTAAAACACCATTAATAAGAGTCATGGCTAATATGCATCGTACATAAGGCCAAAAAAAAAATAATAAAAAAAAAAAATAATAAAATAAAATAAAAAAAATATATAATATATAATTATATATATTATATAATATATAATTATATATATTATTATATTATATAATATATAATTATATATATATATATTTTTTTTTTTTTTTTTTTTTTGCATTGGAGGGGGAAATGCTGTGACGCACATCCAGGGAAGGTAGCCCTGGATAGTGTGGGACTCGAGACGGTTCACCATCACCATACCCACTAAAACCCCCTCCTTGCCGATCCTGATTCCCTTCCGCGGAACTGACGGTCTGTCATTACTTCGCGGAAGGGAGGAAGGGTGGCTGGTAACGCCCCTTCTTCTGTTTTATTACCGCTACTGTTCCTTGTCAGCCCTCTCCTGAAGGGCCAACCCGCCCATGATGAGCGCTGCAAAATCGCAGCCTTCATCCCACGACTCCTGGGAGCGCAGCATAGCGTCCACGTAACTGGTAGCAGTCAGTGGGGCGCCCATGCTGCACTCCAGATTTTTCCTTCCCTCCTCAAATCTGGGGCATTTGAGGAGGACATGCTCCGCCGACTCCGTCTCACCAAGGCACGCGGGGCAGTCTGGTGTTGTTGCTGCCCCGATTTTGTGGAGGTACCCCCGGAACCCACCGTGTCACGTGAGTACCTGGGTGATGTGATGAATATGTATAAACATATGTTATATTAGAATAAATCAGTTCTAGATTGACTGTCTACCAGTACGTTTCATTACATGGCGCAGTCGGTAGGACACGAACCTACGCTCCCAAAGGGAATCTGATTTCCATGGAGACGATGGATCCTGCCAGAGAGGGAGCTGGGAGTCAGCCTGCTTCAGGGTACTGCCTCCGAGATAGGGCCACCCTCCGCAGACCGGACAGATACCAGCCATGAGAACTTGCTGTTTGTTTCATGTTATATTTTGTTGTTGTATTTCCATAATACTTGTTCTCTGTAGTTTTGAAAGGGAGATGTGATGAATATGTATAAACATATGTTATATTAGAATAAATCAGTTCTAGATTGACTGTCTACCAGTACGTTTCATTACAGGTGAGGTGTTAATTCACCTCCCCATGCTTTCTGGTGAGCCAAGGCTCGACTCGAGGGATGAGCCGATGGGTCCACCGTCCCTTTGTGGACTTGTCCCATTCTTCCTGCCACTCCCTAATTGTCCTGGCCCTCTCTGGCTCTGCTGGACCAGGGCTGGCCCCCGCGTCCTGATAGAAGACCCGGTTTCCCCTGTGGTCGAAGCGCTGCACCACCTCTTCCACCTGAACCTGGTCTTGTTTCCTTTTGAAGTGTCGCGTACGTTCCCGTGCCAAGAGGTCAATGGGGGGCAGCCCAGCAATTACATAGGCAGCGTCGCCAGAAACTGTTCGGTAGGCGCATGCGACTCTCAGTGCGCTTCGCCTGTGAGCGGGGGCGATCAGCCTCAGGTATGAGGGAATCCTCGTTGCATCTGCCCATGTCGGGGCCCCGTGCAGAAGGATGGAAGTGCTGACTCCTGCCAGCAGTCTTCTCCTGCTCTGCCTAGGGCCACCGACGTTGGGCAGAATTCTCGAAATCGCCGCCGATGTCCTGGCGGCCTTCGCTCCCACGTATTTGAGGTGCTCCCTAAAAGTGAGCCTCTGATCCAGCATTACTCCCAGGTACCTGATTGCCGGTTGGGTCTCGATAGTATAACCCTGGAAGGTCAGTGACATGTTGGTTCTGGCCTTCCTCCCGGTGAAGAGTACTGCATCCGTCTTGTGGATGGCCAGGGAAAGGCCCACAGAGCTCATCCAATGGTGTATCCGCTCCATGGCAGCCTGGAATTTGCGTTCCAGGTTTTCCAGATCATCAGCCACTATGACGATCCCTACATCGTCAGCATACGCCACCAAGGTAAGGTCTTCTGGCATTGGCAGGCTCAGCAAGCCATTGTACAGGATGTTCCACAGTGTGGGGCCAAGGACTGACCCTTGTGGAACTCCTGTAGTGACCTTGAATTCCCTGGTTCCGTCAGTGGTGTCCGCGAACAGCATCCTCTCGCTTAGGTAGTTCCTGATGATCTTCATCAGATACCTGGGGATCTTGAAGTCCCGTAAGAGGCTCTCCCAGATCTTGTCCCACCGAGCCGAGTTGAACGCATTGCTGATGTCCAACGTGACCATAAGGCAACGCTTCCGGTTCCTTAGCGTCCCGGTTATTGCTGCACACACCAGATTCTTCACCTCTTCCACTGCATCTGTTGTTGACCTCCCTGGTCGAAACCCATACTGATTGTTGGTTAGGCCAGCCTCCACATGCTCGCGCAACCTCTCGTGGATGATGCCTTCCAGCACCTTCCCCGCTGTATCAAGGAGGCAGAGGGGTCTGTATGCCGAAGGATCACCTGGGGGCTTTCCCGGCTTCGGGATCAGGACAAGACAATATTATTATATTATATAATATATAATTATATAGATGTATACCTACATATTATGTAGGTAATTATATCTGATAGAGTTGAAATAACATAAATATACTAAAAAAAATAGTTTTGTAAAAAAAAAAAAAAAAAAAAAAAAAAGTTTGTAGGAGCCATTGTTGTATTTAAAACAGGATAGGATCTAAATAATGAATTAAGGAAATATAACACAAACAATAAATACTTGAGAAAAACGTAAAAAAATATATTTGTTAATTTGAGAAAACTAGGAGACATATCTGTATTAATCATTTTACATTTATTTTTCATAACTTACAAGCAATTTATTAATGGAAGCTTTCGTTCGAATAACTTTGTATTTATTTATAGATAAATAATGGGGAATAATGAATGAGGTAAAGTTTCGTTTGACGGAATACAATATTAAGAGTAGATGAAAGAACTATTTTGAGTGAAAAAGCTTTAGGTACATGTCAATGTACAATTTTCTTCAATCTTTAAGGATACAAGTTAAGATCAATTTCATTTAATTACATTAAATTAATAGAAAAAACAGGTATATTTTGAAATCAGCTGTTCAGCCATACGTTTACTTATATATGAATCAAAAAACATATTTAGGTTAGGTTAGGTTTTATGACTCATGCCCGGGCTTTAACTACGAGGTCATATCGCCTACTACCAGAGCGCTCTTTCGTCACTCTGGTGGACATGAGCCCGACTCAACTGTGGGAGTCCTAAATTTTGCCTACCCTAAATTTTTATTCATCTAGGGTAGTAGCTGACATCGTACAGGCTCGGGACCATCGCTTAACGTCCCATCCGAAGGACGGCGTGCTTAAGTTTATTTTACCTCCCAGATAAAATAAACTAAGGGCCTCGGTCGGGCTACGAACCCACAACCTTGAGCTCAGAAGTCAAGCACGCATACCACTGAGCTACCGGCGCCCTCAAAAAAAAAAAAAAAAAAAAAAAAAAAAAACATATTTTGAGAATATACATTTCTTTTGCCTGAGAAAGTCAGTTACAGAAATGTGAGATCATAAAAGGAATCATAGGAGACAGTTATATTATCTACAATCTAGTGATATGTTTGTAACTATTTAACTTATATATCTCGGGTGTTTGAGCAAAAGGGCTTAAGTCAGCAAATCTGAACTTTAAGTGAATTTCTGAAGACTTGTCCTTTGGATCACAAGACTTATTCTGCCCAAACACCAGAGCTATTTCACTGAATTAAACTATATATGTATAAATAAAATAAAAAAGTAACAGAGTAAAAAAATGAATTTAACATGAAGTAAGAACTGAAGGCTTTTCAATGTGAAGAAATAAGGTCTTCGGCAGAGTTGGGTTAGATTGTTCGTTGTAGTTTACAAGTAAATTCTACGTGAAACATGTCATGTCGATTTTTTTTTTTAATACTCTACACGAGCGATGTTAAAAAAATATAATGAGAGCAGAGTCACAGCAAGATGAAATTTCCGCCTCGATCCTTTCCTAGGAACCTAATCAACTGGATAAAACGTCATTTCTCAGTTACTAGTTCAAGGATTAGTAATGGATTTCAGTACATAGTAGATAGATGTACAGGGTAGGATGGTGTGTGCACTTCAGGACCTAAGGATTCCATGTCTTTATCCCTTCCCTGTTAACTCTATTTTGAGAGTCCTAAATTAGGGTAAAGTTCGTTATGGAGTGCATGACAATGCACAGACTCGAGATCGCCATTTAAAGTCTCCTCCAAAGAACGGTATGCTGAAGGTTTGTCTTTTTTGTTGTTACCTCCCAGATAAGGGCCTTAGCCGTGGTACATAAGTAAAGGTTATCTTGAGGGCGTCAGTAGCTCAGAAGTAGCGTACTTGCCAATGGTTGCCCTTAGGTTTTTTTCTGGTAGGTAAATACCTTGACATTTCGTTTTAGCTCATAGTCAATCTTTTTTGACGTGAAAACGTCTATTCGCTCGATAAGCACGGTGATAGCCGGTCAAACATTCTTGTGTTACAAAATACCGTCAGATTTCAATCATTAATAACTACGAGACTAATAACGCTATAACAACGGTTGAGGTCACAATGGATAGAGCATGTCTGTACGTGTTTGTTTTGCCTGTGAAGTTATCGGGCTAGTGTGGGCGCCGGCGGATGATTGTTGCGAATTAGCTTTGTGTAAAATTAGAAATTAGTGTAGTGTGATGACGCGTTACGCAAATCAAAGAAAAGCTCGCATCAAAAGGAATTTAAAAAACCTAAAATGTTTAGTGCCAAGCAAATGCAAGAGCTACGGCAGCATCGAAAAGAAAATGAAAAATGGTTTTATCCCGACGTTTCCACGGAAAATCTACGGCGTGGACCTTGACTACGCCTTAATGTTTTTTTACTAAATTATGGGTTTTTTGTAGACTGCTTGATGATGAGAGTAACCTAGAAAGCCTGTTAGCATATAATAAAATCCATGAGATGTCAGACTACATTTTTATTTCACAACCAATAATGTAGGTAAATAATTTTTTTTAAGTTATCAATTGTTTAAAGAATGTATTTTAATTTTGTTCCAATTTTCTTATCAAATATTGTAATAGATGGTATTGTTTAATCCGTAGACACTGTAAAAAGATTTAGTAAACACCATGTCATTGTTAGTTCATGTTTGATTCTCCAATGGTCAACATGAAGGTCGAATAGGATATTCTTGTGATTTTAACATCTTACTATAAACAGAAGTATACAACTGATGAAGCTGTGCGGCTTATATACGAATTTGAGAGGAAAGATGCCCTGAAAGAATCATAATTCATGTCTGATCAAAACAAATCTACAGCCCATTAGTATTTCACAGTACTAATTTTATTTAATGAGTTTAGCACAACGCAAATTTTCTTTTAGTCCCATGAAAAAATTCCGTCTAGCTGCGACTAGCTGATATTTTAATAATAAATAATTTGACTGAAGACTTTATTTCTTCAACTTAGTTCGCTTGAGGCCTCATACTTATAACCTACTGTACGTACTTATCGAACACAAAGTAAGGATATTCTACAAATTGAGCCTCTAGCAATCCTAGTTGCATTATTGTGTCTATTGAAATAACAAGGTTACATAAAAATGACCTCTCTGTAAATATTGTTTTGTCCGTGTCCAACAAAAGAAACATTCAACGTTGAGATCTGATCGTATATCTCTGTAAAAGCTTAACTATCATCGGTGTTCTCAATATCAATATAATTTTTCCCTGAATCCAGCGGATAAGGTATGTTATTCTCAATAGGTTTATTTAAATCTTTATTCTCTTCTTGATGAAGTGTACATCTATCTATGAGAATGAGCTGATGGTTTATATCTGTGTAAGGAAGACCAACACAATTGTCAAAAGCCACTCTCATTTCGTGTAACGTTTTAGCAACTGATCTTACAAAAGGAACCGTTAATTTTTTATAATTTTGAATATCTTCTCTGGCTCTAAGCATATTCTTCTTGAAACATTTGAACGCTGTATAAGGGTTAATTGTTGGACAATTGGTAAAATTTTCCAGAAGACTCCCAAATTCCATTGTCATATTCATAATTAACTCTGATCCTTCAAAGAACAGATCACCAGATTCTTTAAATTTGTCACTGAACTCGACACAGCTGTCCAAGTCCCAATTGAGGAAGAACATAACCCCATCTTGGACTTCATCTGTCAGACATTCTTTTGGTGTCCCGTGGATCTTTAACATTAATTCCTTCTTTTGAATGTCAATTAATTGTTTATTTTTTTCAATCTCCTCCACTGTTGTATTGAGATTTTTCATGATGTCGTTGACTGGGGCAAGCAGGTCAGCCAGTTCTTGTTTGACACGGTTTTGTAACAACTCCACTAGATTCCCATGAGTGTCCTAAACATATATTGGAAAAAAAATGTAGTAATAATTATAAGTTTGCATTATAAACATGAGGGAAATTTAAATTTACGAAACAATATTTATTTCAAAAGTACAAATGCTATTTTTGAAAATGTCTATGTTTTCTTCACAGAAATATGTATCAAGACAAATGACTCAACTATCAAATAAATTAAAGAAACTTATTTTTGAAATATATTATATTCCAAAAAAATTATATACACATCTACCGGTTTCGATATTACTAAGACATTTGCTGAGTGCGAGCGCTTCTTATATATCAGGTAAGGAAAGATGTTGGAATTACAACTACGTAGCTGTATAGTTAGGAAGTTGGTCCCCCTTTCCAATAGCAGTGCAAAAAAGAAAGATATTAAATTCTAACAAGATAAACTAATTTATATTTGATATGCGTGAAATAATTCTTGTGTATTTAACAAAATGGTTACTGAAGACATGAGAATACTAATATTATTAAAATCATAGGCTTTTCCTATCTTTAAAATAACTAAACTACTTATATATTGATATAATGAGGGCGACGGTAGCTTAGTGGTGTGCATTCTCGCTTACTGAGCTCAAGATCGTGTGTTCGAAACCCGGCAGAGATCCTTAGTTTATTTTATCTGGGAGGTAAAAAAAATTTAAGCACGCCGTCCTTTGGATGGGACGTTAAGCGATGGTCCCGAGCCTGTGCAATGTCAGGTACTCGTTAAAGACCCTTAGTCCAGGTGAATAAAAATTTAGGACTTGTAGAGTCAAGCTCATGTCCACCAGAGTGACGTAAGAGCTCTCTGGTTAAAGCCTGGGCAGGAGTCATTAACTAACTACTCTCATTTAATTTCTAAAGTTGAAACTAAATACATAGCTTTATTTTTGGAGAAAATTATGCTGCTTTCTCTATTTACAGATTAGTAAAAAACTAGATTTCACTTTATAGTTAAGATCATTACAGCGTAACTATAATGACGCTTAACTTTTATACCTATTTCCTGTTATACGACATTACTATTGTATAATACAATGGCAATTGACAACAATAATAGACAAACACAATAGCGTTTGACATCTGTAATAAAAATTGAAAATAACCATTTCTGAGGCATTTTAATTGAGGAATGTCATACATTATTCGCACATACGAATAAAATAATAAGTAATGATATACCTTCTTTGAGGAATAACATATCTAAGTACATGGGAATTAACACCAATAATAATAGAGGGCGCCGGTAGCTCAGTGGTATGCGTGCTTGACTTCTGAGCTCAAGGTCGTGGGTTCGTAGCCCGACCGAGGCCCTTAGTTTATTTTATCTGGGAGGTAAAATAAACTTAAGCACGCCGTCCTTCGGATGGGACGTTAAGCGATGGTCCCGAGCCTGTACGATGTCAGGTACTCGTTAAAGACCCCTACCCTAGATGAATAAAAATTTAGGGCAGGCAAAATTTAGGACTCCCACAGTAGAGTCGGGCTCATGTCCACCAGAGTGACGAAAGAGCGCTCTGGTAGTAGACGATATGACCTCGTAGTTAAAGCCCGGGCATGAGTCATAAAACCTAACCTAACCTAACCAATAATAAAACACTATAGTTTGTTACCTTTATAAAAACAAAAATGTAACAATTTCTTAAAACATTTTTGAGGCATCTTCATTGAGTACTATCATAAATTATCCGCGCATTCAATAAAAACATGTTTTAATAAGTAGGTAAACTCAATTTTTTTAATGTTCTCAAGTTCTTCAGCCCATATTTGTAGATTTATTATTTACATAGCTTCTGAAAGACAACTATTTGTGTCAATTAATTAGTTTATGTAAATAATTTTAGTAAAACAACTTTGAATTCATCAATACCATAAGTAACTCATACACGGATAACTACATTCTCTATTTACAGATGAGTAAAAAATTAGCTTTCACTATACAGTTGAAATTTCCAACAAAATATATAATTGCAAATACGATACCTATTTAGCATTTACTGTACATTGTAGTTATGTTGTTACAGCAACTCCTATACTATGTTCTATTACAGAACATTATTACTGTATTATACAATGATAATTAACACCAGTAATAATCAAACACAATGGCGTTTGTTGACATCTGTATATAAAGAAAAGTAACAATTTTTAAAGGAATATCAGACACACATTTGCAAATTCGTATAAAATAATTTAAAAATAGGTAAATTTCAATTTTTAAAAATGTTCTCATGACATCTATACATATTTGAAGAGTTACAGATTTAAATAAGACTGTTATTCATGACATTTATTCGTTTATGTAAACTTCAAACCATTATAAACCAACTATTGAACTGTAGTAAAACAACTATTAATCGAATTAATCTATAAATAAGTAAAAATGATCATGAAAAATGAAGTAACTGAGAATCAGTAGCGAAACGTAGCAATAAATGTATGTGATAAGAAAAAAAAAGATCTAACCAACCTGATAAAGAAATATAGATATGAAGGTAATGGCGACTATGTGTTTCATGTTGGCCACAGAACAATCACTTCACTGTAACAACGGTTTCAATAATATTTCCCAAATTCCATTATCTAATCTACTCAGGAATACTCTCATATTTTGAAGTAGTCATAAAGACGTTCTTTGTTATATTTATTTCCATCTGTTTCTTTAATAATAATATTTTATTGTATAAGAAACTATAAATGATATACAATTTATGTCGTTTATTTAAGAAATTTTTTATAATGAACAAGCTATATAACCCAGCGCTCCTAGGGGAACGCACTATCTTTCATGCGATTTCTGAACTATACTTGCACAGTAATTTACATGAAAATGAGACATATCATTCATAAGAAATGCAATAATGTTTTTTTCTAAGGTTTTTCAGTGCCTGCACTCCATGTGAAACTACTTGCAAATAAATAAAAGGTTTCATTTTTATTTTCTTAGCAGAGGTCCTACATGAATATCCTATCATTTCTATCCTAATTACTATCATTTAATATTTATTATATATTTTATAATGTACATAAGGATTATATCAGTCGGCTAGCTCCATCCAGAAGACAGTCTTGAGTGTGAGAGGGAGGGCAGTCAGCCAGGACAGTACAATCACTATTAGTAATTAAACGTTAATAATTAGAAAATTAAGTAGATAAAATAAAATAATAATATCATAATACTAAGAAAAAAATAAAAATAATAAAAAGGAATATTCTCGCAACATAAAATGAGAGAAAAAAATAATTAAATGGAATAATTAAATAATGAAAATAAAAATAGAATTATATAATATAGAAAATAAAAACGTATCTTTTATAGAAAATCATATATTAAATATTATCAAATATTTTATAATATAAGAGTATGAAAATTTAAATGATTTAATATTTATAAATATCAACAGATATTTAGAACTACAAGAGGGGAAGAGAGAATGAATAGAAACGGGCAGTTGTAACATTGTTTTATTAATAGTTCTGTTAGTCAGGTTTTACAAACATATTTACATAATATGAAGTAAATAATAATGTAAGTTTAAAAAAATACTATGACTTTATAATATAGAAATTGAAAAAGAAGTATAAATTGTGAACTCATTAAAAAATAAAACTACAAGAACTAATTAGCTATTTAAATAAATAAAAGCAAAGAACTTGTTTACATTTTATTTATATTGTCTAATTCGACAAAAATATATACCTATATACATAAACAGGTACACTTTATGTATATAATTTTGTGGAATTATACAACATAAATGTTAAACAAGTTCTTTGATTTTATTTACTTTATTAGCTTTCCACTATATCGATACAGATCGCAGAATGTTTGCAAAATATATAATTTGTACAGACTAATGTCATGTTTGGACTGCAAGCAATCAGAAATGACTCAATTACCAATTATAAAGCATAATACCATTGCACCTTTAAACTAGAAAGTACGTTCTTATGAGAGAAAAATAAAAAGTAAGTTATAAAAAAAAAATATTATTTTTGTTATTGTTAATTTAAGTGCTTGATTCTTTAAAGACATCCCGGGGATGAAATAAAATATTTAAAGCAATGAAAGTAACCCTAATTTCTGTAAGCATTTAAAATGTGCTGTTTTATTATACAGGGTGTTTCAGGGTTAAGTAGCCAAACTGAAAATTTGAACTAAGGACCTAAAAACAAGAAAAAAATTTCCTATGGAGGTATGTCCGCAAACGCTTTGTTTAAGAGATATTCACACCTAAAGATTTTCATTGTTATGAATTATTTAGGCATATTAAATAAATAAAACTTATTTTATTTGTTGCAACTACTTTATGCATTAAATGTAAACACTAACATTCATAGTAAATGTTGTCCAAAGTGATTTCCTTGAGTATTAAGACAGGATCGGCATCTTTCTTCAACAGCAGCAGTGGCAGAACGGCACTGGATATGTGTTATTGTTTCACAAGATTCAATTATCCTTCTTCGTAAAGAATTAAGGTCATTGACCGGCCTTGCATAGATTTTTTGCTTAATGTCACCCATTAGGTAGGAAATATTTTTTTCTTGTTTTGAGGTCCTTAGTTCATATTTTCGGTTTGGCCACTGCTGCTGTTGAAGAAAGATGCCGATCCTGTCTTAATGCTCAAGGAAATCACTTTGGACAACACTTAATATGAATGTTAGTGTTTACATTTAATGCATAAAGTAGTTGGAACAAATAAAATAAGTTTTATTTATTTAATATGCCTAAATAATTCATAACAATGAAAATCTTTAGGTGTGGATATCTCTTAAACAAAGCGTTTGCGGACATACCTCCATAGGAAATTTTTTTCTTGTTTTTAGGTCCTTAGTTCAAATTTTCAGTTTGGCTACTTAACCCTGAAACACCCTGTATATATGATATATATATGAATGTGGCTTTCAATTTTTTCTACAACTTTTATTTGAAAATAATTTTGATTGACAAAATAATACAAGCGGTATCAGATACATTCACTTTTGGGTTGTGTAAGTGGATTCTGAATAAATATATGTATAACACATTTATAACAGCATCCCATTTATTTTTTGCGCTTTAAAAAACTTGGAATTACAGACGTTTCGGAAAGTACTCCCAACATCGGTATCTATAATTTGTATGTTAACATTCCTCCTGTCAATAAGAATAACATATTTATTCAGTCGATCTATACAGGGTGTAACAAGTCGAGAGGGCGATACTTAGGGATCTTATAGTAAATTTAATTCTGAACAAAAACGTTCCTATAAACATAGGTCCGCAAATGCTTTGTTTAGAAGTTATAATCAAAAAACTGCAGGGTAAAGAAAGAAATACCTGCAATTGGTATAAGGGTTTAGGATCTGAATAGGGTTCAAAGTTCAATACCATTCATGTAGCCTCATCTGTCCGTAAGATGTTGTTACCAAAGTGATGATTGGATGCTAAACGACGAAGATACCAGTGACAGAATTGCATCCTTGCTTCACCATCACCCTGTACTAAATACTGTACTGAATTAAAATGATAGGGGTACATACGTTCGCTCCTTAGGGTTCTGTACACTTCCATATGCGAAACCTGCATTTGAAGCCCGGTTCGACGTGGGCTTGTCGTCGGATTTACTTCAAAAGTTCCGATGATATTTTCACTTCGATTTACATTGACCCGTGGATTAATTATTCTGGTGGGCAGCTCTGTAACACGGCCAGTTTCTCTTATTCGTTGATAAGTAGCCTGGAAAACCCTTCGATGGGGGATCCGTCGAAGAGGAAAACGTCTTCGGTACTCAAGAGCTGCATCACTGTTCCCGTTACAAAAACCGTACACAAATAGAATATCTGGATATTACGCATTCTTGAACATTCGCGGCATTTTATGCAAAACCGATTCACAATAAATGAGATTAGTTGCATTGAAATAGAACCCAACATTCATAAACATGAATGGTATCGAACTTTGAACCCTATTCAGATCCTAAACCCTTATACCAATTGCAGGTATTTCTTTCTTTGCCCTGCAGTTTTTTGATTATAACTTTTAAACAAAGCATTTGCGGACCTATGTTTATAGGAACTTTTTTGTTCAGAATTAAGTTTACTATAAGATCCCTAGTATCGCCCTGTCGACTTGTTACACCCTGTATATTCAAAAACTTTTTTTTTTTTTTTTTTCAATCAGAGGTCTAAAAATATGAAAATCTAGTGAAAACTCAAAATCTAATTTCTAACCGATTACATAACCGACCATTTTTTAATATAGATTACCATATAAAATATAATGGTGATAAATTGTTTTATTGTGTCACAGAAGATAGAGTGAAAAAAAAATTATAATAATAATGTTATAAATAATAGTTTTAATTCAAAATTGTTGTTCATATATTTTGATAATGCCTTAATGGTGAAACGTTAACAAAAATAAAATAAATGTATTTTGAGGAGACCGAAAGCCAATCTGTTATTTCAAAGCACCTTTATCAAGTTTACTGGTCACAAATCGAGAATATTCTTCCTTATCTTCAGATTTTTATTTTTTTAAATTGCATCGCTTGAGAGTGCTTTCTTCCGGTGGATGATGTATTTAAATTTACAATAGAAGTAAATTACAGTATATTATTATTATAATGTTTTATAGAAAGAACTCTTATCCTGTCAAGAAGCCTTAATAATAGGATTTTAATGGAAATGAATTGTTCCTTCAGTGTATAACAAAAAGCTCTAGCAGATCTTATTATATTATTCTAATTCGCAAAAATTCTCTTTTATGATAAAATAACAGAAATTATTTTACAAACATATAACTAAAATATAAAGTACAAAACAAATTCAAAATTACACGTAATCCCAGGATTGAAAATGTGGGGATACTGAAATTTCGGGATTGTGAAAATAATCCGGGGCTGTAAGCTGTAAAAAGGATCTATAATATATATTTAAACACCATGTCAAAATATTGACCACGTGTTTGATTTTTTTTTTTTAAGCAAAAAAATACATGAGCGAAGTGATGCTGTAATAAATATTTTATAGATACAATTTAATTACACGGCACAGTAAAGTGGTATTAATTGTCGTTTAATTTTTACCATAATCTAATCAGATTCAAGTTAGAAAAAGTGACATCATCTCAAATTTCAATTGTATCGCAACAATTTTCTTCGAGTGGTTTTAAAGTTGCAGTCACATAAGCATTCACAAAACGACATCACTAATTTGACTTTTTTTTTACGAATACAATAATTCCTTACACTATGGTATAAAAAAGTAAATATGAAAATACATACCTATAATCATTACAATTACCTGATACATATTTACATAAATACTAATAATTAGTTTTATATTTGATAGTAAGATGCGGGATGAGATTTATCATATAAATAAAAAGACTTTTTCCATTATCTTAAATTGTAGGAAGTATATTCATTCACCTAATTTTATTTATTCCATAGATTTACCCAAGTTAACATTTCTCAATGTTTAATATTCTTCTGAGTTCTGTTTTTCTCTTATTTATCTAATATAAAAATAACATTTCAAATATTTACAATTTTTTTTTTTTCACAAAAATGCTAACCTCAAATTAAATTGTAGTATCTGTATGTAAATTTTAGTTGTTGGTCCATTTTTTTAGCCCGGAAACCTGTGAACATTTATATTCAGAAAAATATATATATACTTAGTCCAGTCAGGTCTCCGCAAAAAAAGTAATGAATATAAGAAATAATGAGGGATTTGAAATGTTATTTTTATATTAGATAAATGATGAACATAATAATATTGGTTAATGGTTAAATTTAAAAAAACAAACAATATTAGATAATGTTGGGAGCAATTTCCGAAATATACGTTTTTAATTTAATGTGTTGTGAAACAAAAAAAAAAAAAATAGAATAGTATAGCTGCCTAAATATATGATGAATTCGAAATCTACTTACACAACCCAGCAATTGAATTTACTATTTTTATTTAAATAAAAAAGTCATTAGACATTTTTAAACGTAAGATTTTAATTAAAGCTTTGAACTTACCTATTACTTATTCTTGAGATCTTGTAAGTTGAGGAACGCGGACATATCTTTGGTGGAATAGACAATATTTCAAAAAATAAGTTTGTTTTATTCATTTATTGTTGAGATCATAACTTCACCAGTGAATGGTCCATCCTTGCAGCTTGTACTACCTAAATAACATGATAAATAACCACTAAATGTTAAACACCGTCCAAACAAATAAAATACAATTATAAAAAATCAATTGTTTAAAATGTATCCATAATTATTTTATAACACGCAATTATGAAATGTATTTTTTAGTGTTTTCAATAATAATTTGAAGTGTAAATTAAATATCCATACTAAGCTTCATTGCAATTTTGCAAATATCTTGTATAACTTTCGCTTAAACCAAAAAATTCCCAAAACAAAACTTGTAAAAAAAATTGAAAGGCACATTTCATATGGAATAACATTTTCCTAGATCGTCAGGTTAATACTACTTAATAGAAACCGTCTTCACGACTTGATCCACTCAACATTTTTAAATATATGTTTGCTCAATTAATGAGGAAAAAGTATGAAGTATAAAACTCATAAAGGAATTCATTTTAATAATGCCCTTCTCCATTTTTTGAAAGCAATAGATACAAATGAACTTCCACTAAAAATGTTAAAGGAACCCCTCTATTAGTAAGCAGAATATTTTTGCTATTGTTCAAGAATAATAAAATAACTATGATACATAATGTGTGTTTCATATACTAAAACATTACACATTACTTCATACTTACTTAGCTTTTCATGTTTATTTTCTTAGCAGAGTTCCCTGATATCCTTCTATAAACTCTGTCGAAATTATCTTCTGTTTAATATTCTCATTTGTAATATCATTATTTCTTATAGTTATTTACTCATTTATTTAAGTTTTATGTATATTATTTTTCTTTTCTATATTTCGTACATTGTGACCCGAGGAAGGGGCAAGAGAACGTTCTGTAAGAGCGTCATGAAAAATACATTTTTAGAATAATTACAAATGAATTTATCATAATTTAAATTATAATTAAAAACTGTATTTATTAGTATTATTATTTTTATACTAATTTAGTTTCTATTATTTAATTCAATTTTTTATTATATTGTTATTATCATAAGTGTGTCCGACTTCAGGATTTAATAACTGTTTATTACGTATAGATTTAAAAAAAAATGTAATTTATAAGCTATCATAATACATACATTTTTAAGACGTATCCTGTTACGGTTTAATGAAATAAATATTATTATATTTGTTTATATACTCTTTACATTAAGAAGAATGAATATCTCTGATGTGAATTCAAAAATGGGAGGTGTCAGCCAAGTCTGCAATGATGGATTCCAGTGTCTCTAGTGTAAAGTAAAACAGATGTTGCATAGCGACTGTAATGCTAAGTGGATTTAGGGTCAGTCCGAATAAGATAACAACAATGTTCAATCGCCAACTTTCTGGTACATCTTATATCATCCTGAGAGTAAAGATAGAGAAAATATTTAAAAAATAAACAATAATAATAAATAAAAGTGATTATTAACTAAAATATTGAGCACAAAATCACTTACTTTGCCATGAATGTTACAGAACATGTCACCACAGACTGGCATCATGCAGAAGCTCTACGTTATGTAAATATTGTATCATGTATTTCCTGTCTATAATACAGATTATAGATCTTTAAAATAATTTGAATAAAGCTAAAATAAAAGTAAAAATATTTTGTAAAAAATAAGGCTTTAGACTCTCCCTAAAACCTCGATGACCATTGTTTCAATAATAGCGAAAAAAATAAAATAAAACTATATTTTTTTTGTCGCTTAACCAACAATGGTTACTTCTTGAAGTTCTTCATTTTTATGTCAGAAGTTTTAGCAAAATTAGTACTGTAATTATTTTTGAATAACTCGTACTTTTGGAGTGGCGAAAATATTTGTTACACATGATAGATGAAGGCAAGAGAAGTATTCGATTCGTTAAATGTGTCATCACTTTTCATCACGAATATTATTATTAAATTGCCAAAAATTCCCCTGTAGGGTAAGTATGTAGTAGGCGATATGAAACCCGAGAATGAGTCACAATAACTAACTACTAAAAAATAAAATAAAATATTATTTTTGATTTCATGAGGAACAGTAGAATGACTTTCCTACGTATTTACAGATATGAGGACCTCTGAGATCAGCCACAATACAGACTTCTCTGAACATCTTTAAAATAGATTTAGTTAGGGCATTAACTACAAAATCATACAGCCTACTACCAGAGAGCTATTTCGTTGTTCTGGTGGACAAGAGTCCAACTATTCTATGAGTCCTAAATGTTGACTACCCAGGTTGTTATATGAGTTTTTAACAAGTGCCTGAGATCATACAGGCTCAGGACCATCGCTTAAAGTCTCATTCGAAGGAAGACGTGTTCAAGGTTTTATACCTTCCAGATAAAAAAATTAAGTGCCTCGGTCAGGTTTAGAATAGTCAGTTTGTCAAGGGTTTAAAGTTTAAGATATGACTAAGTTTATAGAATAACATTTGTAATATCTAAAATCGGTACAAATAGTTAGTTATAGTGTCATGCCCGGGCTTTACTACGAGGTCATATCGCCTACCACCAGAGCGCTCTTTCATCTAGTGAGCACAACTTTACTGTGAGAGTCATACATTTTGACTACCTACCCTTAATTTTTATTCATTTAAGGTGAAGGTCCTCATCTGAAATACATGCTCAAGGTTTTTTTTCACCTCCCAGATATAAAACCTAAGGGACCCAGCCGATGTCCTCCAGAAAAATATATATATAAGTAAAGAAGAGATATTATATAGAATAATAGTATGACGATTTCAAAGTCTTGTCTAATTGTATGTTTATGAAATCAGAAGTTTTGAATAAAAGTTTCTATGTAACTTAACCAACTAGGAAGTATTGTTCTTATTCCAATTCTCAACAAGCATTTGAGCGTATCAAATCATAATTTTTATTGCAAACTGCTCCAAAGCAATAAATTTGTTAAATAAAAATTATTTACCTGACTTTGATATGAACATTTAACAATAAAACTGAAATGAAATAGACTGAGAAGTAATCTCGTTTATTAGTAAGCTGAAAGACAATAGTGAAAGCCGAACTTTTACTTAATTTACATATTAGTAAAAGATTGCTATTCGATATAATCATTTAGTAAAATAGAAAAAGGACATCATATTAATAAGAAACGAAATAACAAATTAGATAAAATATTTAAATACTAATTAAATATTAAATATGAATATCAAGATGCAAAAGTTATTAGTTTCATTTTAGGACAATAAAAAAAATGCAGTTTTGTTCATTTACTTCATAATCATCTTGTGACTCCCATTCAAAAAATCAATAAAAAACGTTAACTTTTTTACAGATAACTAAATTTTTTTTAAATGAAAATTTTCGCTTTTGCAACTGGATATTTTATATTTTAATCATATTATACATTCTCTCCTATTAAGAAAATTACACAATATTGAAATTTATACTATAAATTCGATGAAAATTTTCTATAGTGGTATTAGTAATTAAATAGAAAAATTGTAAGGCAAAATGTATAGGCAAATTTCTAATTCAGATCAATATAACAAAAAGAAAATAAATAATATAATAATGAAGAATGAAATGATTAATGTAAAACAAGATATTCATATAATATCGATAAATATATTAAAATATAGTTTTAAAAAAGAAAAATATGAGCATTTACTTTTGAAATGATGGAATAGTCAACAGTCGAGGTTCTGTCGAGTAAATAAAACACTAATAACTAAAAAAAAAACAATAAACTATAAAAAACAGTATTTGGCCAACGTTTCGGAAACTATTTATTTCCTTTTTCAGGGGGTTCAGACTTACCACTCTGAAGAAGGAAAGAAATATAGAAACAATAGACGTTGTCTTCCCACTGTTTTATTTTTGACCAGAACCAGTTTTCAACGCGGCAGTGGCACATCTATGATTGAATAAATATAAAATATAAATAATGAAAAGTAACTAGCAAATATTAAAGCATCAGGGTACAGAGTATCAAAATAAAAAAACTTGCGTACCCCACCCGTACAGTGTAGAAGCTAAAGGGCTACTGGCATAACTGAAATGGGGATAGTGAGGTTCACTCACTCTGTACTCAAAAAACATTTATTCAAAAATATAAACAATATCTAAAAAATAAATATCTACCTAATAGTCAAATGCTTCTGCAATAATGTACAATTCAACATGCAACCAAATGAATTTTTTATATAAAATATAAGAAATGAATGAATAAAATTAAACAAATAAAAAATTATATACTATCACTGAGTTCAAAAATGAAATCCATATAATAAACCTCTATAAAGCAAGCAGCCAAATAATATTTACAACATTATCTCCTACAGGACAGCTACTTCCTTTAGTCTGGAACCAGTCTCGCACATCAGGTAGGTCAGGCAGGAGAAGGAACTACTTTTTAAGAATGTTTGTATCCTCATTTAAATAAAGCTTCTTCTCCAAGCCTTCCAAGATAGCCATACGTTTTCCCTTGGTACCCGTCTGCAAGAGGGCCACTCTGGTCAAAAATAAAACAATGGGAAGATAACATATTTTGTTTTTATGAGAAATCTCGTCCCACATCTCACTATCACGTATGAAGGAAAAATAAAGTTTCCAAAACGTATAAACATTTTCTTTCATATGCTGCTCAAAATAATAATAATAATGATTTAACAAAATCCAGTAATGATTATTTTGTAGTAATTGTAATCAAAAACTGTAGACTAGTTAACTCCCTCAACGAATTATCCTTCATGCCTCCTCCCTACTAAAACCCCTCAGTTGCTCGAATTGTTTTGACGAAGCATGCCTCGCGTCGGGTAACTTTCTGGAGAGTCATCATTCCTTTATACGTTTAATCTTCAAGGCTTCCCAGAGATTCCTCAATTTCAATTCCCTATGCCGATCTAAACTTGCTTTTCCCGTGTTTTATTACAAAAATCATATGGGCATAGAGACAGTGGCGGCTCAAAGGGGGGGGGGGGGGGGGGCGATCGCTCCCCCCTGAGAGATTTTGTTTTCAAAGGGTCTTTCTTGCCCTTTTGCATTTGCATCAGGATGGATCCGGCGAAAGTTTTGATTCGATTTGCATCGTCGAAAAGTCATCGCTTAAATTTCATTATGTATTTATATAAATTATAAAATATATAAAAAATAACGTAATTATAACCGTAATTATGATGAATGTAAATATGACCACGATTAAAAATAATTTATCAACGTTTCTGCCGTTTTTGTTGTTTTTATAATAATCATCCGCTAATTCTTTTTTAATTCACCTTAATCATAAGTTTCACTAACTTAAAAAAAAAAAAACTCGCCCCCCCCCCCTGAGAGGTTTTCTGGATCCGCCACTGCATAGAGATAAACTAGATTAAGTCGCTCTCCCTCCAAAACCTATCCTTTTGGGTTAAAAACCAATAGTTGACTTAACTAGGGGCTTCTGAATCCTCATAACATTTTGTGTCGAAACATTCATTACATTGGCATTAATTAGCGTTTTAAATCGAGTCCCCTATTCACCTCCCCTTCCCTTCGGTCGATTATGCGTTTTATAACATAGCAAGTTATTCGAGGGTCGGAAAACATGAAATTCCGTTGAAAATTTGAACATTGAATTTCTGACCGATTACAGCTTGGGGAGCAAAAAAGTTAAACATTTCGGAGTTGTAAACATTTTGAAACTAGATAGTTGTATTATTCTCACAGCAAATACATGAATAAACGATACGAAGTAATCAATAGAAAAATGAGACGAAGTAAAATTTTGAGGCCTCAAAGCAAGGAAAATGTAATTATTAAAAATTGTTATTCAATGGACATTTTTTAGCCATACATGTGAATATGAAAATAAAATATATAAATTAGATAAATGTAATATTGGATAATGCGTGAAACGATGTTAATAGATATATATCTTAAATCAAGGACATCTGTCCTCCATCAAAGTATGTATATATAATTTTTTAATTAGATAATGTCCTCGATGAGCGGCGAGAAAGAAAATACTAGTTGTAACTTCTCTAGTTATTATGACTAATGCCCGGACTTTAACTACGAGGTCATATCGCCTACTACCAGAGCGCTCGTCCGTCACTCTGGTGGACATTACTCTACTACGGGAGTCCTAAATGTTGACTACCCTTAATTAAATTCTTTAGTAGATTACTTATAGTAGAATGTGGTTGATAAATAACACCTAATTAACCTTACTGCCTCCAAAATATATATTTCTTATTTAAGGTAGCATTAATGTTTATTAGCGTTTAAGATCAAAGTAAAATATTTCAGAATTAATAAAATATTCGTTAATCTAGTTTATCCTTAAGCCCTTCATTAACTCTCTGTCCTTCAATACGTTTCCTCTTTCAAGCCGATCTTCAAAGTCCTTACATAATAAAAAAATTAAATCATCTATTGAAAAATTATAAACAGTTAATTTCATATCTTATTCTCTTTTACCTGATATTAAATTTAGAATGCCATTAATGTTAGTTGCTAAAAAATGTAATTTTGTATTGATAGAACAAAAAAATAAAATAAAATAAAAGATGTATTAATTACCAAAGAGTTGCAGCGTATAACTTACAATGTTATATAAATAAATTGTATTTCTATTATTATTTTTTTTAATGACTTTAAAATATGTCATAATTAATGTATTGTAATTTAGAGACTATAAGAATTTCAGCTGTATTTACCACTTACACCTAATGAACAGATGAAAAAGACAGAAAAATAAATGAAAATTAAAAAAGCACTTATCTGAAAGCTTAGTAGAGTTTTAAAGAGAGCTTACGTCTACATTGTGCAAAGATATGTATTATTGCTCTCGAACAGCACGCTATTTCAACTGCTCGTTGCTTGTTTATGGCATGAATACTTTTTTCACATCGTACGGATCTGTTCTTCAAAGATTAATAAGCCTTTAAGAGGAAAATGTTGAAGCGGAACCTCGTAATGTCACTGGAAATTGTGTTTTTTTTTTATGAATTACGACTAAGGATATAATGCTGCGTCGTGTGCATATCAATCAATCAATCATGGCGCTACAACCTGGGTCCTGGCCTCCTCCATCAACAGCCGCCAATTGTCTCGATCCTGTACGGCTGCCATCCAGCTCCTGATGCGGAATATGTTTCGGGCATCTTCTGCCACACCATCTCCATCTGCCCATCTCAGCTTAGGTCTTCCTTGCCGTCTTACTCCATGAATGGGCTCCATTAGCAGCTTCTTCGGCATTTCCTCAGCTTCCATCCTGGCGACATGTCCTGCCCATCTTAACCGCCCAATCTTCATGACTTTCAGGACATCTGGTACTCTATATAGTTCGTAGAGCTCCTGGTTGTTGCGTCTGCGCCATGCATGGCGTCGTGTGTAGAATCCTGAAATGGCGATGGATTTTTTCAGCACAAATTAATCGACTAAGTTTTCGCTCTTAATTTTCAAACCAAATTTTATATCATTTATTCATTCCATCAGAAATTATTAGGGTTTTTGAGTGCCTCCCTCTCCCCTTTCGCTGATTCCGCTGCAAGTTAAAATATGATGTTCTTATAGGGCTTTGAATATACAAATACATATCAAATATATTAATTCCATTGGATATTATGAAGATTTTTGTGTTGAATTCATCCTCTGATCCTCCCTTTGGCCAATTTCGTGACAAGTGACGACGACCTTATGAGTGTTTCGATTAACTTATGAAATTTGGTGTCAATACATTCATTACGTCGGCAGTTATTGAAGTTTTTGTGTTAAGCACCCCCTTACTTTTGGTTGATTTAGCTAAGAATCAATGTGTCCTTCTTATGAGGTTCCAATTGCATTCATTCCATCGACTGATTACATAACTTCTCCTATACTTCGAATAGCTGGTGAAGTAAAATTTCTCGTCTGTAATCATTTCTTCTGCGTCTATTTCCCAAAGCATAATAAAATAAAATAATTATTTCATACTTTCATCATCATATATGTAAATGGGATATAAATGTCATATCAATTTCATTTTTAGATTTTAGGTTCAAAATATTTTTAAGAGTTTTTTTTTTATTTCCTGGAATCCAAGAAAATTAGGTTTTCGACATATGAGATTGCGTTTCAACACCGAAATGCTCCTACGATTTTTTTATTTATTTTATATAGTGGTTCACTTCATTTTAATATCTGAATGAATGGTCATATCGAGATGGGATGTTAATGGGGAAGTGTCATAAATCGTATCCTCTTAGGCTATACATTAATAAAAACAAATTTTATTTTGAACGAATTAATAAATTTCACTTGTTTTGGAGGTTTTATTGCCATTAACAAGCAACGCAACAATTATTTTAATACCACTTAATCTAGTTTAAATATTAAAATATTGAAAAACAAAACAAAACATAATTATTATGATCAAAAATTCCGAAAATTTATATACAAAAGATAGTTAAATATATTTTTCGATATAGTATATTTACATAGGCACGAAAGGAACAGTTTGAAAATATAAATATGTACAGTAAAATTATATATATATATATATATATATATATAACTTCAACTTGCAAGCCTATTATATAAAGAGTGATCGAATGTTCCAACGAGAGATGAACAGTCTTTTCGAAATCTATAACAGTAAGAAACAAATTTCGAATGGTGACCGTCTTCCTTTCTCCCGCTGTACCTACATACAATTTGAAAAAAAAAAATGCACATTCCACGCTATTGAAACCTTCTTTTAATTTTACAAGGAAATAGCATATTATTATTACTTTTTTTTTTTTTTTTGACGGATTGAAATTATTTCATACCGGACAGATTTTCCTAGTGGTTATTTAAAAAAAATATTTTATTGTAATTTTTTTTTTCTATATATTATCTTTATTATTAAGGAGAGTTAATCAAAAAATATATATCGACAAAATACAAAATTCTACGAAAAAACTGACCAATACAAAATAACAATAAAAAAGAATATTCAGAGAAATACAGGACTCATCTATGCAAATGGATGCTGACGCGCGATATGCACTTTTTTTCCTTGCACTTACACTTGGAGGGCGCTAATTTTTCAAATATTACACATTTCAAGAAACACTGCTCATCATATCTTTTTGGAACAGCCTGTATACATTTTTCTAATATTAATTTGTCTTTTAATATAATATTTTGGAAGTATTGTTTCTTAGTTATATACGAATAAATAATTATTTTCTCTCTATTTTTACATAACTATACATTCTAAATTTTTACAATAATGTACAATAAGTAGTAATTTATAATTTTTTTCAAAATTGGACCCTAAGGTATCGTGAAAAGAGCACTACAGTTTATACAGTTGCATTTCTACTTTCTGATTATATTAAAACTAATACTTCATGACTCCTCATAGTTTGAAGAAGTGCACTTAAATTAACTAATATATTTTTATTTTATTTATTTTTTTTTCATTTTTATTACATTTTATTTTTTATTTTCTGACAAATCTAATAAATTAACAAATGGATTACATTATATTTTCTAAATATTAGTGATTCGAGACACCAGGTACTTAGTCACAATTTTTAAATGAAGATTAACTAGGAATTAGTTAAATTGCGGTGTCTTTGAATTTATCAGAAGGAAGAGTTTATAACAACTAAAGGAGTCATGATAAATAAAAATGTATCTACTTAGATATAAAATGGATATTTTTAATTACTTTCTTTCTCAGCTAGTTACAATTTAGTAGTGTTAACAAATTA
The DNA here is from genome assembly GCA_963662175.1 of Aradus depressus. NCBI lineage: Eukaryota > Metazoa > Arthropoda > Insecta > Hemiptera > Aradidae > Aradus > Aradus depressus. The sequence continues at coordinate 85,594,511 of OY759214.1, forward strand.
TTATTAATAACTTTTGTAACTTGTTAAAGATGGTTTGAAGCAAAGAGAATTGTCCTCAAAATAAATGTTTATTTTATTTTTGTTGACGTTTCGATATTATTTAGGCATTATCAAAACTGTTGACAAAATAAAACAATTATAACCATTATAGTTTTATATGTTGATCAATATTAAAATTTAAATCAAACAATATGTGACTTCGTAAATAACATTTTAACAATTACCGTAATTATTATTTACCAGGTTACATAGTATTTAATTGAACTAATTTTAATATTGACGACCATATAAAACTATAATGATTATCAATTGTTTTATTTTGTCAAGAAAGTTTTGATAAAACCTAAATAATGGCGAAACTTTTAACAAAAATAAGATGAATATATTTTGAGGAGACTGAAGGCCACCCTGTTGTTTGTTTCAAAGCATCTTAATCAAGTGAACATTATACTGGTCTCAAATCAAGGATATTCTTACTCAACTTTAAGCTTTTGTAACTCAACTAACAAATTTGTAAGACATCCAATATTGACAATTTTGATATCGTTTACTTAAATTACGGAAAAAACAAGGAAATAAGTATAAAAAAAAGTCATAAAAATATTATAATATGAGATAGAATGCGATATTTTTTTTACACTTATAATAATTATAAATGTGAACCTTTCAAAGGGTTCCTTAGGTTCGAAGTGCAATATACAACGAAATGTATTAAAATTGACAACCTATTACCTACTACTTAAATTATTTTTTTCATTAATGTATACATATATATACTTTTTCTTCTTTAGTTTATTTTTTACTTGAGTTAGATAATGAAACCTAGCTTCTTAAAGTAGCATCAACCATTTCTTTTTATTACGTGCAGGGTTTTAAAATATAAATCATATAACTACAAAACACCGCTACTCAACGCTCTTTTTTATTACTCATACAAAAATAAATAAAATCAAACTAGTAAATAAATGTTTGACATAAAAGAATTATTTAAAAAGTAATAAAATAAAAATAAAAATAAAAAAATTATACATAGTGATATATTTTTCAGCAGCTATATTTTTCTATATATATATATATTTTTTTTTTTTGGTTTTTACAACCAAGAAAAAAAAGTTTTGAAGAACTCCCATCATCAGTATCTAAAAACGTTTTTTTATAGTCAATAAGTTTTACCATATAATATTCGTTATTTTTATTTTTTTTATTGGCCTTATGTTCGATGCATATTAGCCATATCACTCTGTTATCTAATTATTTACAACATCCATGGCCCCGGGAGGGATCTATCTAAGAAATAAAACTCAATCCCTGACGGGATTCGAACCCGTAGCCATGCGACTAAAGTCCTACGCTCTAGCCTGCAAGGACCCTAAAAAATTATCTGGTATTAATTAGTTATTAATTAATTCAATATATACATAACATCTTTATTACTTGAACAATTTTTAATTGTTATTACTTGTAATTTTTATTTCATTCAATTGAGGGCGCCGGTAGCTCAGTGGTATGCGTGCTTGACTTCTGAGCTCAAGGTTGTGGGTTCGTAGCCCGAACGCGGCCCTTAGTTTATTTTATCTGGGAGGTAAAATAAACTTAAGCACGCCGTCCTTCGGATGGGACGTTAAGCGATGTTCCCGAGCCTGTACGATGTCAGGTACTCGTTAAAGACCTCTACCCTAGATGAATAAAAATTTAGGGTAGGCAAAATTTAGGACTCCCACAGTAGAGTCGGGCTCATGTCCACCAGAATGACGAAAGAGCGCTCTGGTAGTAGGCGATACGACCTCGTAGTTGAAGCCCGGGCATGAGTCATAAAACCTAACCTAACCCCTATTTCATTCAATTGAATCATTTGTCTTAGTTCTGGATGTTCCTGCCTTCCATACGTTACTTATTGATTATTGTATAGTATTGTTTATACAAACAATTAGACAAAAAAAATTGTTTAGATACTGATGATAGGAATTCTTCTCAAAACGTCTTTAATGATAGATTGTAAAAATAAAAAATCAGAATATCTTTACACAAATGATAAAAAATAAAAAAAACATTTGTACCATTGAACTTTTAATAACAGACGGAACATATTATTTATAAGAGTTTAAGAAATGATTTTCGGGCAGTGACGAAAGATTTAATTTCTGAAATTGACTGAAAGGTCTCATAGCTGGGCAAGAGATGGCGGAATTAGCCGTTTGCAGAGATTTGTCTGATTTTATTTTTTCTTAACCCCACATTTTTTTGTAACCTTAAACCTAACCAAAAAATAGTTTCCACAAGTTCAAGGTTTCTCAGGTTTACTTTTTTGTTGAAATCAGTACGTCCTTCGTCAATCATGAGAGAAAACAAACAGGTAAACAAAAATTGTTTTGGACTAGTTATTAGACCGATGATATATTCGGATGCGAACTTCTTGGAATATTTATGCACCATTTTGAAAATTTTATCTTTTGTAGAGGTAACGACGAATGATAGGCACCTCACGACTACAACCATACTATTTTTATTTTATTTTTTACTAGTTTGCTATGTTCACAGAGTAATGATAATATCACTTCTGATGAATAATAAATACATCCACGATTAACTACAAACGCGATATAATTAGAGATAAGAATGTTTTTTGAAATATTTTTTTTCTCAGAAAGCATGAACTTTTGAAAGCTTTTATTTGTTATTTGGGAGGTTTAAGGACATATAAAGTTAGTTTTTGACTCAAGCTCGGGTCTACAAGCAGAGCGCTCTATCGTCACTCAGGTGGACATGAGCCCGACTCTACTGCGGGAATCCAAATTCCTACCCAGGTTTAGTTAAGGCGTACCTATCATACAGGCTCAGTACTATCACTTAACGTCCCATCTGAAGGACGGTGTACTCGAGGTTTTTTTCCTCGCTGATAAAAAAAATGTAAAGACCTGCGATCTTGAGGACAATAGGCAAGCAGACTAACCCTGATCTACTGGCGCCACAACGCATATTGATGATCAGCCAAATCGAACAAAGAAAAAGAGGATTAGATCTAGTCAAGAGTTATGATGGCTTTCGTTGTTTTTGTGACTCAGGCCCGGGCATTAACTAAAACGTCATATCGCCTATTACCAGAGCACTGTTTCTCCGCTCTGTGGACATGACCCCGACTCTACTGTTCTAAATTTTGCCTACACAGGTATATTCACCTAGGATAAGGGTCTTAAATGAGTAACTGACATCGTACAGGCTTTGGACCATCATTTAACGTCCCACCTCAAGGTTTTTTCACACATAGAAAGTGATCATCAAAAGAAGAATTGCGAAATCTATGCGAAAGGTCTCTTTCGCCTTCTTACTCTTTGAAAAGTATAAATCTATACTAATCTGATCACATCTAACAATGAGATTAATAACTAGATGTAAATTTGGTTTTCGTGCTCACACACACACTTCTAGATCTTCAATTTTTGTTTTCCAACCTAAAGAACCCTTGAAAGAAACATTACCAAAATACTATATGACACTACTTAATATATTAAATTAATACAATCCTATATTATTATATAAATATAAAGTACTATAATAGTCGAAGAATGAAACCACAGACAGTTACCATGTACTACCCGCTTTAGAATTGAATACATTTTTTTTTATTTTCATAATGAAAGCTTCGAAAAAAATGTTAAAACTATTAAAACTACTTGTGAATATTTTTTCACTTTTTATTCAAAATAAGTCTATTTCTAATTTATTTATTAAACATTTTTTAAAAGAAATATAAAAAAAAGATAAGTTGGTCATACGCTCTTATTATACAACTTTTTTTGAGACATGATTTCTAAAATTATCTAATAATTATAATAATAAAAAAAAGAACTTACCCAACTTTGGTACATTAGTAATTATTATACATTTCTACAATAAGATAATTTAAAAACCCAAAATAGTTGTTGGTTCGATGTTAAGTATAATGTGGCGAGAATTATTTCCAGTCACAGTTAAAAAAATAATAAACCATCTACATTTAAAATGACTGAAAAAAACTCTCTTAAGCCTTAAAATATATTTTTTCCCCCTTTTCTTGGGCAATAAAATACCATGTCTTCGTCGTCGAAGTTTCAAAATTTGACACACATGTCAGAATTAATTAATTGTCTCTGAATGAAAAAAAAACATTATACTGACAAGAGTCACACTTGCTCTTCGATGGGATGTTTGTGCGCCTGTGCGTTCAAAATGTACATGAGTTGATCCAATTTTCTGTCCATTCCTGTCACCTAAAATATATTATTGGAATTAATTTTTATTCTAAACATTGTCGTTTGAAGTAAAACTTATTTACGCGCACTGGGCAACTTGGGGACTAGCTGGTAAGTGAGTAACGAAATTATGTGACGCGCTGAACACCTCCCAGACCTCCTCCGCACCAGTGTTTTGTTGCACCTCCGTCCCCCAAAAAAATGGTTTAAAGAGTCATTTTTGAACACAAAGAGTATAATCTGTGAGGGCACCGATTAAAGACCCTACATTCCAAATTTAGACGAAATTGAAAGAGTGGTTTGCGCACAGGGGTGAGTGAAAGCAATTAGTTTTTTTTAAATCTTAGAATGGCAGTTGGAGATCGTTGGCGGGCTATTAGTGAGGAGCGCTCCCCACCTCGCCTCCCGGAGTTCAACAGCAGCCAGTCTCTCAACTGCTTAACAACAGTCAGCTCCTCTCTTCATTCACCCTGTTGGTGAATCCTAAAATCATGACATGCATACAGATTCTGAATATGAGAATAATGGTCCAGGACCGTCGTCCAAAAAGAGGAAATTAAGTTCAGAAATTACAAGTGTTGCATCATGTTATGTTCGGAGGAACAACATTTTCATAATAATACCCAATCTACTGATAATGAATGACAAAAGTGAGTGTACGCCTGCTTAGCATTGCTGGCGTCATAAACAGCGTCTCTTTTTCTTTCTCAATTCTCTCGCGTTCAAAAACCCACATTTCTTATTTCTCTTACCATAGGCCTATTGTCTCTACTTTGGAATCAAATGTAGTGATTTCTGTTGTTCCTAACAACGAAAATAATATTGATTTAACAAATGAATATAAATAAAAAAAACCTATAAATAAATCCGTTTGCAACTAAAATGTTGAGTTATTGAGTTATGTTAATTGAGAAATTCCATACAAGATGAAAATAATATTTAAATCAAAAAACAAAAAAAATTGAAAAATCACTAAAGAAGTTTCACTTCTGGCGTGTGTTTGAAGCACACACTATATTTTTAATAATTTTATTATTTACAAAATAATCAAAAAAAAAGTTATCTTACCTGTTGTTCAACCCTACAGAGTCTAGCGCCTATGGTCATCGGTTTGACGTTGCCGGAGCGGTCGATCCCGCCCAGATAGCTCCCTGGTTTCCCCAAAGTTTGGTCTAACCTCCTTTGAAGCTCCTGCAAATAATCGATTCAACAGCTTATTAAAATTTAAATATATTATTTAAAAAATATCTTAGTTTAGCACGAAGATATGCGTAAATTACCATTTATATTGTTAGTTAATTTATATCCAGCATATTATTTATTTATATATTTACAACGGCATAACATTTGCCATTAGAAATTGCGATAAATAGTGCAGTGTCAGGCGCGTGGCTGTACTGCTGAGGTACGTGACCGAAAACGAGTCCAGGCTAGTCCCTCTGCCATATCCGCTTGAGGCGTCGTGGTGGATTTGTGGGGAGGGTGTTTGTAGATAATTCTTGTATAAGTGGATTGGTGTGATGATGGAGTCTGTCGTGAAAAATTTGATATCGTGTTCTGATAACAGAACGTACAAATGGATCTTGAGGTCACTATGTAATGTGAGGTTGGAAACGTAAAATGGCGCACTGGCAATGTGGCGTAGTATAATGGGTTGTATTGACTGAAGACCTTGTATGTTTAACTTTTTGGCTGAAATCCAGCATATTAAATAGAAAAGACCATTTTCGCAAAATAATTCTAATTTTTTGCTTTAAAAAATATTATTTCAATTGATTATATTATCAGCTGAGACCGATGTGCGTCACTTCCGTTGCGAAATTACAGCAGCTCGGGTTTCTTTAGGCAGAACGATTTAAAATTAGTTTAACTTCAGAAAAAGTCGCCGGTGAATCACCAGTCATGTAGTTCCTCAGCTTGAGTTGATCCAATCGCCGCTTTGGGCTAAAACTCAACATTTCACTTACTTCTGAATCCTCATAATAGATTTTGTGTCGATACACTTATAAAATCGGCAGTTATTAGTTTTGAAGTTTTGAGTTGAGCTCTGAGTCCCGCTCCCCTTCGGCTGACTCTGCTGAGAATTAATAGGTGTCGTCCTTATAAGGCTCTGAATTTACATATGAAATTGTTTGTCAATACATTCATTATATCGGCAGTTATTAAGGTATTGGAGTCGATCCGCCCTTCTCCGGTCCCCCATCATTCCCTTTGACTGATTTCGTGGAAAATAATAGGTGCCATCATTGTGAAGTTTTCAATTTAAATACATAAATTTCATGTCGATACTCTCATTACATCGGCAGTTATTGGGTTTTTGAGTTAAACCTCCCCCTAATCCCCCCCTACCTTTGGCTGGTTTGGCTGGAAATCAATTGGTGTCGTCCTTAGAGGGTTCTGGTAACACATATAAAATTTCATGTCGATACATTTTTCGTCTTACCTTTATCCGGACCATCATGTTCAGATGTCCCTGGCTGTACTGTTCGATCACGTCTCTCACATCGTATGGTTTTCGTGCCTGCTGGAATTTTCTCCTTGCAACGAAGTATTTTATTTTTCTTATTGCTCTAATTGCATTTTTGTGTACCTCAGTCAACCTGTAAAACAAATAATTCAATTCACATATTTAAAAAAAATAATAATAAATAACTGAAAAGATTTCCCTAGGAAAGATTTAATTAAACAAAATTAGAAATTAGTTTTTGCCATGTTTCAGGATCTCAGGAACAAAATGAGACAATTTCTTGAAAAATATGTTTCTGCTATTTCCGAAACTAATGGATCAATTTCGACGAAATAGCGACGGATAGCAACTTTCTAGCAAACCGATCAAGCGGTTTGGCAATTACGCAACCTTTTATGCTATAGTAATTTCAGTTAGTTGAGAATTAAATTTTTGGCAAAATTTTGAATTTTCAGTTTTTAGCAACCATTATTTCAGGTAATATTGCACAAATAACATTTTTGCTGATTTGTCTGAAAAGACTCCCTTGAATATTTCGCGAAAAAATATATATTATGAACATTTCATAAATCAGAAAATCTTTCTCCAGAAAGGAATTTTATAAATGTTTTATATGCATATTGAAGAGGAAGGATCTCTATTCATAATCACAAATTAAGGTAAAATCAGTTTAGCACAACGTCGCTATGACAGCTGTGCCACTTGACGACTTATATTAATTCTTCGAAAAGAGTTTTCGGTAGCTCGCAAATATTTAACTGCACTAAAATTTATTTAATGAAATTAAATTCCGTGGCGCTGTGATCTCATATTTTGTTGAATTAGTTATTGAGAGCTATTTATTTAGTTGCAAAAACTATATTGCGATTCAAACCCAGATTTAACGCTAATATAGAACTGTATGAACAAAACGTTAACAAGAAAACTATTGTTCCGATTTGACCTGAAAAACTATTTTATTCTAGAATGTTTTTTTCTATATGAGATAAATCTCGGAATTTTTTATCACAATTGTTCAAGTAGAGACTAACTTTTGCCTTCACATTTTCCTTCCTATAATGCAATAATGCATGCATTTTATGAAATAACATATAATAAATATTTGCGGTTCGATGGAAGAGAAAATGACTACTAATTGTTCATCCCTCTCTACCCCTTCAACTGTAAATATACCGCACCTGTATAAATTGCTTCTGCCTAGATCTTTAAACCCAAATTTATCAAATAAATAAAACAAATAAAGAACTGTAAAATAAGTCTATGAACAAAACGTTAATAAGACAAGTACTGATTAATAAAGTCGACAGTATCTTTTCAGTGTAGAAGGAATTCGAGGTTCTGTCGTGTAAATGAAATGTCAATATTTGGCCAACGTTTCGGAAACGATTTATTTCCTTCTTCAGGGTCTTATAGTAATTTAAATTTCAACTAAAAATGTTCATGTTAGAGGAAACCCTTTACTCGGAAACGGAATTTTATTCTCACTGTTCAAAAAGAATAATATAATCACAATAAAGAATCGTTTTTCATATCCAAAATCATTATTTGATACAAAGCTCTCATTTTTATATTTTGGGCAGAGTTCCTCCACACCTTAAAAGTCAGAACAATGCACGTTATTGTTTTATTTATTAATTTATATATATTTTTTTATTTTAGACATTTTCATACATTTATTTATAATTGACTAAATATATATATATATATATATATTATTTTTCATACATTGTTATAGTTACATTGTTTTCTTTCTTTTCTATATCTCGCCACATTGGGACCTGATGATGGGACGTAAGAACGTCCCTAAACATTGTTGGGGGATAAAGACACTTCCGAAGAGTTTTCTTTGAAAAATAGTTACCTATCTTAATTTTTATTAAGTTGAAAAATGTGTCTACTTATTATGAACGTATCTTGTATTATTATTTTTTTATTTCTTTATTTATTTTATTTATTTTTTTTTATATACTCATATATTTTTAAGTATTTATTTTTACAGTTTTTTAATTTAATTTAATTTTACTTTTTTTAATGTTTTTTTTGTTACTACTAATCATAGATGTGTTAGACTCAAGTAGTTATAAATCTAATTTATAAGCTATCATAATGTATAAATTCATTTGACGTATCCTATTACCATGTATTGGTTTAACGGAAATAAATTGTTATTATTATTATAATGACGAGTGGATGTATGTGGTGGAGGTGTTGAGAGTTTGTTTGTCACAAACTCTCAACACCTTCACCACACACACCGAGAAATGTGACTTTCATTTTTTCTACAATATTTATTTGAAAAGATTTCTGATTGAGTTGTAAATAATAAGCGGTATTTTGTAAAATATATTTAGATCCCGAAGTTAAGTGGTTTCAATTTTTGTCCGATTTCAGTCAAAATCTAATCGGGTTTAAGTTAGCACTTGTGACTTTTCTATTTTAAATTTCAATTTCGTAGCTACAGTAAATTTTGAGTTAGAACGATAACGAAGTCCTTGAAACGTGAAAAACTGATGTAAACTCGAATTTTCGCACGATTTCATCCTTATACTATGATTACAATACATATAATCATGTAGTTGGAAAACCTTAAGGATAGGATTGTCTAGGTGAATAAAAATTTAGGGTAGCCAAAATTTAGAACTCGTATAGTAGGAGTGGGGCTCATCTTACTATCACATATGAATCATGTCACAAACTCTCAACGCCTTCACCACACATATCCACTCAAGTCATTATAAGACCCTGAAGAAGGAAATAAATTGTTTCCGAAACGTTGGCCAAATATTGAGTTTTCATTTACACGACAAAACCTCGAATTCTTCCTACAAAGAAAACTACTGTTCCGATTTGACCTGAAAAACTATTTTATTAGAAACTTTTTTTCCCAAATGTGATAAAACTCCGGAATTTTTTTAATCAAAATCGTTCGAGTTACAGACCAACTTTTTCCAATGCAATAATGCATGCATTCTATGAAATTGATATATTTTGTTAAATGAAACAGAAAATGACACTACTTATTGTTTTGCTCCCCTCTACCCCTTCAACTGTAGGTATACCGCACCTGTATAAGATGCTTCTCCCTATAGTTCTATTATTAAGAGATGATAGCTGGAGTGGAGAATGATCATTTGCCTGTTGTTCTTCTCTCTCAGACTGGGCTGACAAACAGTTCCACCTATCAATTCTCAAAAATAAAAAAATAAATAAAAAATATTACAGAGAATTGTGGATCGGAAATCACACACTGAAGGGTTCCATAGGCGAAAATTGACGACGCTTTAATTTATATACATTTAATAAATAAAAAAATAACACGATGAAGAAAATTTTGTTTAATAACTTAGATAGGAGGTTTGTAAAGTGCAGAAAATTAAATAGTTGAGTATTTTGGGTGGTGTCATAAGATAGTATTTCGGAAATACCCACCGCAAGGTTGAAATACTCTCTCTGGGGACTATATGCTATGCATTCGGCAAGTTATCTGACCGACAGTCCCATCCCGCAAGACTGACACAGAAGAGAAAATTTTAAAGGTTTACATTAGGTAATTTCAAAATTAACAAAATCACAACTAAAATGTCATTATCATAACACATCTCTACAAAATAATTTATGCCCAAACACAATGTACACCAACTATAGAAATTAGAAAACAATGTTTATAATAAATTTCTAATTAATAACAATACAACTAATTTCTTTATAAATATAAATACGAAATTACTCAAACTAAAAATTAAAAAATACATAATGGTTAATATCGAAAATTAAAAAAATTATTAAATGACAAGATATCTGTGATCAAACCTAGTTTAAGAATAAAAAAACAGAATATAATACAGAAATACCAAGAAATAATACACAAAAAAGAAAAGCGATTAACCATACTTCATATTTTCTCTCTTAATATTTCCTTCCTACCCAATTGATTTTTCGTGAAGTATATATACCATATACCACCCTTTAACTTCGTATAATGTTTCAGTAATATAGCTTCAAGAGTTGCCAAGATATCGGTGGGGGACTCACGGACGGACAGACAAACACTCGTTAATAGAGTTTCGTAGATGGTCTTCGACCTACGGAACCCTAGAAACACAACATTTATAAAGACTATAAGTATGTGTACTTACACAGTGACTCTCTCCGGTTCTGTATCCAGGTCCATCTCGTCGCTAGCTACCTCAGTCACGCTGCTCGTCTGGCTAGTCAGTCCTCTCAGCGGCATTCCGTCCCTCCTCAGTCTGTTCGGAGTACCTGTCAACAAATAATACATTTTTTTATTAACTTCCAAGTTGAGAAAAGCGGACTATATTGTAGACACGTATAATAATTAATATTTTGAAATATTGTCTATCCCACAAGAAATTTAACATAAAATATCAGTTTCGGAACTACAACATCGTCTGGTTTAGATACAAAAATAAACTGAAATTCTGGTGGGAACCCAATATAGAATTTCAGAACAATTACATAACCTTCTTAAGATAATATATAATTCCTACAATAGCTCTCAATATTGTTATGAAACTGAACATATCGGTAAGACAATGAGTTCCGTTTGTATCTTACTACGTAATCTTAAAAAGATGCGTAATGAATTACAGTTTAATATATCGACGAGCTTGTAGCTCGAGTATTAATATTTTTAGACTACAAAAGAAAGCATTAAGAATAACAAACAATATTAATCAAAGAACAAGGAGCAGAGAAATATTTAAAAAACTTAAAATCTTGCTTTTGCTTGCGTTGTTTATATTTGAAAAATTAGTGGTTATTAGAAAAAAATAAAAATATTTCCCCTCTCAACAATTCTAGTCATGTATACGATTCTAGGAAGAAAGAAGATTTTCGAATAACTAAACACTGCTCTTCTCTTCTTGAAGACAATAGAAACAATAATACAATTTAAACTTTAACTAAAACTGTTTATGGTAGAGGAAACCCTCTATTTCGGCAAAAAATAATAAAATAACTATAATTTAAAAAAATAGTTTTTCATATTCAAAAACAATATCTGATACATAGCTTTAATATTTATTTTTTGGAAGAATTCCTCCATAGATATGTTTAAGAATCTAAGTTTTAATCATTATTTTTTATTATTTATAAACTATATTTTATTTCCTTTCTCTTGGTTTTTACTATTATGTAATTTTATTATCATTTTATGTAAATATATACATAGTTTTATAATTATAATTATTTTGTTTTCTTTCTCTTTTCTACATTTCGTACATTGTGACCTGACGTCCCGAAAAGACACTTAAGTTACCAAAAGGTATTGTTTAAATTTCATTAAATAAAAAAAAATGTATCTACTGTATTTATTAATATTATTTTTGTACTCCTATTTAAATATTATTAATTCATTTCATTACATTTTTTAGTAGTATTGTTAATTCTAATCCATGTGTGTCAGACTCTAAGAGTTAATATCTGTTTTATGTATCTAATTTATAAGCTATCTTAATGTATTCATTGTTATGGCGTATCCGATCATCATATTATGGTGTAACAGAAATAAATATTATTAACTCCCCTTATACCTACGCAAGTAAAAGGAATTTAAACTGGGACTATGAATCAAATCGTTAGTATGTTGATAAAAGCTTCTGATAACTCTTCAATTGAGAAAAAAAAGACCATTGAATGAATACCTGCTTTGGGCTCTTCAATGTAAAACACCATATCTCCTTCGCTGTCTCTTCGTCCTGTATTGTTGCATTCTGGCGGACCTGGGGTCGGTATAGGTGCTGCAGGCGGCTCCATTTTGTTTTTGGATTTTCTCCTTTTTAGAACACTCGCTTTTTTTGCTACTTGTAGCATCAAAGATGGCGGCTGTCAGAAATTAAAAAAGAAAAAGTATATTAACAAACAAAAAAATGTGAAAAATATAACATAAAAAGTCGATCGTGAATCACCGGCAACGTACTTCCCCAGTATAACGAATTAATTCAGTTTTCGCCCTTCCTCCAAGGGCTCTTAATTAATTTTATGTCATACATTAATTACATTGGCAGTTATTAGGATTTTGGAGTCGAGCCCTCCACCTATGTATGATCCCCTCTTCGCTTTGCCCGATTTCGCAGAAATTTGAGGTGTCATCCTTATGACGTTTTCAATTTAAATATACTATTTCATGTCGATACATTCATTACTTTGGCAGTTATAGCGGTTTTAAGTTGAGCCTCCTCTCTGTTTCTCCAATTCCCTTCGGTCGATCCCGCTGAAAATTAATAGGTTTCGTTCTTGTGGGGTTTTGAATTAACATACGAAATTTTATGTCAATACTTTCATTACAACGGCAGTTGTTAGACTTTTTTTGTTAAGCCCTCCCCTAATCCCCCCTTTCCCTTCGTCCGAATTGGCTGATAATAAATAAGTGTCGTTCTTCGAGGATTCGAGATACTCATATAAAATTTTGTGTCGATACATTCATTCTATCGCGAATTATCGTGTTCACAGACACACGGAATCAGAAGGTCGGAAAACATGAAATTTCTGACCAATTACATAATTTCCGCTATATTTTGTATAGCTGGGAGAAATTTCAGTGTAATTAAAACAAAAAGTGTTAAGTACCTTAGGAGGTGGAGGGTCTTTGGAATTAGATGCTTCTTTAGTCAAATATATATTCCAAGTAGCATTTCCTTTGAATGATTTGTCTGCAGCATAACACCTCCATAGACACTGGATCAGCATGGCCGCCGCAGGGATCTGTCGGTTGAAGTGCTTCTGGCGTTGTTTTTGTTGGACTTTCAGTGCAAACCCAGAGCCCAGGATACCCTGTCAATCATCAAATGTGAAATAAGAGACTTGTAATTTATTTATCCATTAAATAACAGTAAAAAGTCATCGGTGTTTCACCGGCTATGTACCTCAACAGAAAGTATTAATCAAATAATTTGTATCCGCCTCCATAACCAACCGTTTACGCTAATAATAAATAGTTGACTTACAAAGGGGCTTCTAAATCCTTACTAAATTATGTGTTAATAGGTTAGGTTTTATGACTCATGCCCGGGCTTTAACTACGAGGTCATATCGCCTACTACCAGAGCGCTCTTTTGTCACTCTGGTGGACATGAGCCGGACTCTAATGTGGGAGTCCTAAAATTTTGCCTAAATTTTTATTCATCTAGGGCAGGGGTTTTTCACGAGTACCTGACATCGTACAGGCTCGGGACCATCGCTTAACGTCCCATCCGACGGACGGCGTGCTTAAGTTTATTTTACCTCCCAGATAAAATAAACTAAGGGCCTCGGTCGGGTTTCGAACCCACGTTCTTGAGCTCAGAAGACAAACACGCATACAGCTGAGCTACCGGCGCCCTCTATATATGTGTTAATATATTCATTATAACGGTAGTTATTAGCTTTTGTGCTAAGCCCCCCTTCTCCCTTGGCCGAATATCGACATGTGTCGTTCCTATAGAGTCCTTGACACACACATAAAATTTCATGTCGATATAATCATTCTATTGAGAGGTATCGTGCTCACAGACAGAATTTTTTTTTTATTTTTCGGAATCAAGATTTTGGATAACATGAAATTCCGGTGAAAACTCAACTTCGAATTTCTGACAGATTATATAGAAGATAAAAGGAATTGACCCATGAACAGGAAGTATGCAATAAACTTCATGGCTATATTCGAAAGTTCAAAAAAGAAAAAAAAAGCTTTTATACTATAACCAAAATGCCACGTTATAAAAAAGAATAAATATATCTTTGTATTAATGTTACTTAATTTAAACTTGTGGTGCAATAAGTTATGAAAAATGTATTATTATCCTTGGCCTTTAAAACAAGTATTACAACTGTAAATAACTAAAGTGAATATATACTGTGATAAAATAAGATTGGTAGAGTGACAGCTGAGCCCTCTCCTGACTGACATTCAACCGCACAATTTCTTCACAATGCCTCTAGCATTTTTGCAACGAGTATAAATATTTGTGGTAAACACAGAATATATATTGTGTTACCATGTTAACGTTTGTTTATTTAAGAAGACAGTTTTTTAAATATAGATGAAAGCCTGTGATTTGCAGTGACTTCCTTATATGAACATTATTCCTACATGGTAAATGGATTACCTTAATTTATTTTTAATTCGTTTTATATTCTTTCTAAGAAAACCTTTTCAATTCAACACAATTATAGAATATATTATAATTTCTTTAAAAAAAAAGTAAAGTCGAAAAAATCATGTTCTTGAGTCATACAATGGCCCCACTGAAAGTCATATACAAAATTTGACTAAAAGAAATATAATGAAAAGATGAAAAATAAATAGTAAAGTAGTACCATAAAATATTAATTAATTATTCCATTATAATAAAAAATAATATTTGAAAATACATAAAGTAAAGGGGACAGAGGGGAGAAAAGATTTCCAATGAAGTAGCTTCTAGCGCTTTCTATTGAGCAGCTGAAGTACTGTACAAGAATCCATTTATTTAGTTATAAAATAACTTCTAAATAAATTGTATTACTTAAACCTGAATGAACAGCTTACATTAACAACTAAGATCTATTTTAAAAGATCTATTTAATCAGCTCTGGCGGAATTCCCTTCCTTATATTTGAAATTAAAATTTTGTTTTGCCGTGTAGCACGGTAAATAATATGTAATAAGAGAAGACCAGAGAGAAAGATATTAGAATAGAGAGGTGAGAATAGAAGGTACACATACAGCAGGTAGAGCAAAAAATGATATTGCAAAGACACTGAAGCAGGATGCAACGATCTTCCCCATCCAAGTCTGCGGAACAGCATCACCATAGCCAATTGTTGTAACGGTTATCTGTGAAAATCAATGCAATATATAAGATTATGTTATGTTACTTTATTCCGGCGTTTCTCTCGGAGGTGTCTTCATATTTAACAATATTTCATGTTCTTTCTTCGAGTCTCAACGTTCATGGAAGAAGTGAATTAAAAATGTCCAGAATTACTGTCCAATCTGAAGACACTTCTGGGAGAAATGCGGAAAGTAATGAATTTTCTCGCAATGTTTATTGAAGCAACTGTTAAGCTAATGCCTGATATTCTATCAATGTTTCATGC
The DNA here is from genome assembly GCA_963662175.1 of Aradus depressus. Taxonomy (NCBI): domain Eukaryota; kingdom Metazoa; phylum Arthropoda; class Insecta; order Hemiptera; family Aradidae; genus Aradus; species Aradus depressus. The sequence goes on from OY759214.1 coordinate 85,610,285, forward strand.
TAGAGTAAAAACATGTTCTCTAATCTTCTAGATGTATGCTTAAGTCAATCTGTGTATGCAGTTACTATATCATACTGAGATTGGATTAGGCTTTTATAGACATTCAACATCAGAGGACACAAGCGTCCAACGACTGTATGGAGTAATAGTCCTCATTCATATTAGAAGTAAGGAGTTTATGTCATAAAGTAGAATCATTCGGCATTAGTGTTTGTAGTCTAGCTAACCCAAAATTTTATAATTATATTTCGGATTTGAATTTAGAATCCATATCCATAACATAGAATCCTTCAGGTATTAAAGTTTATCTACTAGATAACGCAAAGTTTTCAATTCCTTTTCGGATTTGACACGTTGAAGCTATATTATTCATACACTCTCCCCACAAATCTGCCACGACGCCTCAAGCGGGCATGGCAGAGGGACTTGCTCCAAGTCTAGCCAGGACTCCTCTTTGGTCACGTACCTCTTCAGTACAGCCATTCGTATGTTATGCCTCAACATCGCACTTACTAATGACGAACAATTCGTCGTTGTAAATATGTGAATAAATAAATGAATTCGTCGTTTACAGCTTCTCTTGTATTGGGTTCAATTTTAGAATATTTCTTGTTGTGGGTTTTAATTTTTGTTTTATACAATAATTATTTCAATTCCAAAAGATACTAAAAATTTGCATTCACATTATAGAAGCCATTCGAGCCCAAACCATTAATAATTAACAACAAAATACTATAATCTAATAGCTAAGTGTATTACACAACTCACCACTCCCCACCAGAGTGCATCGGCGTAGCTTTGAAAATCTTTGTTTCCATCTGGACCAACGGTATCCTTTTCGGCCAAGTAAACGAAATAACTGCTAAATATCAGTCCTAAGAATCCTATGTACAGGGTTGTGATCAATTCCTGGAAGATAAAATATGTATATAATATATAGAAATATTCAACTCTTTGCAATACAAATTCAAGGAAATAACTGCACTGTTGTTAGTTATTGTGACTCATACCCGGACATTTACTACCAGAGCGTTCTTCATCGGGTTAACTTTACCTAGGTTCATTCAAGTAGTGTAGGGGTCTTTAACGAGTACTTGACATCACACAGGCTCGGAACAATCGCATAACGTTCCATCCAAAAGACGGCGTGCTCAAAGTTTTCTCCCCTCCCAGTTAAAAAACAACGCTTCTTCATATTTTAATTCATTTAAAATTGATAGAAGGTAAAATGTTTTGTCATATTAAAAGGCAAATCAAAAATATAAGAATTAATTGTTGTACTTCAGTCTTTCTTAAGATGACAAAAAAATTCTAATGGCTCAAATAATTACATGAAAATATTGATTATATACGCCAAAACGAACTGTTCGTAAAAAAATAAATAAATAGCTAGGAAATTAAATGATATAGGTTACATCATAGAAATTGCATCGAAATTAAGTGACATAAAAAACAGCTACAGTTAATATGCCTGACAAAGCATTCTTTAGAACATAATTTAAAAAAGTAAAATTAATAAATAAAATAAGACTGCACAATAAACAAACAATCAAAAATTAACATTTTAAAATTTGATGGATGGGGCCCGCTACGTTATTACAACTGGCAAAGCAGAGTACGTCAGGGTAAATAAATTTACCCTATTTTTAGATAAAGGAGAGGGACAAATCTGCCTTCCTTTCCAATTTAATTTCCCATTGTAGCACTATTTTAAATTTTTTTTTTTCTTAGGATTTATTCATTTCATTTTATTGTTTCTTTTCTTTTTGACTTTTTATTTGTATTTCATTTCATATCGATCTTTATCTCTACACTTTCAGTAATATCCATCGTTCTTCTTTTATGGGAGTGTTGGAAGAATTCAGAGTAGCTCCTCCACAAATTTTCCCCCACACTGCGGATAGTCATTCGCAAATATGCAGTAAAATGATTAGAAGGAAAAAAAAAATCGTTGGCGAATCACCAACTATGTAGTTCCTCTGCACAATTATGTTTACGCTCCCCTTAAAAAGTCAATCGACCGTTAGGGCTAAAACTCAATGTTACATAGTGCCTTCTGAATCGGCATAATAAACACCCTACTGATCCCCCTCCCCTTTGGCCGATTTGGAAAATCAATAAATGCCTTCCGTAGAGGTTTCTGGATACACATATAAAATTTCGTGTCGATAAATTTGTTCTATCGGGAGTTATCGTGTTCACAAGCATACATAGACAATTTTTTTTTTTTTAATTTGGAATCAATAGGTTGGAAAATATGAAATTTCGTTGAAAAATCGGCATCGAATTTCTGACCGATTAAATAACTTCTCCTATAAGTACTTCGTGTAGCTGAGGAAGTAGAAAAGAAAACCAGTCAATCGCACTACGGAACAATTCGAAGTTTAGCATTTCTGTAAATAGTAGGTGTAGACTGCACATGATTTACTAAGCATTGCTTCATTCGATATAATATATCGACATATGTTTAATATAGCAACATATGTTTTATGATCGTCATTTGTAACAAATGTTAGAATTAATTGATATAATCTTAGTGAGAGCACCGTGCGTTCGAAACCCGACGGAGGCCCTTAGTTTACTAAACTTAAGCATACCGTCCTTCGGATGAGACGTTAAGCGATGGTCCCGAGCCTGTTCGACGTCAGGTAACTTGTTAAAGATCCCTGCAATAGGTGAATAAAAATTTAGGGTAGGCAAAATTTAGGACTCCCACAGTAGAGTCGGATTCATGCCCACCAGAGTGGCGAAAGAGCGCTCTGGTAGTAGGCGATATGACCTCGTAGTTAAAAGCCCAGGCATGAGTCATAATAACTAACTATAATGCCTTATGTATGATGCATATTAGCCATGTCACTGTGTTATCTAGTAATTTACGATATCCATGGCCCCGGGAGGGAGCTCTATCTACAAAATAAAACTCACTCCCGGACGGGATTGGAACCCGCAAACCATGGTGAGACCATGTGACCAAATCCCTACGCTCTAGCCCACACGGCCACCTATAAAGTTTAAAATCGTGTTGATTTAGATAAATTAAACTAGATTTATTTTACAATAATAAAAAAATATGTTTTACCTGTCGATGTATGAAAACAACAGATCCAAGGAGTCGCCAGGTTCCCCCCTGCCGGTCCACGTGCAGCATCCTGAGGATCTGTAGGAACCTGATGCCCCTTATGGCGGAGGTGGCGAACACCTGGCCATTGGAGCCAACCGACAGCACCACTATCGAGGCTACTACCACGATCAGGTCTGTAACACAACATACCTTCCTTATTTACTAAAATAATAATTGTATATCTGAAGCTATTAATATATACATGTTCATAATAACAATTTATTGAGTATAGTTCCAGTCTGAGCGCATCCCGCTATAATCCACTACATTGAGCATCATATAATCGTACTATACATCATTGTATGATAGGTTATAGACTGTCCTATTTTAAGACTACCGCGCGCTAGAATGTGTTCCTGTAGAGATAATCTATCGAAGAAAAGCCCTAAGTGAGGAAATTTCAAGTGTATCACCGCGTTGGTCACTTGAAAGAACCTAGTTACCAAATAAACTTACCAATTTTCTAATTTCTCTTAAAAAATGTCAAAGTAGAGAGATAAAGTAAGAACATTAAGCTCGAATAATCAGTTAGTTATTGACCCATGCCTGGGCTTTAACTACGAGATCATATCGCCTACTACCGTAGCTCTGGACATGAGCCTGACTCTTAATGTGGGAGTCCTAAATTTTACCTAACAAGGCCGAGGGTAGGGTTCTTCAACGAGTAACTAATATCGCACAGGCTCGGGACCATCGTTTAACGTTCCATACGATGTACGGCATGCTCAAGAATTTTTCACATCACAGATAAAAAAGCTAAGGGATTAGACCGAGTTACGAACCCGCGATCTTGAGCTAAGTAAGCACCCTATCTCTGAGATACTGGCGCCCTCTAGAATCCGAACAATGTTTTCAAGAAATTTTAAACCACTCAACTACTTCACAGCAAGATTGGATTGGAATTTGGACCAAGTCCTGTATAGCAAGAATCGCTAAGAACAAGAACCATACCTCGTGAGGACATATGTTTTTAAATAGTTAGATTCGATTAAAAACTGCTTTCTAATTCATAATTTTGGCTCATCTTTCTAATTTACTTTTGAATATATATGATACATAAGTCGTCTGAATAAGTCCAGTGGCTTACATCACAGAGTTATGAAGGGAGTGCTAGTTACTCCACGGGATTGTCTGGAGACATAGAATCCCGCCCTCCGCCATTTTGAACACCCCTAAATTCAAAGAGTTTTCTATAACTAAGGTTTAAATATTTTCTACTTGTCTTTCTCTGTTCAATCAACTTTTTTTTCTAATTAGAAGCAAATACAATACACAAAGATTAGTTACATTTTAGTAGTACATTCACTTACTCAAAGATTAAAATAGGTACTATACTTTTACAATTGATAAATACAATATACATTATTATCATTCAAGTTATAAAAATAAAAACGAAAAGGTAAACTATGAAACTAAAACCTAAGAACAAAATAGTTTCTTTTATTTGGCGTGAATGATCTCAGAGATATCTTTTGAGACGTGTGGAAGTCTTAAATCAAAATGTTTCAAGCAAATAAATTTATCAAGTGGATTAAATGGTTAGTTTGGAACTATTGTTTGTAAATTTTAAGGCTAACGGAATTTTTTGTTCCAATACCCCATTTTACTATATCACTTGTAGAAAAATTAATGTCAATAACATTTACAGTTGTGTGAGCCTGTATATAACATTATATAACATAATATAACATTTACAACTTTTGATTTATCTCTTAAACTTGTACAAATAAAAACCTTAATACTGAAATTCTGCATCAGTATTTATTAAATAATTAGTGCAAGTTTAATTTAGATGTTTATCACTGCATCATATACAATGAACCAGTGTTACTTACATGTGAAAAGAAACACCAGGATTTTTATCCGTTTTACTATAATTCAAGTAAATCATTTTTTGACAGAACTCTTTGACTCGATCACAAAACTAACGCGAAATTCCTCTATCTTAAATTGAACACCGCTTATAATGGCCTCCATAGAGAAATACACTAGTCTATTTACATTAACTCTTTTATACCTCCATGGATAATATAACCTGTCATGATCGATCAAACGATAATATTTGAAGTCGATTATACCAGGCTCCACACTGGAAACATTCTTCTTTTTTTTATTTACAATTTCTAGTTATTTTTCTACAAACTTACCTATAATACAAATAGGCTTGCGAACAAATCTGAATCGACCACAACATCCCATGTACTTGGATCTGCAGCCCGCTGACCATAACCTTACCAGATATTCTACACCAAAGAAGACAACCAACCATATTTCCTGAAACATAGAACAACACACCCTCAATATTATATTGCACATACTTTTTATATATTATGGAATTTATGATATAGATATTTAAGAACAAACGGACTGAAAAAAATAAACAAGGATCTTTGAATGCGAAGGGGAAAATCTTCTATTATAACCGGTTCAACTTTCATGAGCTCAGTGGTTCAAACCTTTTTCTAAATAGCATTATTTACAATCATTGGCAAATAAATTAGAATACTAAAGTAATTAAAAGTACATTAACATTTATTTATTCCAATTTGTCGTATTTATATTTGGATCCAGAGACGGTGGCAAATTATAGATTAGCCATGATATGCTTTGATATGAACTAATATATTTATAGATTTTGTTCATTCCACAGTAACTGTAGTATATTTAGGCTTAAAAATAACAACTTCATTGAAATTAAGATTTTTCTTCGAAAAACCTAGCTTGAATTCATACCGACCTGGGTGCTAATTAAAAACATTAAAATTATTATTTATTTCAGTTATAATTCAAAAATAATTATTGTTATTGAATCACCTTTATTTTTCCAATGTAGCTAAAAATATCTTACTTGTTTAATTCAACTGCATCATCTTTAACACGATCTAGAACTGAGGATCTGTGTTGGAATTGTTAATTATAACAATTAAAGTTATCACTTATATTACAGTTCATTTTTTTCATAATCCAAAGCGAATATTATCCATCTTGAAATATGTACCCGTTGAGAGGCAGTCGGTAATTCAGTGATATGCGTGCTTGTTTACTCAGCTCAAGATCGCGGGTTCAAAACTCGGCCAAGACCCTTAGTGTATTTTAGCTTGGAGGTAAAATAAACTTAAGCACGCCGGATGGGACGTTAAACGATGGTCCCGAGCCTGTACGATGTAAGGTACTCGTTAAGTGAATTAAACAATTTAGGGTAGGCAACATTTAAGACTTTAGTAAAGTCGGGCTCCACTGGTGGTATCCGGTATGACCTTGGAGTTAAATCCCGGGCATGAGTCATAATAACTAACTAAATAAATATAATAAAATATATACCTATATATATACATTAGATAGTATGGATATATGTTTTGCCTCAAGACTGATTGTAGTCCTATAAAGCAAGTATGTTTGAGTTAGGAGGGCCAGACAGGGAACACCGGGGCATCCAACATCCTTAGCCAACCAAGGGGTTAGTGATGACATCACTAGATCACTTCCTCTCTTTACAGCCATCATTTTGTGCAATACAATATATATATAATCAGCAAGGCCCGTATATATATATATAGAATATAGATCATATTTTTAAATCATATCTTACACTTAAAATAATTATAATTTTTTATAATTATAAATGCCATGGCGTTGAAAACATTTTAAACTGTAAAATAAGACTGGCTTTCTACCTTCAAAAATTAAAGTAAAAAAAGATGGATTCTTATGTACCTGCGGCTGGGTTTTTAATTTATTTTAATCAAGACTAAACAAGTATAAATATTTGAAGTTGTTTAAGCTTTAGAAGTATTATTTACTGCTAGGTTTTGAAAATTCATCAAAATCAATAAAATAATAATATAATAACGTATTGATGATGTAAGTGAATAGCAGAAAACTTGTTGAGGAGATGGCAACACTGCCTAGAGCCACTGTTAATGACCACTTTCCAACTGGCAATGGAGCATCAGATGAATCAAGAATTTTTATTCATTAATTTATACGGATACACAATGAATTTCAATTATTACGATAGAAGAACGATAGCGTATTTGAGGAATTTAATGAATGAAGAGTCAGTAAGTAAATATACAGAGACACTAAATATTCAATCGTTTATACATATATATATATTTTTTTGTAACTATGAAGCTTTTTGCGGGATTTATTAATTAATAATTATTTTGACTTTATAATTTTCTTTATTTCAGGTGGAAGTAAGCGTATGTTTTTCAAACATTTTTGAAACATTTAAAAGATATCTTGAACTTTGGTTTGAAGATGGACCTAAAATTATTGTCATACGTACTATAAAAGTACTTTTATCACTTATAAAAACAGAGAATAATATAAAACGACTAGAAAATTGTGGATCCCTAATTTCAATAAAAAATATTTATGGGGATGTTTTAAATAGATTGTGTGAATTTGGTGTGGTATGTATAAGCCTATTAAAGCAATTCGTATGCCACTTCATAGTATTATTTTTTTTAACTTTGGCAGAGAACATAAAAATAATAAAGATAATCGCCATACGGTTTACTATTCTAAATGAATGATGTGCATGCAATATTCATTTTCGCATTCATAGAAATACCCAATTTCCAACTGTAATCTTAGGAAAACATGAAAACAACGAATGCGCTTATTCTCTTAAGGTAAAAGTAGTAGGCGTGGCATAAAAGTAAAAGGAAAAATATTTTTTGACTTAATTTTCATTAAAAACTTAATTAAAGTCTTATTAAATAATAATAATTTTCAAGTTTTACAAAGGCTATTAATATTAAGGCTGTTTGCCTCCATGCCTCGCCATTTTATCTATTCTAAGGCATGACCTACAAACCTGACAATTTACATGCAAGTTCCTTTCGTGTTGTAGATTGAGGGAAACATTTCAGAACCCAAAATGAAAATAGTGTATTAAAAGGAGGAAATCAAAGGGGAACAATATTTCCACTCAAGATTACGTTACTTTTTAAATGTCACACAGAAAATTATATGAATAAATCTAGAATGGCCGCTGGCAGCTCAATGGAATGCGTGCTGGCTTATTGAGCTCATTGAGGGTTCGAAACCCGGGCGAGGCTTTTAGTTTATTTATCTGAGAGGTAAAATAAACTTAAGCACGGATGGGACGTTAAGCAATGGTCCCGAGCCTGTACGATATCAGGTTTATCACCCTAGGTGAATAAAAATTCAGAACTCCCATAATAGAGTCCACTAGAGGGACGAAAGAGCGCTCTGGAGTAGGCGATTATGACCTTGTAGTTAAAGCCCAGACATGAGTCATAATAACTAACTAGAATGGGATAAAAATTATAACAAAAGTATTCAGTTGCATACTATATCAATATAAGTGGTGGATTCATATTTGGCAATATGTTATTTTTTAGCTGCTATTTTCTTCCCACATTAGGAAACTGCTACTTAAACTAAAAAAAAAAAACAGTTCCAAAAACAGGAAAGAAGAGTAATAGGTTATATATATCAACTGTTGAAATAACCTGTTCTTTATCACCAAGTACTACTAGCGATCATAAAAAAAAAAGAAAAATGTGTGAGTGACGCGGTACTCACGAGAATTGAAGTATAAACATCTGCTTTAGTTTCAAAAACTTGCTGTCGAGCACTGATTTTGAATAAAATTTGTTTTATAATGTTACAATATTTAAGAAAAGTAGTATGAGGAATAAAACTTTCAAATTTGTTGTTCAATTTCTTTTATACATGAAATTATAGGTTTGTGATAGCTAAAATAAGATATTTACAACTGTGATTGCAGTGTCTCTAAATATTGCGAGAATACAGCTGCTTCGATTCGTATTTCTTTGTAGATTAAGTTTGCCATTTAAAAATGAAATAAGCTGTTCGGTATCTCCTGACATGGGCAAAACATTATATTATTTGAGGAGTTTGGAGCCAGAGCGGACCAACCCACAATTTTTCGGAAAATGAGTTATTACCATCCTGATGTTGGCATAGGTTCCCTTTTTCAAAACCAGTGTGGATAACTTAGTTTCTTCACTTCAGTGATAGATAGCAGCACTTTAAGTTTAGTCCACAAATATTTTGTGCATATATTTTCAAAGTCACAATGGATCATACGGCCTTCAAAAACTTTATAGAACACAAAAAGGGATCACTCATCCAATACTATTCTAAAATTTCAAATAAAAATAAATATTTGGGGCCCATTTATGGAGATAAACAAAATGTACTCAATTTTCAATTGCCATTTTCTACCTGTTCAGTTTCAACCAGTTGGTCCGCTCTGGCTCCAAACTCCTCATTTGTTGTGACAATATGACAACAAATATATATATATCATTTATTGATCGAAGTCTTCAACAGTTATTATTATTATTATTATTATACATTAATAACAATATTATATAATATCACATAATAATATATTGAAATATTATATATTATATTTTTTAGATTTCGACTGCAATATTATTTTCTTTTACAACAAATTTTATTTATTGTGACAAATTGAAGCTATCGAAGCATCTTAACCTAAAAGTTTCTTATAGTTCGTAATATTTATATTTTAGTTAAATTTACTACAACGGTAATATGATCAATAATGTAAAAAAAAACAATAGAAATGCTTAAAAACAGCTGACATCACGGATAAAGAAATGTGTAGTGTGTGCATACATGCACATCAACGAGACTTACGCTCTGACATTGCCCTACCGAGAGCTAAGATGTTTAAATATCAGAAATCTTATATTATATAGACTGTTCTGTTACCAAGTCAACTGAATTTTTTTACTTAACCCATTGTTTTTATGATTGATTGCCGTTTTCTTCTTTCATAGTAGTTTATCTAATTTCAGAACTTTTACTAAGAAAAAATAAGTACCGACAAAATATATACCTACTTTTACATGCATACATTCTTCATATAATTGTACTAAACAATAGAACCTATTTAGAAAGTGGATTATCATTTCTGCTATTGTACTCAGACAGATTTTGAATGGTTAGTGTTACACTCCTCAGAAGGGGCTTTATAGATCAGTTTGACAGTCTATTATCCCAAGAGGGATCCTTTGGACATTGAATGGATAGTATATCTGGCTGAGTGTTCAGAGGGTGCTTCATTTCATATCTGAATTATCCAGAATATGGTTTAGTGGTTAGATAGTGATTGTCTACAATTTTGGAATCCCACACTATCATTTTCAGTTTCAAAGTTACAATTAAATGATATATGATTAAATTTCAATTTTTTTTTCTAGAATGAAGAAGATAGCCCTTTTTTGTCTCTCTGTTGTGCTTTACTGTGCAAGTATATTTTTAAGATACACAGAATATATAACATAAATAAAGTTCATTTGGATATACCAATTTATGACCAACAACATTTCAAAAAGGTATTATTATATTGATTGTCTTATCATAGCAGATTTTTTTTTTTTATTTACAAAGATATACATACAACAAGCAAATGTGCGAAGAGAGAAAAAAATAATGTCAAAAGAGGAGAAACCACCCAGTACTGACACTCTCTAGTCCCTAGTCGCACTCATTTATGGCTAATCACAGTCATAACAGAAATATGTAATTTTTTCCTCCTCAGCTACACGAAATATAAGAGAAGTTAGATAATCCGTCAAAAATTAACAAATTTAAGCTGCCTTTTTTATTTAGTATGTCGACACAAAATTTAGTGTGAGGATTCAGGAGTCCTTATGTAAAAATAAAGAAAACGTATGTTTTTTTATTTTTTTAAATTTTTTTATAAATATTGTCTATTTCACAAATAATATATAATATGGGAGTACTTTCGGTATTGCTACCATCTTCAGCCACGACTTAACAATAGTATTTGTTAAGTCGTGGCTGAAGATGGTAGCAATACCGAAAGTACTCCCATATTATATATTATTTGTGAAATAGACAATATTTAAAAAAAAACAAAAAAATAAATAAAAAACATACGTTTTTTTTATTTTCATCAAATGTTTCACAATATCTCTGCAAAAATGTTAAAGTCCTTATGTAAGTCAACTATTAATTTTTATCCCGGTTCATTGGTTTTGTTGGGAGAGCGTAAACTTACCTGATTAATTCATGCTAAGGGAAGTACATAGCCGGTGATTCACATACTTTGAAAAAAAATATTTTCATAGCAGCCTTTTCAACCCCTGAGGCCTGGACATTTTTACATAGTTTTAAAAGCAGAATATGATAACTAAATAAAAAAACATTTTGTAAATTGTCTCTGTTTTTTCAAATGATCTGTACCACTGACGGATCTACATGATAAGAGTGCGAAGGGCTTATGTTTCCTATAAATTGCGATTTTTTTGAGAGAAGTCCTTCCTTCCGGTGAATGACTTATCTTTACAGATCTCCAATTATATATATATATATTTATATATATATATATTTATATATATATATATATATAAATATATATATCTATCTTCGAAACCCGACCGAGGCCCTTAGTTTATTTTATCTGGGAGGTAAAATAAACTTAAGCACGTTGTCCTTCGGATGGGACGTTAAGCGATGGTCCCGAGCCTGTACGATATCAGGTACTCGTTAAAGACCCCTGGGTGAATAAAAATTTAGGGTAGGCAAAATTTAGGACTATATATATATATATATATATATATATATATATATATCTACCTTCGAAACCCGACCGAGGCCCTTAGTTTATTTTATCTGGGAGGTAAAATAAACTTAAGCACGTTGTCCTTCGGATGGGACGTTAAGCGATGGTCCCGAGCCTGTACGATATCAGGTACTCGTTAAAGACCCCTGGGTGAATAAAAATTTAGGGTAGGCAAAATTTAGGACTCCCACTGTTGAGTCGGGCTCATGTCCACCAGAGTGACGAAAAAGCGCCCTGGTAGTAGGCGATATGACCTCGTAGTTAAAGCCCGGGCTTAAGTCATAAAACCTAACCTATTAAATACAACAACATATTACATTCGTCATAGTAAGTAGATAATGGTTTTGAATGAACACTCCGATCCATAATAAAAAACTGATATTACCAATGAATTGCTTCAACAATAATACATAAATAAATGAACTAGAAATGATGAGATGCAATAGTGTGAATTATGAATGATAAGAGTCGATATTATTTTTACAACGTTGAGGGAAGTCGAGGTGCTGTCATGTAACGAAATATTCAGTATTTGGCCAACGTTTCGGAAATTATTCCCTTTAGGGCCTTATAATGACTAGAGTGGATGTGTGTGGTGAAGGTGGTATCTGTTTGTGTCTGTGACACAGTTAACCATCAGACACAACCATACACATCCAGTGAAGTCATTACAAGGCCATGAAGAAGGAAATAATTGTTTCTGAAAAGTTGGCCAATTATTGTGTTTTTTTATTTACATGACAGAACCTGAACTTCCCACAACGAAGTATGCATATGTTTTATTAGTTCAAACCAAGAAGAAAGTGCAAAGGTAAATTCAAAAAGTTTTGGAATTGAAAGAAAAGTCGTCGATGAATCACCGGAAATGTAGTTCCCCAGAACAAATTATTCAATTAATTTTTCGCTTCTCCCAAAACCAGTCAACCGTTTGCGCTAATACTCAACAGTTGAAATTCTTAAAGGCTCCTAAATCCTCACCCTAAATTCGATATATTCATTACTTCGGAAGTTATTAGGGTTTTTGAATTGAGCCCCCTCCCCTGAACCCCCTCTTCCCTTCAGCCGATATCGCTGAAATTTGACACGTTATGTCCTCGTTGGGTTTTGAATTTAAATATAAAATTTCATGAAGGATACATTCATTACATCGGCAGTTTTTGAATTAAGCCTTTCCTCTATTCCCCCCACCCATTTTTTCGATTGGTCTGAAAATCGATAGGTGTTGTCCTCATAAGGTTTTGGTCAAACACATAAAATTTCTTGTCGATACATTCATTCTATCGGGAGTTATTGTGTTCACAGACACACATTTTTTTTTTTCATATTTGGAATCTAGCGGTGATTTACCGACGACTTTTTTTTTTACTGATATGAGGATTTAAAACAGTCTGTTGACTGGTTTATGTTTTAGGGTTTGGAGTTTTTGAGGAGAAGCGGATCGACGGTGCTCGAAAATGAGTTCAAATTAAACAGTGGGTTGGCCATAGGGCTCTCATTGAAGAAAATAATGGAGTACAATGAGGCATTTATTGAGTACTTCTATCAGCTGGGCGGGGTTCATTACTGTATAGAGTAAGTCGATCTATTATTTGTTCTAAAAACATGTGTTCAATATTTAATAATAATTGCAATTTTTTTTTTTTTGGCCTTATGTACGGTGCATATTAGCCATGTCAATGTGTTAATCTAGTTATATTTACGACATCCATGGCCCCGGGAGGGAGTTCTATGTACGAAATAAAACTCACTCCCGGGCGGGATTCGAACCCGCGAACCATGGTGAGACCATGCGACCAGAACCCTACGCTCTAGCCCGCACGGCCACCATGCCCCCATATATAATTGCACTTAGGCATCACTTAATGAAATCTATAACTGTGAATAAATAAAAGCACCAACAATTCCATGTGACTGTACAACTAACACCAACCAATAGTTGTTCTTTATTTAGGGAGAGCGCCGCTAGTTTAGAAATAGCTTGCTTGCCTATTGTGCTCAAGATCGCGGGCGTTAAAATCATTCGAAATAAATTCAAGGCTAGTCAAGGAATGTACAGACTCGCTCAATGAAAGGACATATAAGAAGGAAATCTGACTCTTCTGCGTCGCAGAACATGAGGGACTGGAAGAAATGAACAACGTCCGTTTGTCGGGATTCGTGCAGCACTGGAAGAAGACTTTATTGGATCACGAAGACGCATTGCATTTATTAATTTTATTTATTTATTAATTTCATTTTTTAGTAGTATTGTTAATTCTAATCCATGTGGGTCAGACTCTAAGAGGTAATATCTGCTTATGTATCTAATTTATAAGCTATCTTTACGTGTACATGAGGGCGCCGGTAGCTCAGTGGTATGCGTGCTTGTCTTCTGAGCTCAAGATGGGGTTCGAAACCCGACCGAGGCCCACAGTTTATTTTATCTGGGAGGTAAAATAAACTTAAGCTCGTCGTCCTTCGGATGGGACGTTAAGCGTTGGTCCCGAGCCTGTACGATGTCAGGTACTCGGTTAAGACCTCTACCCTAGGAAATAACAATTTAGGGTAGGCAAAATTTCGGACTCTCATACTGGAGTCAGGCTCATGTCCACCTGAGTGACGAAAGAGCGCTCTGGTAGTAGGCGATATGACCTCGTACTTAAAACCCGGGCATGAGTCACAAAACCTAACCTAAGCTTTACGTGTACATTCTTATGAGAGTGCCGGTAGCTCAGTGGTATGCATGCTTGCTTACTGAGCTCAAGATCGCGGGTTCATATTCAAGGCGAATATAAAGGTTATTCACACCTCCGATGAAACGTTTTACAACCTAGATAAGTTGAGGAAACAAAGATTGTGCGCTTCATTAAAGTGGGAGTTCTAGTGAGGAGCTGTTATATTTGGGCCTTCAGGCTTTTGATAACATGGGTAAAAAACCTTCCCCTGCCATATGTTAATAGTTCTATGCTGAGGCAGCGTCATGGGCTGTCCCCTTCGATAATATCACACCCTCCAAGCCTTATATTCCCTTCAAAAGAACCTCGTTTCATACCCTTGTCCTATTCAAATATTTATTTATTTCATTTTATTTTTTAGTAGTATTGTTAATTCTAATCCATGTATGTCCGACTCTAAGAGTTATTATCTGTTTAAGTATCTAATTTATAAGTTATCTTAATGTATACATTCTTATGACATATCCTATTACCATGTTATGGTTTAACGGAAATAAATATTATTATTATTATTGTAGATTCTCACTGCAGAATATTATTTATTTGTATTCGTGGGTCTAACAAATGGATTCAATATATTTCAGATGGCTTACTAACTCGGAGTTCCAGTATAATTTCACAAATAGCCTCAGCTTTGATCTTTGCATATTATCAATTTTACTGACTGCTATCCATCATCCATATTTTCCTATAGTCAAGAGCAGTCTGAATGTCTCTTTAATAGGCTACTTGAAAAAAAATAAGAATGCGGTAAGTGATTTATGAAATCATCTGTAGTCTATAATCTGAAATAATTCCCGATTAAAAAAAAGAAACTAAAGCGCTTCCCCCATCGACCGGCTCACTCACTCATGTTCATACTCTTTACATGTTCTTCATTTCCATGGCAGAGAGAGTATTGACAAAAAGTCGAAATTGAGTTAGAGAAAACATTGTATGCGATTCAAGAGAAATAAAAGTTAACAAGTTAGTAAAGTTTCATCAAATTGCATGTGAAATTGGCCTCATATGTTCCTCCTGGCCAGAACCTATCCTCTCCAACTTAGCACAACTCTTTTTACATTTTTAAAGTAATTTTCAAATTTTCTTATGCTAACATATATTTTTTGGCATTCCTTATTGTGCACAATTAAATTTAGGAAAAACATATTTGGCCTTAATAACTTTCAAAGTTTTGTGACTTTTATACCTGAAAGAATGAAATGTTGACTCTTCCGACAAATATGGGTCTTTACTTATATATGAGGCCCCTACATTCGGAACCGGACTTTTGCGAAAAAAAAAAAAAAAAAAAAATTACAGGCAGTACAAAAAACTGTTGTCACTATGCTAACAAGAACATTTTTGAATGGTTAGCTATTTGAATATATAGCTATTTGTATATAATAACCCCAAGTTTCATATTTTTTAATTGATCTAGTAACTAATTATGGCTAATTAAATTTTTAAAAAAATTTTGATTTTTTTGCAAAAGTCCGGTTTTGAATCTAGGGGCCTCATATGTTATAGGTTAGGTTAGGTTTTATGACTCATGCCCAGGCTTTAACTACGAGGTCATATCGCCTACTACCAGAGCGCTATTTCGTCACTCTGGTGGACATGAGCCCGATTCTACTGTGGGAGTCCTAAATTTTGCCTACCCTAAATCTTTATTCACCTAGGGTAGGGGTCTTCAACGAGTACCTGACATCGTACAGGCTCGGGACCATCGCTTAACGTCCCATTCGAAGAACGGCGTGCTTAAGTTTATTTTTCATATGTCGTTCATATGTTACATATACGACAAGAGAACTTGAACAATGCTTCACTTAAACGAGCGTCGGGAGAGTCAACAATTTATCATTTCAGATGAATCTATCCCCTCTGCTTCACCAAAAAGACCGACTAAAGAGTCAACATTTTATTTTTTCGGATAAATCACTGGTAGAAAAATTAAGTTAAACAATTGCAAAAATAAGTAAAGGGTAAATTCGGAAATACTACCAACAGTTCTATTCTACAAGTAGTTATCCTAAGCTGCGCAATTTTGTAAAAAAATATAAAATTTTTCGGGGTGGTAAATCCTCACACTAAGAGGCAGCTCACCTAACTTGCCTCTTTATGAGAAACCCTCCATACAAAATGATTTTTAATTTTTTTCAAATAATATTTATTATGTATAAATATTTATTAGGGTTTTCATTATAATTTGTAAGAAAAATTGTATTCCCCCATATTATAGTAGTTTTTTAGGTATGGAAATCTGTGTCACATACATAAATAATAAATTGTCAATAACATTTTCTTAACATATTCACATATGTTTATACTTTATAAAATATAATACGCTTTCTCTCTCTCTCAAAAAAAGAGTGGCCGACGTACCTCCGCTGCCTTGTGTTCCCTAACTGCAGCAAGGCAGGTCACCTTCTTGTGGGGACGAGGGGGGGGGATCGTACTAAATTTTGTGTGGAATCCCCTCCTCGGATCCCTTCAGTCGCGGGGTTCTGAATACACATAGAAAATTTCGTGTCAATACATTCATTGAGTTATCGTGCTCACAAACACAGACACAGAAAGACGACATTTAAAAAAAAAATGTTTGGACTGACTTCAAAAAATGAGTTCGGAAAACCGGTGAAATCTCAAAATCGAATTTCTCACCGATTACATAATTTCCTTTATACTTTGTATAGCTGGGAAGTAAAAAGTTTTTGTTCTTAATAAAACTCTTTTATGGAACTTTTTAAAAATTGTTGTTTAATGTGTCGTTTTGTAAAATAAGCACGCATGGTAGATATATATCTGGTACTGATAGTATTGTTTTTTTTTTTTTTAGATAACCAAGAACTATTTGAAGGATGAATCAGTTTCAGTGAGTTTTTATGAATTTAATTGAAAATTTTGGTTGAAGGATTGATTGTCTACATGGATCAGTAACTCATAGAGTAATGATTTTACTTGGAGTAAAGTTACAGAGATCAGATGTCTGATGGTTACATTATAGTTAGACAAGGGTCATGGTAATTTAGACCCTGGATGAATCGGAACCTCTTGTAGTTCGACACCGTCAACACAGTGGGGAGGTAGTGGCCGGAGGTATTTGTATATGACCGAATACATTTCTGCGATTAGTCAATATAAGAGTAAAACAAGTTCTTTGTTTTATTTATTTTTTTTATTTTTTATGCCTATTTGTTTATATGACTTAGATAATATAGTTATGAGAAAGTCAAAAAAGCAGGTGTGCCTCACCCATATAAGCGTACGGTTGAAGTGAAATTTCTTTTGTCGTCATTAACAATGCGATAAAATAAACAAATTAATAAAATATATTTTAATCAATAATTAAAATTTAATCAATAAGAATTCAATAATTTAAAAATATAAAAGGAATGTAATTATTAAAAATTACCTTTATGTTGACTTGTTTGCTTTTGTCTTGCACGGAATTGTCGAACACGTTCCGTTGAAGTTTTTGGGATTTTAAACTATTTAACACTAACTCAGAATAAAACTAGAACGTATCAAATTTATAATCAAACGTATTATTTTAACGCATAAACCGTATTTAAAAATATAGCACACAACAGGTGCTGCATCGACACCGACCTAAACTCTTAGTTGACTTGAACGCATGCGCTACTCATACCCCTCTACTTAGCGTATCATATTTGATTATGTATGTCATTCCGATTCACTAGTCTCGCTAAAGAAGTTTCCCTTTAAAAAGTATTCGGTGAATCACCGGCTATGTACTTCATTAGCACAGATTATGTTAATGTACTGTTGGAGCTAAAACTCAAAATTTGACAGATATTACGATATTTGAGCTCCCCCTCCCCTTCGACTGATTTTGCTAAAAATTAAGAGATAGCATTCTTATAGGTCTTTGGGTTACATATGAAAATGTGTGTCAATACGTTCAATACAACGGCAGTTATTGTAGAGGTTGTGTGTTAAGCCTCCCCTCTAAACCCCCGTTTTCCCTTTGACCGATTTGACTGAAAATCAATAGGTGTCGTCCTTTGATACACATATTATAAATTTCGTCTTGATACATTCATTCTATCGGGAGTTATCGTATTCCCAGACATACACAGATCGACAGACTTTTTTTTTCATTTTTGGAATCAGGAAGTTGAAAGCTCCGCGTCTAATTTCTGACCGATTAGATAACTTCCCCTATACTTCAAATAGCTGGGAAGTAAAAACTAATGTGAACATTACAAGAATCTAGAACTATGACTGGGTCTGATCTGTAAGATGACAGACAGTTGGAAGAGATTCCTCGAGGGAAATTTCTCTTACGCTAAGATTACATTATTTTATATTGAAATGACGAGAATGTTGTATATAATAACATTTATTGTTTGTTATTTATTTTTTTTACAGATTTTGAATTCGATATGTTCCATTTTTATTCTGTTAATACAAAAAGATGAAGAAACTGTCACTGAACTCAACAGTTTGCATGGAGAGGTCATTTTTCAAGATTTATCTGATAATGAGTACCTAGCAGGCTCAGGCTGCCTCCCGAATCTAATTGCAGTTCATCTACTTCTACGGCAAGGTATTCATTTTTCAAGATTTATCTGATAATGAGTACCTAATAGGCTCAGGCTGCCTCCCGAATCTAATTGCAATTCATCTACTTTTACGACAAGGTATTCATTTTTCAAGATTTATCTGATAATGAGTACCTAGCAGGCTCGGGCTGCCTCCCGAATCTAATTGCACTTCATCTACTTTTGCAGCAGAGTATTCTTTTTATTTGAATTCATTTCTTTAGAATTCCATAGATGGAAAACGAACCACAGAGCCTTGCAGCGAACTGTGAGCGTCTATCTATTAGAGACAAAATAATTTGAAATAGAAAGTTAAAAAAAATATTTCTGTATGTGTTTGTGATCACGATAACTCCCGATAGAATGAATAAATGTACGAAATTTTATATGTGAGTCCAAAACACTCTAACGACGACGCCTACCGATTTTTAGACACGTCGACTTAAGGGAAGGGGGTATTAGAGGAGGCACACAAACTTTAATAACTGCCGATAGAATGAACATATCGACACGCAATTTCATATGTGTGATCTGAACCTCTTAAGAACAATACGTGTCGATATTTAATTAAATCGGTCAATGGAAAGGGGTATTAGTAGAGGCTCAACTCAAAAGCCCTCGAGACCACATTTATTATGATTCAGAAGCCACAATGTAAGTCAAATATTGCGTCTTAGCACTAACGGTCGATTGGCTTTGAAGGGAGAGTGTTATAACCTCAACAATGTTTACCTGTTTACTATATAAGTTGTTTACGAGAGGTTATGGCGTCACCTTTCCAACCAGACTATTCTAATGTGTCATGTTACATTTTCTATCCAGATTAAAGTGAAAGATTCAAATGCGTGCTTATATTATATTTCCCTGTTTTCAAATATTAGACCTAAATAGACACAATAGAGAGCGAAAACTTAATTGAATAATTCTTGCTGGGGAAGAACATAGCCGGTGATTCTTTTTTGTTTCGTTGCATGGAATCTATGTGAGCTATCAG
Source organism: Aradus depressus (assembly GCA_963662175.1). NCBI lineage: Eukaryota > Metazoa > Arthropoda > Insecta > Hemiptera > Aradidae > Aradus > Aradus depressus. The sequence continues at coordinate 85,630,281 of OY759214.1, forward strand.
ATGTGACAATGTCATTATATAATGCAATTTTTGTTTTAGCCTCCAATAGAAGACCTGAAAATGAAATGGACATGATGACACAAATAAAAGATTTAAAATCCATGATTAGGGCATTGAGACAAGTCCGAATGTGTTTGACGGAGCAGAGAATAAGAAGATAAAAACAATTCGTTGAAAAAATAATTTTTCACCGTTTAATGAAATATGTATTATATATGTATAATAACGTACGAAAATAATGTATGCAAATATTTATTTAGTTGACAATATGTTTATAATTTTGAGAGACGTCGAGGTTATGTCATGTAAATAAAAAAAATATTTATTAAATTGTTTTTAATCATGGCCTAACGGAAGAAGAGTTTATTATAACACTCGTATTTACAGAGGTACAATTGAGGGGGTAAGAAGCAAAGGGATGTAAGTGACAAATCGGCTGAAATTGAGATATGTGTGTCAACATCTTCCTGACTACTGGCTAATGATCAGAACGATTGTTAGTAAGAGTAATGCTGTTACTAGTGGAAAATACCTGGGTAATACCTGAATTTACGATGTTATTATAACTTTGAAGGTAATTATCTCGAAATGATATTGTTGTCACTTACATCCCTTTGCTTCTAACCCCCTCAATTATACAATAAGGGTCCTTAACTATTACCCTTATCAAAAATAATCAGTTAAATTAAATACAATGCTACTGCTTAAGAGTAAATTTTCAAAAACTCTTGAAGAAAAAATAAAATAAAATACAAAGTAACTGAAATAAATAGAAAATAAATTAATAAACATCCAAAAACAGAGATTATAATTTAAAATCGTGAACGGATATTTTTGTGTTTCCCTCCCTGAGTTTTCCCTATTTTCTTTACCAAAACGTTTTGATTTGTTTCACACTTAAGTAAAAAGTTTTTACTGAAATTTATTATGCAGTCCAGGAGCTCAACATTTAGGTCTCCAAACAGAATATAACAAAGAAATTAGTTGGTTTTGGTGAGTTTTTAACGAGTACATGACATCGCAGAGGCTCGGGACCATCGCTTAACATCTCATCCGAAGGACAGCATGCTTAAGTATTTTTTTTTATTTTCGCGATCTTGAGCTCAGTGATATTTTACTGAAGTGAAGACCACTACCTTGAGTGAATAAACCTGGATAGACAACGTTTAGGACGCAGTAGAGTCGGAGTCATGTCACTCAGAGCGACTAAAGAGCGCTCTGGTAGTAGAAATTTTGTACTCCCCCTTCTCAGATTCATTTCATAATGCCATAAATGAATATATGGAAATAGCGTCGGAGGATTTTTTTGTTTCATTGAGTAATTCTGAAAGTGAATTTCTTAAACTCTAATGTCAGTTTAAAATTAAATTGAGAGAGAAAGGGGCGGTAATACATCAAACGTCGATTTTTTAAATTTGGTCTATGTATGTACTATGTATAAACTACCAGTTTCGCCATTACACCATTGTCAGGTTTAGTTATAAACTAAGACAATATTGCTGAGTGCTGACCGCTCTTGGTACATCAGGTAGGTAAGGAGTTGGACTTCCAAATAGGATAACTGCAAACTGATTTTAAAAAAACTATAGAATAAAATGATACTTACCATCCAGAACAACGTTTTATTGGCAAAATTTGAGTAGGCTTCGATTGTGGAGAGAACACTAAATATCAGGCACACTAGTACAACCATAAATCTGAAACAAACAAAAAAATAAAATTAAAAATAATATATACATGTCTTTCAATTCCACTCTGAAGCTTGTAGAGGCAACGAAGATAAAGTGATTAAGTGGTCTTAAGTTGGTGTTAAAATTCAGAAGAATAGGTAAATACGCCCAAGTTTGAGTTTATTGAGTAATTCTTTATCAATGTTCAACAATTCATTTCATCGACAGTTATTAGGGTTTTTGAATTGAGCCCCCTCCCCTGAACCCCGCTTCCCTTCAGCCGATATCGCTGAACTTTGACAGGTTATGGTCCTCATTGGATCTTGATTTTAAATATGAAATTTCTTGTCGATAAATTCATTACAACGGAAGTTTTTAGAGTTTTAAGTTAAGCCCCTCCATAATCCCCCTTTCCTTTGGTCGTTTTAGCTGAAAATTAATAGGTGTTGTTCATAGTGGGTTCTGGATACACACGTGAAATTTCGTGTTGATGCATTTATTCTATCGAAAGTTATTAAAATTTTTGTGTTAAGCCTCCCCCTAATCCCCCTCTTCCCTTTGGTCGATTTGGCTGAAAATCAATAGGTGTCGTTGTTAGAGTGTTCTGGATTCACATATAAAATTTGTTATCGTGTTTAGAGACATACATTTTTTTTCATATTTGGAATTCGGAGGTCGAAAAACATAAAATTCCGCTTAAAACGCTGCATCATATAGCTGGGGAAGTGGAATTTAAGGGTTTTGAACTCACGATCTAGTACGCTACTTCTGGACTACCGTTGCCCTCTATAGGGTGTGTCAGCAACCTCTGGCAATCCTTCGGGATATGGTTGGAACAAAAAAGTTCTAATAAACCATGGTCCGATTCGTTCACCTTCAAAAGTTATTCTTGATTTCGTAAACTTTTCAATTTTCATACTTTTTCTCATAAAATCGATAAATCGATAATATCTCAAAAATTATTTGTCATAAATCAAATTCAATTTCACCATTGGAAACAGCATTAAATTTTCTATAAGGGACATAAGTTTTATTTAAATTTAATTTATTATACGTTTTTACGGCGGCTTTAAGCTCAACTCTACAGCGCTTCGACTGTTAAAAACAACTTTTGAATGGTGTTTTCTTACAATTTCTTTAAGGGTAGCGTAAGGTCCGATTGCGGAAAAAATATTTACATTTCACCAGCTTTCCAATAAATATGAATATCATGGGGTTTCTTTTTTGTTTTGTCAAAGAAAGTGCGTTAGAAACGTAAAAAAAATGCAAAATTGAGAACTGTGAGAAAAATACCCTAAGATTAGCTAATATTGTATCTATTTTTTCTCATAAATCAAAGTTTATTACTATGGTTAAAATGACGTAATTGGGAATTATAAAGAAAATAATAATAAAAAAAATATGATTTAATTAACGAAAAAATCCTTTTCTAGCTTAGCTGAGAAAGATTAGCTAATAATGCTGGAATGAACTTTGGAATTGTAATCTCACGATATAAATCCGTCGCTCCGGACCCCAAAGAAAGTAGAATCGTTGTTTTTAATTTCTTCCGCAGCTTCATATATCCGGTGCTCCAGCTCTTCCCGGGTATCCACTTGCTCTATGTATACTTCATTTCATGTTGCCCATAAATAAAAATCGTGAGATTACGATTCCAAAGTTCATTTCAGCATTATTAGCTACTCTTTCTCAGCTAAGCTAGAAAAGGATATTTTCTATTATTATTTTTTTAATCATTCCCAATTCCATCATTTTATTTATTGTAGTAATAAATTTTGATTTATGAGAAAAAAAAAAGAGGCAATATTAGTTAATCTGAGGGTATTTTTCTCACAGTTCTCAATTTTGCACTTCGTTGTTTTTTACATTTCTTTAGCATTTTATTTGATTTTTTCCGTACGCTAACCTTAAAGAAATTGTAAGAAAACACCATCCAAAAGTTGTTTTTAACAGTCGAAGCGTTGTAGAGTTGACCTTAAAGTCGCCGAAAAAACGAATAATAAATAAAACTTCCGTCCCTTATAGGCAATTTAATGCTGTTTTCAATGGTGTAATTTAATTTGAAGTATGAAAATTGAAAGTTTTACGAAATCAAGTATAACCTATGAAGGTGAACGAATCAGACCATGGTTTATTAGAACATTTTTGTTGCAAATGAAGTGAAGAACCATATCCTGAAGTATTGCCAGAGGTTGCTGAAACACCCTCCATAATGAGAATATTAATTGACATTTTATTTATGAAAGTCCTTTATAAATTTCACATTAGACTTCCTTATTGAAGCAAACGAACCCTATTTCAGACATTTCCATGCCCTTTTCCATCGACGATAAGCCCACCTCATAAAGAGCTAGAGAGAACTTAATTCAATGTTTACGAGCAACGTGAATGTCTACTGAAAATGTCAAAAGGTAAAAAAGAAACCAGTTAAGCCAAAGTGGATTGAATCTTCTTTGTCAGACTAAATTTACATAGATCTTTTTGAAAATCACCCTAAATGAATTTATTTATTTTAAGGGACAAGTCTTTCACAAAAGGAGATATGAGGATCAAATCACTGTAGCGTAGGGCAGATTTACCTTCTCAACCAATGGTAATGATGATAGAAATTCTACTTTGAGTCGAGAAGCAAAGAGAAAAAATGTTATGTTCTTCATAATAAACAAAACGGTTCAAGTTGACGATCAGGATAAAGTTTGTTTCTTTAAAAATAATTAATTTATTTGTATTTTTATATTATTATTTATTTATTTATATTTTTTGTATTATTAGCATTGTATATATTTTACTCTTTGTGTATATGATTAGTTATTATGACTCATGCCCAGGCTTGAACTACGAGGTCACATCGCATACAATCAGGGCGCTCTTTCGTCGCTTTGGTGGACATGAGCCCGACTCTACAATGGGAGTCCTAAATTTTGCCTATTTCGAATCCGCGATCTTGTGCTCTGTAGGCTAGCAAGGAACCTCTAAGCGCCCTCGCCGTAGTCCGTAGTCGAAGCGAGTGAAAACAAAATGAAATTTCATAATAATGATTAATTTAATACTAGAAATGTATTCACAGGTTTATAATTCTTCAAAAAATTTCTTATTATTTATTTAACAAAAAATAGAACATTAACGGCCAAATAATATTCGGTATCTGCTCTCAATGGTTCTCAACGAAATCGTTACCGGACAGTTGAATATATGTACTTTGCTGATTCTCAATAAACTCGAAATTAATGTCTTTGATGATTCTTGTCAAACTATCTGCTATCTTATTATTTATTCATATGTAATAGTACTGGCTGTATATAAATGTGTATATAGTTCAAAAACGGCAAACGGGAAAATCACAATATATATTTTCAAATTTGACCTTAACAAACGAGTCATTCCCTCACAGTTGTGTAACAGGAAAATTGAAGCATAATTTTGAATTATATTGAACGCAGTCTTATTGATTTCAGAAGTTGGCAATATTGATTTTTAAAAAATATGGCAGACCGGAATGTGAGAGATTTTATGTTGAAGCTATTTTAAAGGAAAACTTGTTCAAATTTACATTTTCGGCTGTCATTTCCTCACACCATGTTGTAAAAAGGTAAGCGCTTATTTATATACTTTTTATGATATATTTGTTTGCGTTTCTAGCAGTAATAATGTATCGTAAAATCGCCTGAAAAAGTTTACTATTATGTTTTATACTTTTGCGCAATAAGGTTTCATTTCGTCATTCCCTCACCTACAAATTGTATATTTTATTTGAGAATCAGCCACTTACAAATAGTTGAGTGTAAATAAATATATTGGTTGGGCTGGTGTGTACAACTGGGGACCTAAGCATCCAATCGTATAGTTAGCTTTACTCTGGGAGAAATATATTTTTCCTAACCATTAGTTTTTTTTCTAACTCCCAGATGAAACCAAAGGGCCTCGGCCGGGTTCGAACCCGCAATCATAAGAGTACTATTACATCAATGAAACCTCAAACTAAAAGCCAGTCGTCGTGCTTGTTTCATGGGCCTCCCGTTGCGACTCAGCATGACTTGGATCCCTCGAAGTAGCAATAAGCGTAATGTTGACCACTCAATATTGTGCTCTCTATAGCGACACAGGATCAATGACTTTTCATTGTTAATATGTCTATTATTGAACTAATCTTTCATCTATGATGACTTCAAAAAGCAGGAATGTGGACGAACAAAACCTCTCCATTGGATTGATCCTATGATTTGGAAACTTGCTTCGGATGTTATAGGATGGCTTGTATAAATATAATAGTTATATTATTAGTTAATATATAACCTTGGATTATATCCACCTATCTGTATAGGTTATAAATGATGTAAATAAACAACTTGTTTAACTTTTATATTATCTAATTCCAGAAAATATAAGTTAAATAGTAAAAAGTTAAAATATAAAAATATTGAATTGTATTTTTTTATTTAATAATTATATTTAATTACATTTCTTTAGGCCAAAATTAAAGGATTACTTAGCGTTAGTTTAAGAAAACGAACATTTATTTAGGTAACTAAAAATTTAACAAATATTACTTAAAAACTTCTGAACCGATTTTCAATATTTTTTTTCTATGTATTCCTTACTATTCCGCGGTGGTTATAGGCAAAAAAAAATTCCTATTTTACTATCCTCCTATTTTTTTAAAGAAAATATTTGATTTTTGTATATATAATAGCGATAGGTGTAATCGAATCTCTCAATAGTTCTCTTTTTACGGTTCCGAAGTTCCCTATGGAAAGCCTATTAACGAGTGTTTGTCCCTGTTAATTGTGTTGTGTTTTTTTTCAATTTCTTTAGGCATGAATGTCAATTCAACTTTCTATAAATATATTCTAATGTTACTTTTCGTTAATTAAGTGGCTTTGATATAACTCACCATTAAATTTAATCAGAATTGAAAGCAATTTAAGGACTTATACATGTTGTGCTGGAGAAAATGATGTTCTACTATAATTTAATAGTTTGATTTTAGGTTCGCATTATTTATCTGACTTTATGAAAAGTATTAGAAGTTATAACACCTTCTTTTGGTGCTAAAGAAGTAAAAGAAGAAACATTATGCCAACGAATAACGATGGGTACATATACGCCTGCTTAGAGTTACCAACCTGTAAAGTTACTAACCTGTGAAAAGTTTACTCCGGGCGAAACCGGGTAACCTGCTTGTTTAATATAATTCGAGAGAGTATATGGAATATATATTAATAATTGTTCAGTGATAGTATTTATTTTAGATGGTTGGTATTCTGCACAAAACCAAGAATACAGTCAAATAAAGTTCTGGGATTTGATATTCATACGTGAGATGGTTCTAAAAGAATCTTCCTTCTCTAAAAATCAGAAACAGTTTGAGTTTTAGTATTCCAAAAGATACCATTCTTTCTCAGAACTGTTATTGTATTTCGGAAAAGAATATTAGCTTTTTTGACAGCTTATTTTTCACAGTTTTTTTTTCTATTCCATTCCATTAAATTGAAGTGTTGGTTACTATAAGGTAAATATATATTTAAGGATTTTTACACATTTTCTTAAGTTGGAAAACCAACTGTAAAAACAACACATTGTTTTTCATAGTACGAAACTGTTATTTATAAATGACTACTTCGCTATAAATATTTCATAGTTGAAAAATGAAAGAAAAAATTGTCGGTGAATCACCAGCTATACATAAGTTTTCGCTCTCCCTCCAAAGACAATCGATTGGGCTAAAACTCAATATTTGACTTACATTGTAGCTTCTAAATCCTCATACTAAATGTTGTGTCGATACATTCATTACATCGATAGTATTAGGATGTTTGAGTTAAACACCCTTCTGTCCCCCCTCCCTTTGGCTGATTTGACTGAAAATCAAGAGGTGTCGTCGTCAGGGGCTTCTGAATACATATAAAATTTCGTGTCGATACGTTCATATATTGGGAGTTATCGATTTTTGTTTTCATTTTTGGTATCGGGAGGTCGGAAAACATGAAATTCTATGGGAGTCCTAAATTGTTATTCACCAAAGGTAATGTGTATATGACTTTAACGAGTACGTGATATCGTTCAGGCTCGTGACTTTTTTTTATTTTTATTTTTTTAAATCTTAATTGTTGCTTTTTATTGTTTCAGGTGCATTGTCTTTGTGCAACATCATCCGTCTATGTTTGTAGAGGGAGCTCGGGATCTGGTTTGTGCTCAAGTGAGGTTATGGCGGGCCAGCCCGTCACACCGCTCTTTTCTGCTGCCGCCAGGAGCCGACAAACCGGCAGAACAATGGGTAGTCGATCTCCTTCACCAGCTGCCGCAGATCCAGTCCAAGGTATGATCCGATCCCGCGAAACATCTCTACCCTAGCCTGGCCATACAGCGGGCAGTCGAGGACCACATGCAATTCTACAGTCTCGGGACAACGCTTGTTGGCGTAAGGACGCCGTTTTCAATGTTTTCCACCTCCTCAGATAAAAAAAAACTAACCTCGCCACGTTTCGAAACCGCAATCTTGAGTTCAGTAAGCAAGCCCAGTCAAAATGAAAATTGTTTTTATCATGTAACTTTCCTAATTTCAGTCTGCTGCTTTACTGTAATCAATAAATAACAAAAATAAATTAAATATTGATTAAAATTGGAACTAGATGAGCTAAAAGGTATACTCGTATATCTAATCAAGACTTCATTTCTGCCTCGGAAGTGGAAGGGATTCAACAGGTCTTGAAATCCAATCAATGTAACAAGTTAGAAATCCAAGTTAATGTAGTTAATAACTCCAACTAAATATTTTCATAGAGTCTTACTTCAAGTTTTCTGTTCTAAGCTCGGATTTTCTGTACGAAAAACACTAACAAAGAAGAAAGCGCAATTTCATTTTTCAAATAAAATTTGATTTAAGTATTCTAAAATATGTTAATATGTCTATTTGATTTCAAACAGAGAAAACCCCTTCCCGACTCATTGTTTTGGCATTTTATTTATCATTTCATTTATCAGTATTGATGCGTTTGTAGTTGCTTTCGGGTCTGGTGTCAGTTTGCTTCCACCGCGACGGCCGATTTGACTTTTCATTTTTTATTTCTCATTTTGAGTTTTTCACATCCACTTTTCCCTGCTTTCATAATGTACAGAAGCAGTGACCCGAACGTATGGTTACAATGGTTTCGTGTAGTTGAGGAAAATCACGATGTTTCTGACTCTGGCTTCCTAATTGATCCTGATGACGAACAAAATGTTCGTCAAACGCGCATCCTTGACTACTATTCCCGATACACATCGTTACCCAGATGATGATTCTGTTCAGTCAGCAGAAGATGAAGAATTTGATTGAAATTGAGTTTTTCTGTGGTAAGGACATTTAAAAATAATTCATTTGTTTATATTTTTTTATTTGCATTTTTATTATTACTTATTTCTTTATCTTTTTTGTATTATTGGCATTGTATATATTTTACTCTCTGTGTATATGATTAGTTAGTTATAATGACTCATGCCTGGGCTTTAACTACGAGTTCATATCGCCTACTACCAGACAGCTCTTTTGCCTACCCTAAATTTTTATTCACCTAGAGCAGGGGTTTTTAACGAGTACCAAACGACGTACAGGCTCGGGACCCTCGCTTAACGTCCCATCCGAAGGACGGCGTTCTTCTAGGTAAAATAAACTAAGGCCCTCGACCGGGTTTCGAACACACGATCTTGAGCTCAGAAGGCAAGCACGCATACCACTGAGCAACCGGCGCCCTCATGCAGTGCCAGTATGAAATCAATTTGAGATGAACGATGTGGAGAGAGATCTGTAAGCATGTTTGGTATAAGAAAGTCCCGTGATGGTCATATGACATATTGTTCGAGTAGAATCAATCATTTATTACAGTTTATTAACAAATGAAAACTATTGATAAAATGTAATAGACACTTTTCCAAACCAATTACTGAAGCCAATATGGGCGTATGGAGCTGAACTCTGGGGCTCAACTAAATCTTTGAATTCTTATAGAATCCAAACCCTACAATACCGTATACTTCGTAAAATCACAAACGCTCCATTCTACGTCTCAAATGCTATCCTTCACAATGACCTGCAGATTCCCTTTGTAAGGAATGTAATTAAATCCCGCTACAGATAATTCCATTCTACCCTTTCCTTTCGCCCTAATTCTTTAGTCCGCAGACTTGCCAAAAGAACCCTTCCTAATGTTCATGTTCGGAGGCTGAGGCGGCAATGGCCTCGAGACCTACTAGTGGATTGAAGTCTCACTGAAGTCACTAATCATTTACAAACGTTTAATGTTTCTTTATAATTTAACAAATTTTTTTTTAATGTACATATATTTTAATTTTTCTTATCCGTATTAACAAGATAATGAGGTGTCATTATTGAATGATTTCTCTTTCAAATTCCAAGACATTTATTTATTATGTATCACATTTACTTATTATATATTGTATATAAGTAGTTGTAAATCTAAAAAAAAAAAAAAAAAACTTTTCCATTTAAAATTATGAATTGTTTGTTTAGTTCAGGAAGAATGAGGTATTTTGCAGTCTCTTTTCAGAACCCCATTTTTTCTTGTATAAATGGAGGTGGGTGGTCTTAGAAAGAACAAAAGAAAGTGGTTTCGGTTTGTTTTAGAGCCCATTCCAAAGTTTATTAAACAGATTCTTGAGTTTATCCATATAACTTAATATAATGGGTCAATATTGTTTTTAGTCGCTAAACTTCATTATTTGATTTAAACTTTTATTTGCCTTTCGTCTTTTTGTGTTTTTTTTTTTTATAGAGAAACAAAAAAACATTTTACAATAAAAACCATAGTTTTAGAGGAGGGGAGTTACGAGTATTACTGACGTCAGCTTCTTCTTCAGCTATATACAAAGTACACAGGGCAGTGGCAGATACAGGGGGGGGGGGGGGAAAGCAGAATTACTCCCCCCCCCCCCCCCCCCCCCCCCCTTAGGCCCTTATTTAATATGCATGTTAAATTGGGAAAGACGTCCTAGTGATGCGCAAAGGACCTCTTGCGGTGTTGCGCACAGACTTTAATGACCTAATTCGTTTACAGACTCAGTCTGTTACGCAACCTGTTACTATTATAATAATATTTCAGTCTTGATTATTAACTCATGCGCTTCGTCAAACCAGCCAAAATATTAGCCCCCTTGTCCTTCATCCTTCGAAATCTTTTGAATAGGTTATATAACATCCAAATCTTGAACCAAAGAAATGTCCGGCACTAGACTTTTTAGGTTTTTTAAATTCCTTTTGATGCGAACTTTCCTCTGATTTGCGTTTTCTATAATTCCGCGCATATGTACGATTCATATGAGACATCTTTAATTTTTTTGCAATTTTCAATTTAATACCGATTTTTACATATATTTTGGCGAATATTTTTATTGTTTCGCTTTGATTCCTAGTAGTGCTCCTCATGCTCTTTACAATGACACCCGAATCAACGTCCTATCTAAACGCGTTATCACGCTACACTAATTTCTAATTTTACACAACGCTAATTAGCAACAATCATCCGCCGGCGCCCACACTAGCCCGATAACGACACAAGCAAAACAAATACTGCACAACAAACACGTACAGACATGCTCTATCCATTGTGACCTCAACCGTTGTTATCGCATTATTAGTCTCGTAGTTATTATCGATTGAAATCTGACGGTATTTTGTAACACAACAAAGTTTGACCGGCTATCACTGTGCTTAACGAGCGAATAGACGTTTTCACGTCAAAATCCTGTTTGTCTGTGTGTTAGTTAGTTATTGTGACTACATGTCCGGGCTTTAACTTCGAAGTCATATCGCCTACTAGCAGAGCGCACTTTGGTCGCTCTGGTACGAGACCGACTCAACTTTGTCTATCTAGGTTTATTCACCTAGGGTAGGGGTCTTTAACGACATGACATCGTACAGGCTTCGGACGATCGCTTAACGTTCCATACGAAGGACGGCATGCTTAAATTGTTTCCCTTCCTAGATAAAAAAACTTAAGGGCCTCGGCTGGGTTTATAATACCCTCTCACAGTTCTACATTTCTCCCATTTATTTGGTTATATAAGCAGAACTCCCATCAGTATCCAAAAATATTTTATATAAATTAATAAAAATAACATCGTTAAATGTTCGTTAGGAATTATAAATTATCCAGAACCCCATAAAGACGATATTTTCAGTCAAATAAGCCAAAGAAAAGCGGATTAACAAAAAAACTTTAATAACTGCCGACGTAATGAATTTATTGACACGAGATTTTATAAGTTAATAGAAAATCTCATAAGGACGTCATCTGTCGACTTCTAACGATATTGGCCAAAGGGACTTTTATAATTTCCAAAGGAATTAATAGTTTGTTATTATGACTCATGCCCGGGCTTTAACTACGAGGCCATATTGCCTACTACCAGAGCGCTCTTTTGTCACTCTCATGAGCCCGACTCAACTGTGGGAGTTCTAAATTTTGCCTATCCTAAATTTTTATTCACCTAGGGCCGGGTGTCTTTAACGAGTACCTGACTTCGTACAGCCTCGGGACCATCGCTTAACGTCCCATCCGAAGGACGGCGTGCTCAACTTTAAAGAGAGCGAATACTTAGTTGATAAATTCGTGCTGGGGAAGTATAACAATCTTTATAAAAATGAAAGCAAATTTTTGATATAGATAAAACGGAGGTAGATTGGTGATGAAGGTATCAATAAAGAAGGTTGGGGACAGCAATGTATTTCATCATCGATATATTGATTACAATCGGTCATTTGTATTTCAAGGTACGTATCTGCTAACTTGTCTATCAGCAACTCATCATATCTGTTTACTTCTACACTTATATTAAATTATGTATCTTTTTGAATATTTCATTGATATTCTCTTATATAATTTATTGGAGTTATGGGATTGTTATATGTTTATTGGACTATTTATGGATAGTTATTATGTCCGGGCTTTAAGTACGAGGTTATATCGCCTTCTAACAGAGCGCTCTTTCGTCACTCTAAATTCAAATTCAAAATTTTTTTATTGTTATCAAATTGAAAAATGTATTAAAAAAGTCAGCCATAAGAATAATTACACATTGTACAGACTACTACATAATAATACAATATTACATAATAAACCAGAATATACACATTTAATAGGTATACGTATACAATTAAAATCCGCGACAAGGTCAACTGAATAAAAAGAATTTAATTTTGATTTTAAAATTTTCCAAAGGCAGGTCGCGCACCGAACTTGGAAACTAGTTAAATAATTTACAAAAAATAAAATAAAAGCTATTTGTGCCGTTAGCTAGCCTGAATTGTCTGGCAATATATCTGTCATTATGGAGGTGTATTTCGGATAGACATAATTAGGAACTACTATTTTGATGGAAGAGAACTCTGGTGGACATGAGCCCGACTCAAGTGTCCCTAGCCTAATGAGCTCAAGATCGCGGGCTCGAACCGGGCCGAGGCCCTTGAGTTTTTTTTTATTATCTCGGAAGTGAAAAACCTTGAGCACGTCATCCTTCGGATGGGACGTGGACAGGTACTTGTTAAAGATCTCTAGCGTAAATACCTAAACCAAGGTAAGGAAAATTTAGGACTTCTAGAGTAGAGTCGGACTTACGTCCACCAGAGCGACGAAAGAGCGCCAATATTATCTCGTAGTAAACGCCCGGGCATGAGTCATAATAACTAATTAACTATAGTGTTTGATATATTCTCAGGATAAATAAAAAACTTAAACTCATTACGAAGGCAATATGGCAGTTAAGTAGGATGCGATATTGTTTGATAACTTGAAAGTTGAAAAATTCAATCGATACGTCCGGAAATGACCTATGGCCCAGTTATCTGGTGTGCCTTCTGACCCAGACATACTATATAATATATATCTCTGGTCACAGGGAATAAATTGGTAAGTCTAAATTCGTAACTTTTCAGGGCAGGACTTTTTTACTTTTGCATTAATCGTGTAAATCCAGTTTTTGGAATAAAAAAATTATGTTTGGATCATTATTAATCATATACTTTCTAAATCTATAGGAGTGAATGAGAATGAATATTGTTAATTCTTTCTTGGATTTTCCCTTAGTTACCTAATCATTCCCCATCACTTACCTAATTATTAACCATACTTTTTGAAATACTCTCTAAAGTTGAGCAATTTGATTTAACCGAAAACACCCGCTTCACTTGGAATAGTTGAATAAATGGTTAAATGCAGTTATCTTGTGAATGATTCCTCAAAGAAGTAGATTAAGTTGATTTACCCGAGAACATACACAATTTTACGAGATACCAAGAAACCAACATGTTTATAATTCCGAAAGTATTAGAGTCCTGAGCTCCCAACTTCTTCACAGTGCGCAGATGGCTTGGGAGATGATCATAGTACACTTAACTCATTTTGGCCATTTGACGACTTAACTGTGACCACAGATATAACTGTGAACCCCTATACTGCGATCAAGTTTTCAACCGAATACGTTTGAAGGTCCCATGACCATTTCCGTGTGTATGTGATTGAAACTTTGTGAGCGCTGTTACTCCGAAACGATTGTAACCGTTAAAATTTGATATGAAGGTGTCACATGAGCTAACTTAGATTTGATTAGATTTTGACCGATATCAGACGAATATTAAGATTACTTTACTTCGAGACCTAAATATATTTTATAAGATATCACTTATATTTCTTGGTGGTAAGCGAATGTAGTAGACTTACTTGTTAAATAAGTAATACAGATGTATCAGACCAACATAATTAATTTTTTATCACAACTAGTCTCATCAGTCAACCTCACAGTGCTCATCTGGTCCCTGATATGTGTCCAGTTCTTTTACCTCTTCTCCAATAAGATTCACCACCTGAAGATGTCAGTTTGACTCATGAAAGTAGTTGTGGTAAAAAATAAACTATGTTGGACTGATACATCTGTATTACTTATTTATTTAGATATCACTTATATTCATGATTTAAATAAAAATCTATTTAAATAAAAGTTATAAAGGAACTAAAAAACACATTTTCATGAAATGAAGGGCTTAGTTTCAAAAGCGGCAAAGTCTACTTTTGTAAATTTTAAGAAAACAACAAATAACTCTCCAGGTGCATGAATATTCAAAAAAATAGAAAACACTATATTTTGCGTATTGCTGATGGAAATAACTTTTAATTTCTGTAGTCCGGCTACTTTTTGTAAGTGAACTCACACAGAAAACGAAAAAAAATGTTTGGACTTAGCTGGTTTTGAATTTAAGCAAGTTGACTTAGCCGGGTTTGAAAATAAAATACGAATTTATTCAATTTTGTAGAAAAAAAAGTATTTTTGTTTGCTTATATTTATCGATATTACATCGATATTTCAGTTGTATCGTATGTTTAAATAACGCGAAATCCTTAAGTCACGGTATAATGCGTAGATTTACCTTATTAGATTCAATACTTTTCATCATAATATGTGGACTTCATTTTAGAAATGAATTCTTGAACTTAGCCGGTTTTGAAAATAAAATTTTTTAAAAATACATTTTTTATTAATGTTCGTTAAGTTAAGAAAACATTTTTTTTTAGACTATCTTCGTTACTGAGAGTTGGGAAATATCTCAAAAAACATTTTCCGGAAATATCTCCGATTTTATTTTTTTGGACTTAGCCGGTTTTGAAACTAAGCCCTTCAAATATGTTTTTTTGAAGATTGCTCGGTTTGCGAAATACATAGATACATAAAATTGGTATATAAAAGAAATACGAAGTACTCTGCCGGTCACGCCGACGTCTTTTCATTATTTTTTTCATTAAAAATTTTCATTAGTATGTTTGCTTTTTGAATATACTTTTTTTTATTACTATCATTTCGTCTGACAAGAAAAAACAACACTGTACAATTTGAAACATCTCTGTTCCTTATTTTCTCTTTCTTGTTAAAATAAAAAATATAGCAAGTTTGGTGAAATAAATGTATTCTTTCACAACGAAAATCTTGTACTCGTTGAAGACCTCCTAGCTTAATAACACCTGGGAGGGCAAGATTTAAGACTCTCAGAATAGACTTGGGTTCATCTTCACCAAAGAGGCAAAATAATTCTGGTTGTAGGCAATATAAGATGACAGTTGAAGCCCGGGCATGAATCACAAACAAAAGAGTTGTTGGTGAATCTTCTGTAATGTAACTTCCTCAGTGCGAATGAGTCAACTAAATTGTTGATCTCTCCCAATTAACCGATTTGGTTGAAATTCAGTTCGTGTCATACTCAGAGACTCCTCATTTTGAATTTCGTGTTGCTGGTTAAATTGTGATTCATTATATTAACAGTTACAAACGATCTAGTTTAATCAAAAATGGTTTCTGTACAAATACAAAATTTAGTGTCGATATATTCAATACGTAGGCTGTTATTGTGTTTATTTTTTATTTTTAAACACGAAATTTGTCTTAACTTCAACGTATAGCTGGGAAAGTAAAATTTTCTTTCTGTGTATGTGTCTGTCTGTGTATGTGTGTGTCTGTCTGTGTGTGTGTGTGTGTGTGTCTGACTTAACACAAAAAACCTAATAACTGCAGATGAAATACATATATCGAGACGAAAATGAGTAGGTATGAGGTTTCAGAAGTCCTATTGTAAGTCAACTATTGATTTTTAGACAAAACGGTCGATTATTTAGAGCTGATTAAATGATCTGAGTTACAGCTGGCAGTGAGGACAGAGAGTCAACCCCTCTTGAGATGGCCTGATGATGAGAGGAACCTCGAAAGATGGCAATCAAAAAAGTACGATGATGACTTTGTTTGCAGAACCCTAAAAATTAAAGCTGAGTATGGAAACATATTGTGGAGAGAGTTAAGGATTGGGAGAGATAATTTTGAAAAAAGTTGGAAAAGTTGATGTGAGCTTTAGCTGTATATGTTAGGAGGGTCAGTTCTTGTTCGAGTCGCTCCAAAGAGATTTTAGACAGAACAGATTGCAATTGAAGAGGAAAGTGTGTCACAGAGTGTACAAACGGAAGGATTTAAACCATTCGAGGGAACAGGTTAGGTTTTATGACTCATGCCCGGGCTTTAACTACGAGGTTACATCGACTACTACCAGAGCGCTCCTTCGACACTCTGGTGGACATATGCCCGACTCTACTGTGGGAGTCCTAAATTTTGCCTGCCCTAAATTTTTATTCACCTAGGGCAGGGGATGTGTACCTGACATAGTACAGGCTCGGGACCATCGCTCCCATCCGAACGACGGCGTGCTTAAGTTTATTTTACCTTCCAAATAAAATAAACTAAGGGCCTCAGTCGGGTTTCGAACCCACATTCTTGAGCTCAGAAGGCAAGCACGCTTACCACTGAGCTACCGGCGCCCTCTTTCGAGGGAAAATTTTATGAAGATGAAAGTGTCATGGCGTACATGCAAGAAAATGTTGATCAAGACTCCTAACAGAAAAGTTTAATTATGGATTTGTACGTTAATTCTCATTGTTTCTCTATAAACGATAAAGGATGAAACGACTCCTAACGTGATTCCCCGCTTCTAGAAGAGTACAGAGAAAAAAACTTGTCACTTGAGAAGGAGATATCGGATTATAGACAGAGTAGTCAGAAGAAGAACATCTAAAGCGAACTGTGAAGAGATTTAAGGGTCAAAAAGAGTTGTTGGCATCCCCACGAACTCCAAGAGCCAGTCCTATCTTGGGTTCAATCACCACCAAGTATCGATACTTTTACTTAAGAGTAGAATCGAAAAAAACTTTCGCTAATACTCAAGTATCGAATAAAACTCGTATCGATTACGAGTACTAATACTCGTATCGATTGAATAGAGTTCGTTATAATTAATTTTAAAAAATGTATAAATCTGTATAGATATTAATAAAAATCACATCGATTGAATCGAGTACTTCGTTATAATTAATTTTAAACAATGTATAATATATACACCTATATAATAATAATAAAAAACACAATAACATTTGAAAGGTATAAATGAGATATTGTAGTGGGCATAAGAAACAAATAAATCAAAACGAATAAGATAAAATTATATTATTAAAAACATAGAAAATAATAAAAAGCCTTATAAACTAACATACAATTAATTTTTACTAAGGATATAAAACTACTGGGAACTATTCGTATTCCCACAATATTTCACTTTTTTAAAACATGTTTTGCAAGTCGCTGAGATCGAATCGTGCTTATTAGTGTAATAAATCCACACTTTCGCCATAGGACGAGGCATTATAATTTGTAATTGACAAAATGGAATGTAAAAATATAATGAAATGCTAAAATCGTAATCACGTGCACGGTTCTGTTCAAAATCAAACAAACTTATACCTTCGTAAACGATAATCCATTTATTGTAAACAAGGTAGAAATAAAGACGCATCACGCAGACTGCGTGATCACATCACACAGATATATCATTTGTCCGTGGACCGTAATTTGGGTTCAGTATTTTATTGCAACAACAAATAAAAGGAAATTGTAAGAAACTAAACGGTGAACGATTTTGATGAATTAAAAAATGTATATAATTTTTTTTAATTGTTGAAATAAATGAGTACTTTGAATCAATACAAGTAATATCTATTCGATACCAACTTGGTATCGACCAATGGTATTGATATTTTAGTTGTATCGATAGATCCCTAGTCCTACCCTTCTATCTCTACCTGAAGCGGAACTATTGGACAATTCTCTCATCCAAGAAGCAAATTCTCTCCTGGAATAGCTGACAAATCAGCTAATTTTGAATTTATAAATGTTACAGCTCCAGATGTGTGGAAACATATTGTGGAGAGAGTATAAAATTGGGAGAGATAAGTCTCAAAAAGGTTGGAGATGTTGATGTGAGCTCCAGCTGTATATATTAGGAGGTTTAGTTCTTGTTCGAGTGGCTCCAAAGAGATTTCCTTTTTTTATTTGCTTGCCTCACTTTCACAACTCGAACTTGGGGGAAAATCAGCCACAAGGAATATATTTCTGACTTTATCTTTCTAGAAAAGTTCAAAATTCAAACAATAGCTTTTTCTGTATGACGATTTCCGAACGAATTGTGAATTTTTCAATCAAAATAACTTTTGCCGATGTAAGGGTCAGCCCCGCCGGAACGGTGGGGCGGGAAGGGTGATCGCCTTGGGCGCCTCGATGTAGGGGCACAAGAGTTGTTGACTCTTTGACCTTGATTGAAAGAATTGAAAAAAAAAATAATACTTGCGACTTATCCACGAACTTTTGGATTGCGTTACGCATACTTTTAACGATTCCAGTATCAGAAGTCAGTTGCGAAAGGAGTTTTAGCAAATTGAAATTAATAAAAACATATTTAAGATCAACTATGACACAAGAAAGACTCCATGCTCTTGCTGTTCTTGCAATAGAAAACGAACTGGCCAAGAACATAAATTTCAAGGATGTAATTGAAGAATTTGCTAATGCTAAAGCCCGAAAAATAAAATTGAATTTTCCCAAAAATTGATACAATTTGATGTCTTTCAATCATTTTTTCAGATATATTATGATAATATATGTTGTTTTTATAATTTTTTTATATATAGTATATATATATTTTTTTTTATAATAAATTTAAACATTAAAAACTTTTTTTATGAAGTTTTATTTTTTAATTATTGAAATTTTCTCTCCTTACAAGAGGGCGCAAGGTAGATTTTCGCCTAGGGCACTGATATATGTTGCGGCGGGGCTGGTAAAGGTTAAGTGTTCATATAATTATACAATTCAAACAAAATTCAAATGCAGAAATCAAATTGTTACTTTCAGAAATATGTTTAGTTACGAACTAACACATTATCAAATAATTATTAAATTTTTAAAATGTTCGTCACCAAGTTCTGTATTCACTCCAAAAATTATAATGGTTCGAATCCCGTCCAGGAGTGAGTTTTATTTCGTAGACAGAACTCCCACCCTCGGCTATGGATGTCGTAAATAACTAGGTAACACCGTTATAAGAGTCCAAAATATTGATGAATTTTGCGTTTTTCCTAGCCTAGATAGATGAGTAGGTATTGTGACAATGTTCTTGTTCACCTTTTGGCATACAGCATATACAGGTATGTTCATCTTTTTTTGTTGTTTTAGTTTTGTAATGTAATTTAATCCAAACAACAATTGTTTTCTCTCACTGAATACATTACGCAATTTAACCACAATTCTACTGACATTAAAAACAAGAGATCAGCCATGACTACCAGTGTGTACCTCTATTTATTACATGATAAAATGTTGTCGGTGAATCACATACACATTACTTCCCCACTTCACTTGTATTTTCTATTATTACTAACAATTTTCAAAAAATCAATCTATTTAATTTATGGTCGTTAAAATATTAAAGTTACCCTCCCCGTTCCAAATAATGAAGTTCACAAATGACAACTATATAAGGGCCACAATGTATGATCGAAACCCGACCGAGGCCCTTAGTTTATTTTATCTGGGAGGTAAAAAAAACTTAAGCACGCCGTCCTTCGGATGGGATGCTAAGCGATGGTCCCGAGCCTGTACGATGTCAGGTACTCGTTAAAAATCCCAGCAATAGGTGAATTTGTTTGGCCCTTAGATTCACGAATTTAAGTCTTCGCTCTCTCTCCAAAACTAACCGATCGTTTAGGCTAAAAATCAATAGGGATTTCTGAATGCTCAGACTAAATTTTGTATCGATAGATTCATTACACAGCAGTTCTGGGGTTCTTGAGATGAACCGCCTCCTTTAATCCCCACTTTTCCTATAGCCGATTTTGCGGAAACATAACAGATGATGTATTTGTGTGGTTTTGAAATTAAGTATAAAATTTCATGTCGATTCATTCCTTACATCGGCAGTTACTAGAGTTTTTGTGGTAGGTTTATTTTATTATTGTATTTTTTTATTATTTTATCCTCCTCGTGTACTACCCTAGGGGACAAGGTGTTACAGTCAGCTAATCTCAGATAACCAGAGAATTGTATAAATATGACAACCTAGCAAACTAAAATGTCACTTTTGAACTTTGTGTTGATGATGACGTGAACCAAAACCGGTACACTTTATATATAATGTTTTGTGTAATTAAACAAGTTCTTTGTTTTTACTTTTATTTCTATGTTTACATTCTAAAAGGTTGTTTATTTTGGTTTTAACTAGGTTCTGTTTACGTTGTGTCTTTGTATAAACCTAATGCTTTGTGATCAAAACAGTCCCATTCTAAAGGATTAAAGCCTCCACTAGTCTCTTTCTAATACCATACAGACAACAAGACATTAGATCACGTAACATAAAGTTGCTTTTTAACTCGTTATTAATAAAACATTGAACGATTTGATTGTGAAGCTTACAATTATTTATTTTAAGGAAATATGTCTCTATTGGGGTTCCCAAATAGAAGTTTATATCTATAAAATAGTTGCTGAAGTTTCGCTGTAGAGATCTTCGACAGGTTTCTTAGCGTAGACTGGAGAAAGATAATGTGAATGCGGTTTCCAAAAATAGGACTTCCCTTAAGGGGATGCTCTCAAAAACCAAAAATCGTGTGGACCTCCCTGACAAATCCGGCGTGTATAGGATTAATTGTAAATATTGTGTGTGTTTGCATCTTGGGCAGACAGGCCGGAAGCTGAGGACTAGAGTGAGGGAACAGTTGAGGAGGGGCGACTCTGAATTTTTCCAACACCTCCAAAACACAGGACATGAGGTCGGCTCAGTCTCGTTACTACATCATACCCAAAAAAGTAGAAAGATGGATACTTTAGAGAGTATATAAATTACATTGGAAAGGAAGAAGAGAGAGTCCCCCCTCCTCAACTCTAGAGAGGGGATGGGAGGTTTGTCCAGTCTCACGTACTCCGTTCTCCCAGTTGTGACTCAGATGGTGGACAGGAATAACTTATCTGTCCCCATCCATGATATGTTAAATTGTTTTATTTATTTATTTTTATTATAAAATATTTTAGTTTTCATTCAACATTTTTATTTTATGAGGTATGGTTATTTCAAATTTTTTATAATTTAATGTATTCATATTTATCTTTGTTGCCTTTATATTATATTAAAGATGGATTATTTTGTAGACTGTCTGATGATGAGGCAAACCTCGAAAGCCGGCTAGCTACTACTAATAAAAATCTGTGAGAGGTCAGACTACATTTTATTTGACAACCTGTGAAATAATCACTTTCCACTACATCAGCCATCATCATATTTTAGGAGATATACCTGGATGCGGATACTGAGGCACTCTTTCTGAAATCCACGGCTGGGATTACCGTGGTTCACTATGTGGAATGGTACAGGAATGGAGCCCCAGATTTATGTAGGTAGTTAGGTGGACCGATTAGAGAAACCATTTCCTCTCTCCTCAACAATAGGGGGTACTCTGCTCTTACTCGACTGGGAACTTTTTCATACAATAGCCATAGAGATTGGATTTGGGATAGTTTGGATGGTTCAGGGATTGGGATCATAAATGATCAAAATAGTTTTATAAATTTATGACAACCAACCTTCAAGTCAGGTCCCGTTGTTAATGTAGCAAATGTGGGTTTTCTGATGGGCACAAGGTGACTGAATGTCCAACTAACAGAGCTGAATGTTTCAAATGTGTTATGAAGGGGCACTAAAATTGATGTTGTCGCAAGAAAGGCTCTCCTAGGGGAAAGGGATCCGACTATTTATTCCCAAGGCGCTACGAATGGTCATTTTTATAAATTGAATTTCAAAAACTCCCAAGAGGAAGACTATACATATTCATATTATAAAAAAAAAAAATGAAAGAAAAAAGGGGAAAAATTAATTGACTTGAATTAAAACAAGCTTTTAAATATTTTTAATTTTATTTTTATTCTATAGAAAATATTATTTGTATATTTTATTATTTTCCATGAAAAAATTATCCTTTGTTTGTATGAGCTTAGAATAAGGAAGAGCTGCAACCATTGGTGCAGGATGAGAGAAAGTTGTGGGCAGTAGCACGAAAAAAGGACGAATCAATTACTTAAATTTAACACAATGTAATATACATACTAAGGGATATGCGAAGAAAAATATCCCTTGAAAACCAATCAGCCGTTTTGGGTACAAATTAATAACAGGAATATGAGTCCTTAAACTAAATTTCATGTCGATACATTCATTACATCGGCAGTTATTAGGGTTTTTGAGTCGAGACTGCATCCTCTGATTCCCTTCGGCTTAACTCAAATAACTGCCATTGTAATGAATATAATGACACATAATTTCATAAGTAAATAAAAAGTTTGAAAGCAACATTTCAGAACATTCGCCAGAGTTTTGCTCTTTCTCCCGTAAGATATTATCCTAATCTTTTTTTTTTTTTTTTTTTTTTTTTTTTTTTTTTTTTTTTTTTTTTTTTTTTTTTTTTTTTTATCCTGAATCCTATCTTCTACACAATATACACAGCTGATATCCCCACCCATGAATCCACACCTTTGCAGATGATACTGCTATCCTTTCTCCTCATCCCGACAGAGTCCTATCGTCCAGACACCTCCAAGAACACCTGATATCCATTCAGTCCTGGTACAAAAAGTGGACAGTACAGGTGAACGACAAGAAATCAGTTCACGTCCATACCCTTAATCGAAATTATACCTGCCTCCAGTGTACCTTGACAACAACCCCAACTCTTTAAAAAAGCTCCCAGCTATCTAGACTATATACACGACAAACGATAAACTTGGAATGCTCACACGAGACTGAAAAGACAAGAAATGAACAGATGACATAAACTTTTACTAAGAATACTCAAACGTATATGGACTTACGGACTTAAAATCTGGGGTTCTGCAGGCATCCAATCCTTTGTATAATAGCTAATGCTCCTTACTACGTCTCCAACAAAACTCTTCACACTGACCTTAACGTACCTTTTGTCACCGAGGTTGCTAAATTCAAGTATAAAAAATTATTTTCCTCTCTTATTTCCCATAATAATCCTCTAGTCTGTGTCCTCCATTCGCCACCCTTCCCCAACGACGGTTTAAGCGTCAATGGCCTAGGGTGATTTCTCCCCTCTTGTTATCATTTTTATTTTCTATACGGTTGTAAATATCTACTTGTAAAATAAAAAAGAATAATAAAAAAAGTAAAAAGTAAATAATAAGTAAGAACTACATTCATTAATTTTCAGCGGAATCGGAGCTTAATAACTGCCGATGTAATGAATATATAGGCACAACATTCAGAAGTATATAGGTCACTATTGATTTTAGTCTAAGCGGTTAACTGATTTCGGAGAGAGAGAGAAAAATTAATTGATTAATTCATGATGGCGATTTTTTTTTCTCTTGGTTCTAATGTCAATTGGAATTTTTAAAAGACCATTAGGAATATCATATTATTCTATATACAGGCCCGGATTTACCATGCAGGCATTGAAGGACGGCAAATTTTGGCGGAAACTATGAAAACTTGTTATATTCGTGGTATTTGAATTTCTCGCCTATTTCTTTGGCACGCGTACCAGCATTATAAGTGAAAAATGCCCGAATCGAGAAAAGAATCGATTTACACAAGTCTAGATATTGGCCTAATATCGAATATTCGATAAGTTTCTATATCGAAAATCATCTTATTATCAAATTGTAGAGCTGAACGATCATTTTCCGTACTGCGGCGAGTGAAAAACTACTTGAGATCAAAACTGGTTGCAGAACGATTAAACGCACTCGCTTTGTTAACTAAGTCAGATTTGCTTATGTCTTTAGATTTTGATTCCATTATCGATGAGTTTGCCATCCGAAAATCAAGACGTAAAAATTTCAACCAATAAGCAATAATTTCTCTACAAAAAAAAAATCGCATACATAATGGTAATTACTTCTGAGTTGAGGAACGCGGACATATTGTGGAATTTGTAATAAATAAATAAAACAAGCTTATTTTTTTAAATGTTGTCTATTCCACTAAAGATATTTATAAAAATACAAATACCTACCGGTTTCGGCTTCACACCATCGTCAGGTCTAGTTATGAACCGGTTCATAACTAGACCTGACAATGGTGTGAAGCCGAAACCGGTAGTTGCATTTTTATAAATATCTTTAGTGGAATAGACAAAATTTCAAAAAATAAGCTTGTTTTATTTATAATGGTAATTGTTGAATGATGTCATATACTTCATGATTATAAGGATACTGACAATAATAAAATAAAATATTTGCACTCAGACCGGTGCATATTATTTATTGAAAAACTTTTCGTACCAAACTTATTCCACCATTGAGGAAGTTTTGAGGGGCGGGGGGGGGGGGGGGGGGCGGCAATTTCCGCAACTGCCTAGGGGCGGCAAATTTCTAAATCCGGGCCTGTCTATATAATCACACTTTTATTCACTTATCATGTGTAGTTATTTTGACTCATACCCGGGCTTTAACAAAGTCATATCGCCTACTACCAGAGCGCTCTTTTGTAGCTCTGTTGGACACGAGTCCAACTCTACTGTGGAAGTCTTAATTTTTGCCTTCTTAGGTATATTCACCAACGGTAGGGATCTTTAAAGTGTACCTGACATCGCACAGGCTCGGGACCATCGCTAAACGTCCATCGGTTTTTTCACTTTCCATATAAAAAACCTAAGAGACTCGGCCGGGTTTCGAACCCGCGATCTTGAGTCCAATAGGCGAGCACGTTACCTCTGAGCTACCGGCGCCTCTATCATGTATATGTGAATGCATGTTTCCAATTCAAAGCCATGATTTCAACTACAAACTTCTCATTGAATGTATTGATCTGAAGCCGGCCATTCAACAGGTATCGTAGTCTGAGGTTTGTCTTTGTTCTTCGCAAACATACAGATTGTCTGAAAGTTTGCCGATAATAATCAGTAATGATAATAGATTATGCTATACAAACTAGAGGTAAACCAAACCCCTCTAGGACTGCATGCAAAAATTTGTATAGAAGGATGCTAAGGTGGAAGAGGTGTTTTAGAAATAATCTAGAACGTCTCAAAACTACGTAGTGATTCCCTTCAAAAACCTAATTCAACATTTTTTGAACTGTTTCTTTTCTCGTGAACGTAAGATTCGAAATTATTTTTTGAGAATTTTTGAGTAAACTAAACCCGAAACTTTCGAAAAAAAAATGTCATATTTACATAAAAGATGATTAAACTGCTGTATTAAAATGACATTTTTTTACGAAAGTTTCGGGTTTAGTTTATTCAAAAATTCTCAAAAAATAATTTCGAATTTTACCTTCACGAAATAAGGAACAGTTTTACTTACCCAGCTATATTGGGGAGGAGTTGTAATCAGTCGGAATTTCGGGTTTTCAACGGAATTTCTTGTTTTCCGACCTCCAGATACCAAAAATGAAAAAAAAATTTAAAAAACAGTTTCTGTGAGTGTCATTTTCTTTCATGTAAAATTAATATTTATCGTCTGTATGAAGTTTTGAATTTTTATGTGAAATTTCGTGTCAATACATTCATTACATCAATAATTATTAGAGTTTTTGTGTTAAGTCCCCCCCTTTCCATTGGCCGATTTGCCTGAAATTTAATAGGTGTCGTCCTTATGAGGTTCTGGATATACTTAAAAAAGTTTGTGTTCATACATTCATTCCATATAGGAGTTATCGTGTTCACAGACAGACACACACAAACACAGAATTTATTAATAATCTTAATGTGTGTAAATGTTTTTACATCACAGTGTATCCAGAGTCCTCACGACACCTATCTATTTTCAACCAAATCGGTTCTGGGGAAGTACATTGCCATTGAATCACCGCGATAAGGAGCACCGAGGACTAGAGTTTTATAACCACTCGATTCATCCCATCTAACTTATATAACTTATTTATGTTTCCGATTACCCAATTATTTTGTTCTCTCTCTCAGAACTGATTACCAGGCCATTCCTGGGATCTTCTTGTCCAGTTGGGATATACAATTTCCTTGGTAGAACTTTACGGCCCTATGACTGGAACCTCTTTGTTAATCCAGCCTAATCCTCTTAACGTCCTTGTTTCATAAGGCGTTAAGCTGTTCAGACCAAAAACCTTCAGACCAAAATTTGTCCTTTTAGTAATTACAGTCTATTTTTAGTAGCTTGTCATGTTTGACCCCATCTATATGAAGTATAGAAGAAGTTATATAATTGATCAAAAAATCAATGCGGATTTTTCAACTAAATTTTATGTATTCAAAGCTATTGATGTCAAAAATGAAAAAAAATCTAGAACCCTCAAAATTTCAGCCAAATCAACCAAAGGGAAGGGGAGGAATAGGTAATAACTATCGATACTATGAATGTATCGACACGTAAATTATGTGTGTGACCAGAACGCCATAAGGACGACGCATATTAATTTTCAGCGGAATCAGCAAAAGGTTAGGGGGCTCAATTCAAAAACCCAAATAACTTACGATGTAATGAATTTATTGGCACAAAATTTAGTATGAGGATTAACGAACCCCTATATAAGTCAACTATTGAATATTAGCGCAAACGGTTGACTGGTTTTAGAGAGGGAGCAAAAAGTTAATTGATTAATTCGTTCTGGGGAAGTACATTGCCGGTGAGTCTTTCATTAATTGTAATAAATACGATTAAACATACAATGAAACGATGTATACTATCAACAATGTTGGACGACGAAAAATTCTACGCAAATTTCGTGTAAAAATATCCCTTTTATGTTCCGGATAATCCGATGTCCTTGGGCCCAAAAAATAAAAATTCCAATAACTGCCGTTATAAGGTATAGGTTAGGTTAGGTTAGGTTTTATGACTCATTCCCGGGCTTTAACTACGAGGTCATATCGTCTACTACCAGAGCACTCTTTCGTCACTCTGGTGAACATGAGTCCGACTCTACTGTGGGAGTCCTAAATTTTGCCTACCCTAAGTTTTTATTCACCTAGGGTAGGGGTCTTTAACGAGTACCTGACATCGTACAGGCTCGGGACCATCGCTTAACGTCCCATCCGAAGGACGGCGTGCTTAAGTTTATTTTACCTCCCAAATAAAATAAACTAAAAGGCCTCGGTCGGTTTTGAACCCACGATCTTGAGCTCAGAAGGCAAGCACGCATACCACTGAGCTACCGGCGTCCTTGTTATAAGGTATATATTTCATATGTAAATTTAGCATTTCATTCAAAAGCTTTTATGTGGGTAAAAAGAGATAAATCTCAGAATTATGCTAAACAATGAGAGAAACAAAACAGCTGCGGAAATGAGGGGGAGGGGGAGTGGTCTGTAAAACATTGTTGGTGTATAAGAAAGTCCTGTTATGGCCACATGACATATTTTCAACGTCAAAAATGTTTCTTAAATATATAAACCATACACAGACAGGAAGGAAATTGTTTTTTTTGTTTTTTTATTTTTGGAATCAGGGAGTCGGAAAATATGAATTTTCTGCGGAAACTCAATATCTCTGACCGATTATATGACATACTATGATATTTGGGAAAATACAAAATATATGAGGAGTTTGGAGCCAGAGCGGACCAACCCACAATTTTTCGGAAAATGAGTTATTACCATCCTGATGTTGGCATAGGTTCCCTTTCTTCAAAACCAGTGTGGATCACTTAGTTTCTTCACTTCAGTGATAGATAGCAGCACTTTAAGTTTAGTCCACAAATATTTTGTGCATATATTTTCAAAGTCACAATGGATCATACGGCCTTCAAAAACTTTATAGAACACAAGAAGGGATCACTCATCCAATACTATTCTAAAATTTCAAATAAAAATAAATATTTGGGGCCCATTTATGGAGATAAACAAAATGTACTCAATTTTCAATTGTCATTTTCTACCTGTTCAGTTTCAACCAGTTGGTCCGCTCTGTCTCCAAACTCCTCATATATAGTTAGTTATTATGACTCATGCCCGGACTTTAACTATGAGGTCATATCGCCTACTACCAGAGCGCTCTTTCGTCACTCTGGATGACATGAGGCCGACTCTACTGTGGGAGTCCTATATTTTGTCTTACGAAGGACGGCGTGCTTAAGTTTATTTCACCTCCCAGATAAAATAAATTAAGGGCCTCGGCCGGGTTTCGAACGCACGTTCTTGAATTCAGAAGGCAAGCACGCATACCACTGAGCTACCGACGCCCTCGAAAATAAGTATAAAATATTAAGTAAAATTATTTATAATAATAAGAAAAAATAAAGAAAACTACTCATTAAATGAAAATGAATAATTTCTTTTTTATTATTATTTGTCTTGTTGTTAGGGGGCCTCCAATTTCTTGCTGCCCCAGGGCTCCCAAATCTTTGAAAACGGCTCTGCCTACGGTACATCTATTTATTGTTTACTACTAGTATTATTTTATTTGTTGCTCTGTCCAGTGACTGTCATGTATTTATTCTTAGGGGACCTCGGTCCCAGAATAACATTTATTTTCATTTCAAATAACATTTATTTTCATTTCATTTCAGACCATCATAGTATTATGCTCGGTCGATTTATATTATTTATACTATCAATTTTATTTTACTTTCTTAGTTATATAGATTTTCTTTTTACTTATTCTTTTTTCTTCATAAAGATACTTTTATTTATTTTTTTCATCTTAATGAAGTTGTTAATTTTATGTTTTTTCCTGTTAATCTTTTGTTTATCTATTTTTTAATTGTATAGTTTTTCTCCAATGTAGCACTAATTTTATTTACCTATCTTTATATTTCTTTGTACTGATACCATATTTCATTGTTCCTGTTCTTTACTCTATATGTATTTATTCTTAGGGGACCTCGGTCCCAGAATAATAAAATTTCTTTTCTTTTCATTTCACTTTCAATTCATTTCATTTCATTACATCATCATCATCGGCGCAACAACTCATCTCTGACTCAAGGTCTCCTGGATCAGCCTTCGCCAGTCGTCTCGGTCCTGTGCAGCTACCCTCCAAGTAGGATCCTCGCATCATGCGCTACACCGTCCTTCCAACGCAGCTTCGGCCTCCCAACACGTCTGGTCCCGTGGATTTCCTCCAGTAATGTCATGGTCCCCCATTCTTGCCTAGTGTCCTGCCCATCTTAATCTGTGAAGTCTTACAAACTTTACTACGTCCGGTTCTTGCGACAAAGCGTATAGCTTCTGATTTGTTCTTCTCCTCCAGTCCTGTCCGTCGTAGACACCTCTATAGATGCAACGTAGGATCTTCCTTTCGTGAATCAGGATTGCTTGTTCGTCGCTCTTTCTTATTGTCCATGTTTCAGAACCGTAAGTTAACACTGGACGGATCAAGGTTTGCCTACGGTACGTTAAGGTAAATATCAATAAATGACAGTATCAAATTGATGGATCTAGTTAAGTCAATTTCAAATTTAGAAAATTCTCCAAAAGTGTGCTGTATGAAAGAAGAAAATTGAAGGATGAGATGGGAGATATCTTTGAAATTGACTGACAATATGAGTATCGACCCAAGGCTCCCCCCCTGCAACCTCAGCGCTACAATCTAATTTCTAGGATATATTTAGCTACAGTGATTTTATATATTGCCAAAAAAAAAAACAGTCTATTATTGTAACAAGCTGAGGTGGAATGGAGCTATGGGGCTCAAATACTAAAAAACAACAAAAAAAAAAGGTCGACAGTGAATCACAGAATCAATTACGTTTTCGCTCTCTCTCCAAAGCGAATTCACCGTTTCTAAAATTCAATATTTGTCTTATATAGGGACTAAATCCTCATACTATATTTTGTGTCAATATGTTCATTACATCGGCAGTTATTTGTGTCGAGACTCCTTCTCTGGTCCCCCTCCCCTTTGGCTGATTCCGCTGAAACTAAATGAGGGCGTGCTCAAAGTCTTTCACCTCCCAGATAAAAACCCTAAGGGATTTCGAACCCGGGATCTTGATCTCAGTAGGACGGGGTCCGTTCCCATCTAGTCCGGACTAGCGGTACTCTACTGTAACTGCCTTTAGTATAATTACGTAATGTAACACTTCTTCAAGTACCAAATATTTTGGAACACTTCCAATTCCAGTTTCACCAAGTTCCTGGATCCAGGTACTCATTGCCTAATGAAAGAGTCTACCTTGGATTGGGCCAGTGATATACCAGCCGAGGGAGTTGGCTGCTGTCTCTTGAATCTTGGCATGAGGCTCCTTTGTATCCTTCGTCCCAGCGTGCCACTATGAGAGCCTCTCCAGTCCCTGGCGGCTCTCCAACCTGAAGACTACTCCCAGGTGACTCTCCTGTTTGCTGTCTCTAGAAGGAAGCCTTTTCTCACTCGCTATAATTCAGCTGTCACACACATACCACTTAACCCATATTATACTTGCCTTGTTTCCTTAACAAAATTTAATGATAGAACATTTTGCAACTATCGACACAGCTCAGAAACAGAAGTTACAAAAATATTATTAATCCGGATAGCTAAGAATATATATATATTTTTAATGCCCTTCCCCACTTCTTGAAGTCAATAGATACAATAAAAAAATTTAAACTTCACACGGAAACTGAATTTTATTCTCACTGTTCAAAAAGAATAATATAACCACAATAAAAAATCGTGTTTCATATCCAAAAATATTATTTGACACAAAGCTTTCATTTTTATTTTTTGGGCAGAGTTCCTCCACACCTTAAAAATGTACTTTATTGTTTTATTTATTGATTTATATTTTTTTATTTATTCATTTATATATTTTTTATTTATTTATTTAGACTTTTTTATTTATTCATTTATAATTGATTAATATATATATTTTTTAAATAATAATAATAATAAACGTCTTTATTTCTTTTTATTTTTACAGATGTACATTAATAATAATAATAATATTGACAGACAATACTCATGGTCAAATTGACCGTCTGAGGGGTTATCTCTTCTATTTCTACTCACACATATATAAAAGTGACAAAAGAAAAATAAAATAATTCAAATACAAATGCAGTAATTTACAAAATCCTTTAAAAAAAAAAACTAACAAAAAATAAAAATAATTTTTTTTTTTATATATACCTATTGTCATAGTTACATTGTTTTCTTTTTCTTTTCTATATCTCGCACATTGGGGCTTGATGAAGGGACGTAACAACGTCCCGAAACATCGTTGGGATAAAGACACTTTCAAAGAGTTTTTTCAAAAATAGTTATCTTAATTTTTATTAAATTGAAAAAAATGACTACTTATTATAAATGTATCTATGTATTAATTCTTTTTTTTATACTTATATATTTTTAAGTATTTATTTATTCAGTTTTTATTAATTTCATTTTACTTTTTTTAATAGTTTTGTTATTATTATTAATCATACGTGTTTTAGACTCAAGTAGTTATAAATCTAATTTATAAGCTATCTTAATGTATAAATTCTTTTAACGTATCCTATTACCAGGTATTGGTGGAATTACATTTATTATTATTATGCTCCCTACCCTGGATGCGCTGGGCTTCACACAGCCCCTGTCCATACAAGCGGAGAACGTTGTTTTCGAACCTGAACAGTTTCTTAATGTTGGACTGGCTTGTGCTCAGGACAGAAATATAATATATGCTTGTCCTGAGCACAAGCCAGTCCAACATTACCTACTCAGATACAAATGCGTCACACTACTGTACTCATCATAATATGATGTGCCTGAGTGTAGTGTTCCTGTTGAGAAGTGTGGAAGGCGCCGATAGCTCAGAGATAGCGTGCTAGCCTACTAAGCTCAAGATCGCGGGTTCGTAACCTGGTCGAAGCCCTCAGGTTTTCTATCTGGGAGGTGAAATAAACTTGAGCATGCCGTCCTAGGATGCCCCTAGGACGTTAAACGATGGTCCCGAGTCTGTGTGAGGTACTCGTTAAATACCCCTAACCTAGGTGAATAATCCTAAGTAGGCAACATTTAGGATGCCCACAACAGAATTGGGCTTATGTCCACAAGAGTGATCTGATAGTAGGCGATATGACTTAGTCATTAAAACTCGGAATTTGTCAGTGTGGTCCCAGGTCAGTTTGGTGTCTAGGAACACTCCTAAATACCTCACAGCCGCACAAACAGAGACTGTTTTCGTGGTTGATGTTTAGCTGTATCGATGTATCGTTGTTTACTTGTCGGAGTGCGAAAACCTTAGCTTCCACCTATGAAACCAATTTGCCCAGATATGCACCCTTCTGAAAAGTGTGCACTGCCCTATGAAGATCACGGCCCTCATCTATGCGTATCATCAGTATATGTTGCCAGTGACAGACCTGGAGGCTAATGTGTATCATGGCAGAGTAGATAACAGTTAAAATGTTCACTGAAATAAAGTTTTCAATAAATACAAATACATAATAATATAAAATATCCTTTACAAAATGAAACCCAACGTCTGAACAATGAAATGTGTTTCATTGATCAATAAATTCTACACTACGTACCAAATATTAAACTAAATTGTGTCTACTAAGCAAACTAGCTAAACCAGGAAATCATTAACAGTTATTCTCATGAACCTCCTGGTTAAGTAACATTACGGAAAAAAAAATAGAAAAAGCAATGGTACTTACACAGTGAAGTGGTAGAAGAAGCAAATCCAGCCGCCTGGGTGCTCGAGGAAGACATAGACCCTCTCCTGGAAGGTTTTACCGCGCCGCTGATGGAACACGTACTTGGCCTTGAAGGCCTGGTCGATGGGCAGGTAGATGGGGTAGTAGGGGTCAGGAACGCCAGGAGGGGGGGAGGGCTCCGGAGGATCCTCGCTCTCTTGACGGAGGGGCGGGGGTCGCCCGGTCCGGCGTTTCTTCATCGGGGTCGGTACCCTCTTGTGGTGAGCCTCCCAGTAGCGAGGGGTCCGCCTCCATCGGTCCTACGAAAATCCCACCGAGTTCTCTAGCCTTACCGTACATAATCACTCAGATCAAAAAGCTTGTGTATGGGAATTCTCCAATCTCGTATATCCATTTACAGGTTTTCCTTAGTTCATGATGATAGTGAGTTATTGGTAGGGAGGAATGGAGGAGACGTCTTTCCACTGTTTTATTTTTTATAAGAACCGATTTGCAACATGACAGCATCATCGTCAGTGGCACATCGCACCCATACAGTGTAGAGGCCAGTAGTCCTTTAGCCTCTACACTGTAAAGGTGGGATGTGTCTGATGATGATGCTATCTCGTTCAAAACCGGTTCTGGTCAAAAATAAAAAAGTGGGAAGACAATGTCATTTTTTCCATGAGAATGAGGAATAGTTGTTCACAAAAGTTATGTGCATAGGTCAGGGAGGCATTCACACTCCCATGAGGGAAGACAACTCATCCTAATTGACAGATGAGAAGAAGGAAGCGGCATTCCAATTGGTAGAGAGGACAAGGAAGATGTTCTCAGGAAATACCTGGCAACTAACCCTATTATCAGGTGCAAGGAGGAGGTGTATTGTAGATGACAATACAGGTACAGATCCAGAGAGATTTTTTTCTACTAAGAAACGAGCTTCTTATCGTCTCGAAATAATTCTTAAACTAACAACAGAAATTAAAACTAAAAAAAAAATAGGTAGCTTATTATTATTAGGTTAGGTTAGGTTAGGTTTTATGACTCATGCCCGGGCTTTAACTACGAGGTCATATCGCCTACTACCAGAGCGCTCTTTCGTCACTCTGGTGGACATGAGCCCGACTCTACTGTGGGAGTCCTAAATTTTGATTCATCTAGGGTAGGGAGGGGTCTTTAACGAGTACCTGACATCGTACAGGCTCGGGACCATCGCTTAACGTCCCATCCGAAGGACGGCGTGCTTAAGTTTAATTTACCTCCCAGATAAAATAAACTAAGGGCCTCGGTCGGGTTACGAACCCACGACCTTGAGCTCAGAAGTCAAGCACGCATTATTATTATTATAAAATACTTGTTTTTAAAATAAGCAAATTAACAAAAATATAACATTTTTCATTATATTAATTCTCTTAAAAAATCAGAGGTAGAAATATTGTAGCCTCTGAAAATGTTATGATTCAATGATTGGCTCTTCAATTTTTAAGAGGGAACTTTCAATTTTAAAACATTAAATAATTTGATAATTAAATTGAAAATCATTAAAAATTAAAAAAATAAATCCCTAGTTGGTTAAAAAGTATGTAAGAACAATTATAAAGTAGAGAATATTATATAATAAAAGTCATTTATTTTGTTTCCTTAAAATGTAATTAAAAGGATAACAAGTTCACAAATAAACTTCTCCCCCCATGTGGATCCGATCTTGTAATAAGATGACATTCTCATTGGTGGATGGAAAAAGGAAACCATTAAATAATATTGCCAATTGGAAGTAGGAACACATTCATTGCCAGGAAATATTTGGGAAATCCTCATTTACAAGGGAAAGGAAGAGGCATTCCCATTTGTAGATAATAGTAGGAAAGCATTCTCATTGGTGAATGGGAAGAGAGGAATATTTTTATTGGCGAAAAGAAAAAGAGGGAAATTCAAAAGAAGCATTTTCATTTGGAAATTGTTACAAAAAGGGATATTTCTTTTTTTATTGGTATTTAAAAAAAATAATAATATTAATTTCCCGAACACAAGTTTTTTTGATCTTTAGAAAACGGTTTCTCGTTTAATCCCATTGATCGTAAATTATTCCCTGCATATTACATCTATACTATTAAGATAGGGGGATGCATATGTTTTCTTCAACAACAACCATATTTTCCATATCCAAGTACATTTCATTATTACATCCTAATTCATGCACTTATGTCATAATTTCTGGTTTTCTTCAATTCAATAGTTTTAAGGATTTATTGAGGAGCAGGATAAAGAGGCGTCGTTGAGATGAAATATAAGTAACTCACTTCACATAAAATTCAAGATCCCCATCTTTCCAATGTTTTATTTTGACCAGAACCGGTTTCCAACACAACTGCGTCATCATCAGTGGCACCTCTAAGAAAACAAATAATAGGTATATATTTTAGTTCGTATTTTGAACAGTATACGAGTTGATTACTAAAAGTACCAAATAAGTAACCTAAGAGGAGCTAAGGCTTTCTTAATGAAGCTTTTAATATAGCTCATTAAAATTCTGCTCGTCTAACAGAGGACTTTAATTAAAAATTAAGGGGAAAAGTCTTGGCATACAACCTTCTTGGATCTTGGGCCCTTCTTAGAGGATCTGACTGGCTTTTTTAAAACAGATAAAAAAAAAAAGGTCTATTGTGTCCAACACAGAACTTTTTTCCTACCCAGCACCTATATGAAGTATAGGGGAAGTTATGTAATCGGTCAGACATTTTCTTATTTTTAAGGGAATTTCATGTTTTCCAACCCAATTCACGTGAATCACCGGCATTGTACATCCACAGAACGAATTAATCAATAACATTTTTTGCGTAAATATTCAACGGTTAGTTGACTTACATAGGGCCTCATGCTTAATGAATTGAGCTTCCCTCTGATCTCACCCTTCCCTTCTGCCAATTCCACTGAAAATTAATAAGTGTCATCCTTATGGGGTTTTGAATTCACATATGAAATTTTATGTCGATACATTTCCTACAACGGCAGTTATTAAAGTTTTTGAGTTAAGCCTCACTCTTATGGGGTTTGGTCACAAATCATTGATCAAATTTACCGTTGTAGTGAATTTAACTAAAATATCAATATTACGGAACTATAAAATGATCTTTCGGTAAGAAACTTTTAGGTTAAGATGCTTCGATAGCTTAAATTTGTCACAATAAATAAAATTTGTGGTAAAAGAAAATAATATGTCAGTTATAATTTCAATATATAATTTATTTAATTTTTTTCTCAAGACGTTTCGACCTATATTGTCATTTTCAATTCAACAACACAGATCAATCCCCATTTATTATTTCATTCCTATATTATACAAGGAATATCGTCATTTTTATACATTATTTCACATTATTTTAATAAAAACCTTGCCCTTTCTAACCAGGAAAGATGCAAGGTTTTTATTAAAATAATGTGAAATAATGTATAAAAATGACGATATTCCTTATATAATATAGGAATGAAATAATTTGGTTAGATTTAATGACTCATGCCCGGGCTTTAACTACGAGGTCATATCGCGTACTACCAGAGCGCTCTTTCGTCACTCTGGTGGACATGAGCCCGACTCTACTATGGGAGTCCTAAATTTTGCCTACCCTAAATTTTAATTCACCTAGAGCAGGGGTCTTTAACGAGTACCTAACATCGTACAGGCTCGGGACCATCGCTTAACGTCCCATCCGAAGGACGGCGTGCTTAAGTTTATTTTACCTCCCAGATAAAAAAAACTAAGGGCCTCGGTCGGGTTACGAACCCACAACCTTATATTATACAAGGAATATCGTAATTTTTATGCATTATTTTAATAAAAACCTTGCATCTTTCTAACCAGGAAAGATGCAAGGTTTTTATTAAAATAATGTGAAATAATGTATAAAAATGACGATATTCCTTCTATAATATAGGAATTAAATAATAAATGGGGATTGATCTGTGTTGTTGAATTGAAAATGACAATATAAGTCGAAACGTCTTGAGAGAAAAAATGAAATAAATTATATATTGAAATTATACCTGATTGCCTTTTACTAAATTGATAAATATGTCAGTGTAAATTTTAAAAAATATATAATTATTTTAGCTATCACAAACTTGCAATTCATATTCACAAAAGATATTGAAGAACAATAAATTTGAAAGTTTAAATCCTCATACTACGTTTCTTATTGTAACATTATAAAACAAATTTTAATCAAAATCAGTGCACGGCAGCAAATTTTTGAAACTAAAGCAGATGTTTACACATAAATTCTCGTGAGTACAGCTTTTTTGTTTTAACCAGGAAGAACCAGGAGTTTGGAAAGAAGAAAACTCAACATCGAATTTCTGCTTGATTACATAACTTGCACTATACTACATAGAAAGGAAAATGATTAAAGTTAACGTTGCAAGATGTATCGTCGGCTCATTACCTGATGGCGGATCACAGGCGAGTATCACCTCAGTGATCACCACCTCAGGAGATCTTTTAGGGATCATTGAACTAACTACCAGCATTCAACTGTCTCACCACTGGCTTTTAGGGACTCATCAGAGAGAAGGGCTCAACTCCCATTTCGAAATTACACCAGGCCCTTTAGAACCACAGTTAAGCAAGTTGGAACCGAGCTGAGAGGAAATTAAAATGTAATCACAACTTGGAACTTTAAGGAGGCTGGCTCAATAAAGTATGGATGAGAACGGTAAATTAGGTTAATAAGTTTGTAAAAAAAAAAAAAAAAATGATATAAAAGTCGTGCTTCTTATTCAAAAACGTATACTTAGCTTTAATTTTTATTTTCTTGGCATTGTTCCTCGATAGATATCACCAGAGAATTTATTTTTATCTAATAGGTATATTAATAATATTATAATATATATTCTTATTATATATTTTTATTTTTGAAGTGAAACTTCTTTAAGCGCACTGGGCAACTTGAGGACATAGCTGGTAAATAAGTTACGAAATTAAGTGACACGCTGAACATCTCCCAGACCCGCTCCCCAGTGTTATAGTTCGTCCCCCAAAATGGTGGTTTAAAGTGTCCTTTTTAAAAACAAAGTGTATAATCGGTGAGAGCACTAATTAAATACCCTATATTTCAAATTTGGAGGAAATCAAACGAATGGTTTGCCCACAGGGGTGAGGGAAAGAATTACATTTTTTTGAATTCTGAGAGTGGCAGTTGGGGATCGTTGAGCGGGGAGCGCCCCCCACCCCGCCTCCCGGAGCAGCCCGAGGCGCCTCTCTCACGTCACTCTCCTGCTTCACTCACCCCGTTGGTGAACCCTAAAATCATGAGAGGCAGTGATACAGACTCTGAATATGAGAATAATGGTCCAGGGCCGTCGCTCAAAAAGAGGAAATTAAGTTCAGAAATTACAAATGTTGCATTATGTTCGGAGAAACATTTTCATATTAATACCCAATCTACTGATAATGAATCACAAAGGTGAGTGTACGCCTGCTTAGCGTTGCTGGCGTCATAAACAGCGTCTCTTTTTCTTTCCCAATTCTCATTCTCTATTCTCTCGCGTTCAAAATTCTACATTTCTTATTTCTCTTACCATACGCCTATTGTCTCTACTTTGGATCAAATGTAGTGATTTCTGATGTTTCTAACAACCAAGAGAAGCCAAAAAATAAACCTGCACCTAAAATGTTGAGTTATCTGAGAAATCCCCTACAACATAAAAATAATATTTATGGATCAAAAAACAAAAAAATGAAAAAATTGCGAAAGAAGTTTTATTTCTGGAGTGTGTTCCTCCAAGCACACACTATTTTTTTTTTGTTCTCATCAATTTTATATCCTGTCTAAACCTACGAGAGGCTGAAGGACAGTCTTTACTGGCTGATTGTGAGTGAACAATGTGCCTTCTCCTTTGTAAGTAAAGGACAGAACAAATTGATCATCTCTCCTCTCATTGCCTACCCAGTGCGTGCCCAACAGAAAGTTGAGATAATAGCCTCTATTACAAAGGGCGCCTCTGAAGGGCCGGCTCTATGAAATTACCTCAAAGGAGAGATGTAATTAACACAGGTATTTAACTGGAATTATCTCAATGGTTAAAAAGGAGTGGGTTAAAATAATATTTCATCATCTCAATAAAGTCGAGAACTAAATGTACAAGTGAGACACAATTAGCAATGAGAATAATTCAGATATTTTTACTTTCTTTATAAATTTAGTATAAATACTGTGTAATTGTGCGAAAAACCGAAATCGAATTTTCAGCGGTATTTCACATTTCAAGATCCCCTAAACATGTTTTGACCATTTTCGCTGTAACTGGAAGGAAGACAAAAATTGAGACCACCTTACTTAAGGGCCTAAGTATATTTTACAAGATATCTCTTATATGTATGACCTATTCAGAAATTTTCTCAATTAAGAGTTACAGAGGAAACTGGATGGCGCATTTTGTACAGAATATTATTTTCATTGGTCGGCCGGTATGTGAGATAGTTGCCAAAAACCGCCCGAAAAACCTCGTTCTAAAACCTACTTTTCTAGATGTTTTGATGTACGCGAAGACAGTCCGATCGAAAAATTGGTTCCTATCAAAAATGTTTCTTATTAAATTTTCAACTAATGAAATGCCATTAGATTTGAGATCTCGCAAGAATTGGACGTAGTAAGGTTTATAAGATATAGCAGACTAAGATGAGCTGACCAGACGAGTTGGAAAGACGGTGTTGCGCATGACTCGTGGATTCCACTGTAGGGCAGCTGCACAGTATCGAGAAGACTGACCTGAGTCAATAAAGTAATCATCTCTATGAGTTGTTGCGCAGATAATGATGATTTAAAATGGATGATCGCTATTGTTGTCACATACACCAGTCAAGAATATAATTCTGCATTTTGTTTTACGGTTAATGAAATGGTGTATCGTTATCTGGGGCTAGCAAGGATCCTAGAAATGGATTCAATTCGTAAGAGATACAGGATCTTCTCTGTCACTGCTCTTAGCGTGAGGTCGCACCTCGCAATTCGAAATGGAGATCCGCTGTGAAAGGAGAGATGACAGTAGACACTTCTCCATCAGCGAAAATAATCTGTTTTCGTTGTCCATACAATGAGTCTCAATACATTGTGTGGTCCATACAATGGTC
The DNA here is from genome assembly GCA_963662175.1 of Aradus depressus. NCBI lineage: Eukaryota > Metazoa > Arthropoda > Insecta > Hemiptera > Aradidae > Aradus > Aradus depressus. The sequence continues at coordinate 85,670,525 of OY759214.1, forward strand.
TCAATACATTGTATGGACAACGAAATTAAATACAATACAATTAAGCCCATGCTTAAAAAAAAAATTGTATACTGAGGTCTCACTTAACCGACTTGTATATACCCTAGCACTCGTTCTGTTTTGAGTGTTGACTTATATAAAGTCGAGAAAACCACGAAAAAAATTCGTGAGATACAGGAGTGGCTAACGAATTTTTTTCATGGTTTTCTCGACTTTATATAAGTCAACACTCAAAACAGAACGAGTGCTAGTGTATATACAAGTCGGTTAAGTGAGTCCTCAGTATAAATTGTTTTTTTTAAGCCCATACAACGAAAACAGATAATTTTCGCTGATGGAGAAATATCTACTGTCATCTTTCCTTTCAGAGGGGATCTCCATTTCGAATTGCGAGATGCGACCTCACGCTAAGAGCAGTGACAAGCGGTGGCGGTGGCTTTGCATTGTTATCTAATTGGGTCCAGTTTAAGACAGGAGAACAAAGAAGATCTTCTCCTTAGTGTCTCTAACAAGATAATTTACAAAACGAGCTACTAACGAGAATTTGTAGAACGACTAACAATAGAGGCCATCTTCACACCTCAGGGCATTTGAACACTCCTTCAACGTCATAGTGTATATACGTAATACTTTCAGCCAGATATATATACACCTCCTTACTTTGTCATCTTATCTTATCCAGATCTGAAGCAGGGATCAGCAAAAAAATATTATAATTTTTACATGCGAATTAACTCAATATTTATAAATATAACAACCGAAGTTGTAATTGATTAATTACAATAAAATGATAACAATCGAAGTTGTAATTGATGAAAAATTGTAATTAATCGAAAGAATATTTTCAATTACACAAATATCTTGTAATTGGAGAAAAATAAATTATCAATAAACCAACAAATTTGTAATTGATAAAATATATATTTTCGGTTAATATTATAATATATATTAATTTTAGATAATTTCATAAATTATTAATTGAAGATAATTTCATAAATAATTTTTCATTGATCAAAAATATTATACCAATTACACAAATGATTTGTAACTGGAGAAAAATGAATTTTGAATTACCCAAAACATATGTAATTGATCAAACATGTATTGTTAATTGCGAGGGCGCCGGTAGCTCAGTGGTATGCGTGCATGTCTGCTGAGCTCAAGAACGTGGGTTCGAAACCCGACCGAGACCCTTAGTTTATTTTATCTGGGAGGTAAAATAAACTTAAGCACGCCGTGCTTCGGGTGGGACATTGAGCCTGTACGATGTTCGGTACTCGTTAAAGACCCCTGCCCTAGGTGAATAAAAATTTAGGGTAGGCAAAAATTAGGACTCCCACACTCGAGTCGCGCTCATGTCCAACAGAGTGACGAAAGAGCGCTCTGGTAGTAGGCGATATGACCTCGTAGTTAAAGCCCGGGCATGAGTCATAAAACCTAACCCAACCTATTGTTAATTGCCAAAGTGGGTCAAAACCGGAAATATAATATAAAATTCCATGTCAATTTCAATTTTTTTATTAGCCCTTAGAAAATACATCTTTTAGGCAAGTGGTTCGGCCTGATATACAATACATTAAAAATGTAATGAGAGGTGTCCTTTAAGAGAGGTTTCACTGTATATATTTTTTTTTCTCCTACCTGTCAGACAGAATGACAAAAGGTGAATGTGCAACACCTGGAGAATGCACGGGTCCAAATCTGCTGAAAGTCTTTTTGAACTTGTCAAATCCAAGATGTATGAAGTCATATAACTTTCTACCTGAATTTGAGGCACCTGGACTCTCAGGATCAAAGGAAAAACTAGACCTCAAGGAAAAAATTGTCTTCGGTGAATCATTTCTCCAAAAACAATCGACATAAAAATCAATATTTGATTTACATAGGGGCTTCTCATAATAAATTCTCTTTCGATTCATTCATTATATCGGCAGTTATTAGTGTTTTTGAGTTGACTACACCCCTCTCATCAAATAAATATATATCCTAATGACTTCCATAGTAGAAACGATCACTAGATCAGCCTAAAAGTTCTCTGTGGCAATATGACCTGATCGAGAACATACTCTCGATATTGGCTTAGAGTGAACAGTAAACTAAAGTTGTGTGTCCCCTCATAACTCAGGGCTAGGTTCATACCCCAGGGGACGGAGCCCGAGTTCAGGGCATCCTGGCTCGCTCTACAACTCTCCTTGTTACTATCCAACTGATATATAACACTCCCGATGGTTATAACTCAATAAGGAGCTAATAGCACCGGGTTCAGACAACATTTTGTGCAATACTAAGAGTATAACAACAGTAGCGATGTTATAATGTGTCATAAGTACAAAAAGTCAATAAATAAATTTATAGTTAGTTATTTAAGTAAATTTATTATTGTGAGTCTTGTCCGGGCTTTAACTTAGAGCTCGTATCGCCTACTACCAGAGCGCTTTTTTATCACTTTGGTAGACAAGAGCCAGGCAGTTTTTATTTAGATTTAGTATGTGGAGTCTAGATTTTGCACACGCTCGGGGGACCATCGCTTAACGCCCCATCCGAAGAAAGGCGTGCTCAAGGTTATCTCACCCCCGGATAAAATACCTAAAGGCTTCGGCCGGGTTTCGAACCCGCGATCTTGAGTAGTAGTAGCAGTAGGCTAGCACGCTACCTCTGAGCTACCTGCGCCATCAAAATAAATATGTAATGTGGAGGTAATAGAACTTTACTATACCAATCACGTTTTTACAGTTTTTCATCTTTGTAAGTGAGAAGTGCTAAATTTCTTTACTTCAAATCGACTCATGATCTCTTTCTTGTGACTGTTGATAAGATCAGGGTCTTGAGCTTCCCACAAGCATAAAGTTCTATGTCGATACATTCATTACATCGGCAGTTATTGGGATTTTTTTTAAAAGTAAAAATACTGCAGCGTTTGAATGATATGATTATTCAGGTATAAAATAATTTTTAATAAAACATAATGGTATCTGTGCTGAAATAAGTGTTTACAACTGTTCATTATCGGTATGATATTTATAAAAGCAGGAAATGGAACTGATGAGAGTCACATTATGTCTCGTATCGATCAGAGATATTTTTAACGACCTTCTATGGTCTCTTTAAGTGGCATTCAAAGTTATTTCTTGTACTAAAATTGAAAAAATAGGAATATTTTAGTCACTTCTGTGATAATATATATTTATATTGAAATCTGCAGCCATTTTACAAAAAAATATATTTTTGGTAGATTAGGATTAGGGTTCTAGATGCTCAACATCTAGGTCATAAGCATATAATATATTATACTACTATCATTAATTGATTATAAAAATCTGAAAATAAAACAAAGGAGCCTTACCTAATAAAAAAAATTATTTCGGGAATTTTAGGACAAATTAGGTTCACGAGGGTGGCAGGCGATTTTTTTTTATCAAAATCTCGGCGAAATATGTGAGGATTATATCGCTTACAAGAGAAAGGCACTTACGTTTTAAGTTATGGACAATTTTAATGTACAAACAACCCCTTTCTTAATTTTGCTACAAATTATTTTTTTGTGACCGATTACTTTAGATGAAAAAGTATATGCTTGGGAATAGTATGTCAGGCCGGATGAAAAAGTGACTAGAGACTTGGAGAAGTCATGGGAGAATAGTAAGTCGAATATGTTCCTTGGTGAGGATTCCAAATTGTTGGGGAATGGGATCCTGAACCTTAATGCCTTCTGCAACCTCACAGGACATAGTTCAACAGACACCTACGTATTATAGAAGTATATATCATCTCGATATATCGGTAGTAATTAGGGTTTTTGAGTTAAGCCCCTCTGATTCCCCTTCCCTTCAGCCGATTCCGCTGAAAATTAATAAATGTGAACCTTATGAGGTTTTTTCTACACCAATTAAATTTTGTGTCGATCATTTTATCGGAAGTTAGTTATAGTTTTTCATTTCTAGTTATTTCTATAGTTCACAGACACACAGAAAATTGTTGTTTCAATATTATTATATTAGAGAGTTAGAAGATTCACTGGACGTACAAAACAAAAGATTTTTCAGAAAATTAATTATTTCTAAGCATTTATATTAGGATCCTAATTTCAAAAAACAAAAGACGAAAAAGAATGTGCCACGCAACATGGTGTTATTTCCAAAAAACGTTTCTGGGGTGCTAACTTGACGACAGGCCTTCTCAAAAATGGATTTTCAGCAAATTTTTAACGCCAATAAATTGTGGTAGTCTTTTGCTAAATAGTGCTGACAAGAATTCCTTTTGTGTAGCCTCGCAATTTGGTGGATTTTAGGTAGATGTGTAGAGATGTTTTATTGCCACTATGTGGAAACCAGTCTACTGAAAGGTCAAAGTCCACAAGAAAAATGGATTAACATCGACCAGATTCTGCGGGCACAGTCTCACCTCAGCCATCGTCCGCAACTATCCTACTTCAAAAATATATTTATGTGAGAGCCCAGGATATTCGTATTTCGCTTTTATGATCCGAGTGTAGAGAGAGGTATTATTGAGAGCATCAATACTCACTTATTCCGTTGTGAATCTCAAACTAACATCTTGAGGCACGGGGCAACACCCCGGGGTATTGTTGGTATGGGACTTACCTCTGCGTGAGGCGAAAACATACTCCATGATTGCTCATGGGAGCAAGATGCAAAAAAGTTCACAAAATAATACAAATAGTCGGAATCTTGGAAACTCCTGAGGTAGTCAAACAGCTTCAGAACCCATTTTACGAGGTGCACCGCTCCAAGAAGATTCAAGCAGACACAGAAGCAGGACCTGAAATGACCCCAGGCAGCTCGTGTCTCATGTTATACACAAATCGGAGTAAAGTGTAATGAACAATCGGGTCGTTTAAATCATTCAAAACAGCTGGGACAGATTGGGTCCGACTGATTCTTCTTCAGAAAGACCTGGATTTCTAAAGTCCCATGTGTACACTTTTCAGTGCTAGTCTGGCCTTAGGCTTTCTTCCAGACAAATAAATACCTGTAAGAGTGATTTTTATAGCAATGGCAACATAACTATGTTAAGACAAAATCATACAGCATCACTTCGTTTCTTCTAAAAACGATGTAGAAACTGATAGATAATTCTATCAGGGACGTGGTGTTGTAAACATTCTTGCATCGTAACCAGTTTGTCTATCGACTTAGAGAATAGAAAAAAAAACAATTAAGGATTGTGTCTTGGAAGCCTTCATGACGGCGCTTGACAGTACCAATATCACCAATAATCAATTCTGCCCGTAGGCGTGGAATCGACATCTTGTGCCAATGGATGGATACTTGCGGAAAGGAAGAATTTATGAAGACAACTTTGGACTGGGCAGATTGAGGGCAGTTTTGCTTACAGTGTCCGCAGGGAGGGGTATTGTCACCTCTACTGTTGTAAATGGTGGTCGATGAGATCTTACTATAACTCAGCAACAATGGTTTTTATATCATTTAGTGTAAGGTGGTGCACAAGAGAGTAGCATAAAATAAATACACAAAAGATAACCTGTACATACTTCACCCAAAAGAGGAATACTATACGTCTGTAGGCGTTTTTTTAAAGACATGATTCAATCCTAAAGTGGTACGCTAGATACCACAACACAACGGTGGTTAGACCAGTAATAGTAGGTAATAATAACCTACAACACCTTACTCTGGTGTCAGAAAGCCGATATAGGATAGAAGAGGAAACTTGAGCCTGGTTAGTGCTTCACCCCAACTGCAGTGGAACCATTCTAAACCTCTCCATGCTCTCTTTGATGGAGAGAGACAACAAGAGGAGCTTATAGGCTCAAAACAAACAATCCAAAATCGGAGAAAACCCCGAGGGCCGGGCATTCAGTAATCGGTGGGACTCTATATTAAATATGGTTACCAGTATTAAACTGATGAAAATAAAAATAACAATACCAGACAGAAATGACTACTGTCTGGCTTTGAGACTGAAGATAGGAGGAGCAGTAATACATTTGAGAACAATCAGGTAGGATACTAGTATAATCCTTAGGTACAAATCTCAAGTATATGCCATTCTCGGATGCACCTAGCTCATCAAGAGACGGAACATCAGGGAAGGGCGTATTCTAATACAACCAAGCAGCGCTAAAGTGTTACAATCGATCAACAATTCAAGTTTATGAAGTTCTGACATTAAAAATGAAATTTCATGTCGATACACTCATTACATCGGCAGTTATTGATGGCCCTTCGGCCGATTCCGCTGAAAATAATTAGCGTTCTGAATTTACATTTGAAATTTTGTAACGATAAATTCATTCTATCGGCAGTTATTAAAGTTTTTGTGCCTCCCCCCTAATCCCTCCTTTTCCTTCAGTCGATGTGGCTGAAAAACAGTAGGTGTCATCGTTAGAGGGTTCTGAGAGAAACATTTTTTATTTCATAATTGGAATCAGAATGTCGGAAAACATGATGTTCCGGTGAAAAACTTAACTTTGAATTTCTGACCGATTACATAACTTACTCTATAAACCGGGAAAGCGATATAAGCGGGAGAGTTATAACAAAGTTTTGCTATGTCTACTCACAATCAGAATGTAAATACAGACAGGTGACTCAACAACAAAAAAAAACGAAGTTCTCCAAGTGACATTGAGAAGGCCACATCTGTACGTACAAATTGCATACTTCAAGTATCCTTTCTATGAATATTCCGCTCCGTCTCCAAAACTTTCCACAGAAGACACACATGGAAGTTATTCTACTGAATAATGAAGACATGTCGGAACACTCATTTCAATTAATCATGATTCCAAATTTTCTTATATTCGGCTTGAAGAGAAATGTCGGTCTGAGAAAAGTTACAGATTTATAACCTTTTCCAACCATGTTCCTGGTTGTCCTTAACCATATATAGGTTAGGTTAGGTTTTATGACTCATGCCCGGGCTTTAACTATGAGGTCATATCGCCTACTACCAGAGCGCTCTTTCGTCACTCTGGTGGACGATGAGCCCGACTCTACTGTGGGAGTCCTAAATTTTGCCTACCCTAAATTTTTATTCACCTAGGGTAGGGGTCTTTAACAAGTACCTGACATCGTACAGGCTCGGGACCATCGCTTAAGTCACCCATCCGAAGGACGGCGTGCTCAAGTTTATTTTACCTCCCAGATAAATAAACTAAGGGCCTCGGTCGGGTTTCGAACCCACGACCTTGAGCTCAGAAGACATACCACTGAGCTACTGGCGCCCTCTAACCATTTATATATAATAACCATCTTTATCAATTATATTATTTTAAACTGGTCTCAAATCAAGGACATCTTTCCCTAACCTTATTAGATTTTTTTATTGCAAAATGATAAAAAAAAAAAATTGATAAAAACAAAAATAATGGACCATTAGAAGGACTGACTCCTAACAGAAATCAATGGTATGGTAATTCAAGAGGAGTTGTGTCAAATGATTCCCATTACCATTTGCAGACAGCCTCGATATGACCTATTGCCTCAATACACCATTCAATTACCATATTGACTAATGATTTGATGATAAATGATTTGGTGGTCATTTGATTCTAAAATCCATTACTTTAAAAAAAAAAAAATGTTATTTTTTCAAATTATAATGATCCTCTTTTCTTCCGGCTGAAAATTCAGATTCTGCTAAAATTAATAGATATAGTTCTTATAGTGTTTCAATTTACATGCAATTTTTTGTCAATACATTTATTGCAACGACAGTTATTTGAGTTTTATTGTTAAGCCTTCCCCTTTGGCTCATTTGGATGAACATCAATAGGTGTCGTCATTATGGGGTTCCTTCTGGATACACTGGATATAAAATTTCATGTCAATACGTTCTGTAATTATTTTGTTCACAGGCAGACCGAATTTTTTTTAATCAGGGTGAAAACTTAACAAAATTCCGGTGAAAACTTAACATCGAATTTCGGATGAAATAACTTACCCTATACTTTGTGTAGCTGGGGAAGTAAAAATAGCAGGCGGAAGGTCGCATGATATATTTATGAACCACTAACATGGAAACACACTAAAAAAATGTCATCAGTCTTAGAAATACTATCCTTCAGTTGACCATTATGAAAATATTTTCAAAAAATAGCCTCAAAATAAGATCAGAATAGAATAATAATACCTTCCTGGCCGACCCGTAAACGAATGATCCATAGTTTAGTTTGGATCAGGGATGGGTGTATTCGTAATCGGAAATACGAATACGAATATATTCACAAAAATTATTATCTATGAATATTGATACGAATATATTCATATTCACACATTTGAATATGAATATATTCATATTCACACCTGTGAATATGAACTCCTGTGATCTGAATATATTTGCATTCACACATAAAAATACAAATATATTTGTATTCATAGCTGTGAATTCAAATACAGTTGTATATATGAGTACAGTTGTATCCATATATTGGTATGAATATTCGTATTCACGGGTGTGAATACGAATATATTCATGTTCAAAGGTGTGAAATAATAATTTTTGTGAATAAATTCGTATTCGTATTTCCGATTACGAATACGCCCATCCCTGGTTTGAATCTGATCAAACACAAGTAACGTTTTAGCAGAGTTGTTCTGTCTGCGCCCCATGTTGTATGCGACAGGACTTTAAGAATGTTTAGTCGCTTTTGACATATTTCCTTTGTATATTTAATATGGTTCACCCAAGTAAGCCTCCTGTCCAACACGAGGCCAAGGAAGTTTGTTTCACCTCTGAATGCCAGTTGGTGCCCACCCAAAGTGAGATGTGGGTCAGGGCTCGGGTTTCGTCTTCTGGTGAAGTGGATACAGTGGGTCTTTTGCAGCAAGAATCCAAAGCCTGAGTTGGTCAACGACTCTTGTAGCCTATCTAGGATGGACTGAAGATCATTTTGGGAATCACGAGGGTTTTGGAACCTATAATAATAAATTTATTTCCGTAAGACCAATACATGGTAATAGGATACGTCAAAAGAATTTATACATTAAGATATAGATTTATACCTAAGAGTCTAACACACCTATGATTAGTAGTAACATTCAATTGACCTTTAAGGTGTGGATGAACTCTCCCCAAAGAAGAAAAATGAAAGCTTTGTATCAAATAATGATTTTTAAAAAGGTATGCTATAATTTTGGGGTGGTTTACTACGGAGGCTAGGTTGTTAATTGCAATAGCAAAAAGCGTGCAGCTCAGTACACTGCCCTGTGGGATCCCCTGTGTCACCCGTCGTCTGTCAGAGTCTTTGTCTCCAACCTGTACCCTGATGTATCTTGGTGACAGGAAGTTCTATAGTAAAATATAATTGGTTTGAAAATGGGAGCATTTCGAAAAACTTTAAGGGTTGAAATTCGGAGCTTCTGTTTACATTTTCAAAACAATAACTTTTTCATACCAATTCTTATCATTTTGTCTCTACCAAATTGAAAAATGTTTATAGAAAATAAGAAAATTGAAGAAAATAAACTCTTCTGTTACAATTATGTACCACTCGGCGTTGGAAGGTTATGAATACGGAGAGAGCCTTGAGGAGATTTGTAATGACGCAAACAAACAACAAACAACTTGTATGTTTTCACTTCGTTATGCCATCTTTTTACTAAGCACTATTAATATGGGCACTTATTTCATCTTAATAGGCTTTTAATGTTTATATGATTTCTGATTTTTAATGTCTTATAAGTTCTCTATGCTCTCGATTATGTAAAACAATCAAGGGTCATAGAAGAAAAATGAATATTTGAGCTTTTATTTATAAAAAAAATTGAAGTTTTAGGATTAAAATAGTTGACTTAAAAAGGGGCTACTGAATCCACATAAATAAATTTTGTGTCAATATCTGATTCCCCCCTTTCCTTCGGCTAATTCCAATGAAAATTACTAGGTGTCGTCTTTTTGGTGTTCAGAATTTGCATATGACCACCTATTTACACCCCTCTCTTTGACTGAATCAGAATTTCGATATTTTCACCGGAATTTCACGTTTTCCGACCCCTCATTCCAAAAATTAAAAAAATGTAGTTTGTCTTTGTGTGTGGCTGTGAACACGATAACGCCCAATAGAATGAATGTATAGACACAAAATTTCATAACTAAATTCAAAACTCATAACGACGGCCCCATTCGGTTTTCGGGCTCTACTCAAACACCTTGACAACTAAATGATGCATGGAGGAATTTTGATTTTTAGTTCAAACGATCGATTGGTTTTGAAAGGAGAGTGGAAACTTAATTGATTATTTCGTGCTATGTACATTTCCAGTGGGTCACTGCCGACTTTTTTGTAATCTTTGAATAAATAAGTACCTATACTAAACAAATTGTTAATATGGAATTCTTTAATTTTTCCATATTTCTATTGAAATAACACTATGTATGTTCTGGAACACATTCCTATATTTTCTAACAAACATTCTATAAAAAACACCAATGCTTGTTGTGGCGCAGCCCAAAATATTACATCAGGAGACCTACACAGGAGACCCACCTGTGTGATAACACATGATAGCCAATAGGCCTGAACGTCATGACACGCCCACTGACGTCATATCTTGACGTCGATAATCCACCAAAGTCTTATCAGGGTGCCAGAACATACAAATTTATACTACTATTGTATATTGGGCTCAGTCCTATGAATAAAGATTATTGTTATAACATTATTCTACAGCCTCTTTAATTAATAGATAATGCACCCCTCGACTATGGTCTTGCTTTCAGAAAAAGGTAATCTGGGGCTAACATTAATTCAAGTGAACATTAACAAAGAGGTTAGGGGTGGAGAAGTATGTAAAGCCAAGTTGAGGGAGGAGTTTCATGTTCTCATATTTAATTTTCCTGTTTGTTTTCCAATTTTCTCTTATCTTTCGTTTCTACCAGTTGAGCCTGTTGTTTCACCCCTCAGCAGGGAGTAAATGTATAAAATACTCAAACCAAACGAGAAGATTTCAAGAGTAAACTAACTCAATTTAGGCTTGTATTTAGTCTTGCATAAAAAAATAAATAAATAAATAAACAGTGAGTGTACCATTAATGAATGATTTTGATGAAAAACTCAGATACCTACAAGTGTGGATGGGTGATAGTCGATAGTTGGCCGCGTCGATATTTGTTTTCATGAATGAATGTCTCAACCCCAGAAAGACACCTACCTATTGATTTTGAGTCAAATCGGCTAAATGGAGAGTAACACAAAAACTCGAATAACTGTCGTGAAGGTAAAGGCCGAACGATTAATTTTCAGCGGAATCGGCCGAAAGGAAGAGGGAATCAGAGAAAACTAAAAAAACGCTTAACTTTTTTTTTTAGGAAACGGGAGGAAGTTTACCCCTTATAAGAATTACCTTTAACAATTTTGGATTTCAAATTTTCCGTATTTTATTCATGGAGTAGCCTTACTTCCACTTTTCCGTCCATATATTATCTCAAAGCAAATATTGTTTAAATTTTTAAAATTTAATACTTCTCAAAACAGAGAGAAAAATTCCAAATCCCACTAACAAAAGAAATGAATGTTGAATATTTTATCTAACTCATTCTTCTTACAGAGCGGCCATTTTGGGTGTGTCATGGAGATCTTTTCAATACATTTACCAAAAAATAAGAAAATGTACGCATGTGAGGGGCGGACTCGGGTCCAGGGAGAGGCCGTTTGCCCGGGCTAATAACGGGCTAATTCATCGACTAAGAATTATAATAGAAAATAATCTTTTAGAAAATAAAAAAAATCGTCGGTGAATCTTCTTCTCCAGCAAGAGTTAATCAATCAAGTTTATGCTGTCCCTCCAAAATCTATATTTTGAGTCGATACATTCATTATATCGACAGTTATTAGGGGTTTTTGGGACTTACACTGGAGTTTTTGTGTCGATCTGAACCCTCACTTCCTCGGTCCATTTCTAGAGTATTTAATAGGTGTGTCTCTCTCAATTTACATTGAAATTTTGTATCATACATACATTCATTATAGTTATGGAGAGTTCATTCTGGAGAGTTCATTATAGTTATGAGAGTTTTTGGGTTGAGCCTTCTTCTTTTCCTTTTGGCCGATTTCATGAAGAATTATGGATTTTTGAATTAAAAGTATTGAATGACCTCATCATTAAATTCAGATATAAATAGTTATTTTCCTCCTTTAGTTCCCACAATAATCGTCTAGTCCGTGCCCTCCGTTCTGCCACACTTCCCCAACGACGTCTTAAGCGCCAATTGCCTAGAGATCTCCTTAGTAGCAGCAGTGACAGTGAGTTACAAATGTTGGGTGATTTCTTTCCTCTTGACTTTTTGACAATCCTATATTTTATTCTTTTAGCAAATTTTCTTGTTGTATATATTATTTATACAGTTGTGAATACCTATTTTTTTTTTTTTTATTTACAAACAGATATTTACAACTGTAAAAAAATAAATACAACAAGCAAATGTGCTAATAGAGAGATAATGGCAATGTCAAAATGTCAAGAGGGGAGAAATCATCCAGTGGTGACACTCCCTTTCCTATTTGTTAATGAAAATATAAATTAAATTTTGGGTCGATATTTAGAATTAGAATTCAGTGATTTTCAGCGGAATTGGCAGAAGAGAAGGGAGAATCAGAGGAGGCTCAACTAAAAAACCCCAATATCAGTATCGATATAATAATTGTATCGATATGAAATTTCATATTTAAAGTCAAAACCCAATGATGACATAACCTATCAAATTTCTGCGATATTGGCTAAGGTAAGACGGGTTCAGGAGTCTCAATTCAAAAATCCTAACTGCCGATACAATGAATTTATCGACACAAATTTTACTATGAGAATTTAGAGAATCCCTATGTCAAATGTGAAATATTAGCGCAAACGGTCGACTGATTTTGTACATTAATTCGGTCTGGGGAAGTACATTGTTAGTGGATCACCGACGATTTTTGTGATAATTATTTACCGATTGCTCCGATCCATCCAACCTCATCCAAAATTGTTTCCTTAACGGGCTCTTTCAGACAAGGTCCCCCAAAACAGTAGATACGCCACTGTTATAAATTTGTCCTTGGGAAACTGTCCTGTTCTCTGCGTAACTGTCCTTGAGGACGAGTCTCCATGCCCTTGGTACTTTAGTACATAACTGGGACACAACCATATCAAATATTTACTAATTTTCGATCCATCAGAAACCTTCAGGAAGGTCGCTAAACTGTTTTAAATTGAATGATATTGAAAGTAAAACATATCTGTGAGTAGCAGGATTGTTAAATTGAATGATATTGAAAGTAAAACATACAGGTCTCTGAGTAGCAGGATTGTTAAATTGAATGATATTGAAAGTAAACATATCTGCGAGTAGCAGGATTCTTAAATTGATTGATATTGAAAGTAAAACATATTTGTGAGTAGCAGGATTGTTAAATTGAGTGATATTGAAAGTAAAACATATTTGTGAGTAGCAGTATTGATAAAAGAAGAAAGTAGAACAGAGACTTATTGCCGATAAAGGAAACTCCAATAATTTCTAAGAAGCAATAATAATTAAATTATTTAATTAAAAGACAATCGATTTCTATGCGAAATCTCGCTCCACATCTTATTTGCTAAACGTTCCTACTGTAAGGATTAACGGACTGTTTGGTCTGTCTTTTCGTTATATTCTAACATTAATAATACATTCTCTCTAACATGCTTAACCTTTTTTATTAGAATAGGTTAGTTCTAAGGTACTGTGTGTAAGGGTACCTATACACGTATAGGAAATCCTCAAGGAAAAAAGCCTCCAGGATTTCCTGTACCGAACCCTTGCTCACACACGGAGAGGATTTTCCTCAAGGAAAAGGCCTTTGCGTCCACTTCTTTCAATTTTCGCGTACGCGGCCTCCTTTCTATTGCTATCAGGGTACTGTTTTGAACTCACTTGCCACAAGCAAGGTTCATCGTACATATGTATAAATTCTGTTCTGAGACAGAAAATCCGGCCTCAAGGAGGAAAAAGAATTTATTTTTGTTCGGGATTTTTGGCCTTTCCAATCCATCACCTCAAGGGACGCCGCCGTACACGTTGGGGAATTTCTCAAGGCTTGGACTGTTCAAGCCGAACCTTCAGGAAATCCCGCTCGTGTATGGCTACCTTAAAACGTGTTCGGTGCCTTAGAAGTATGAAAAGTCACAAGCCGAATGATGTGAAAAAAAAAATCGGTGCATGTCCAAGTAGAGGTAACACGAAAATCACATCCTGTACTGGAGGGGGATTTCAAAGGACTTTGTGTGGTGGGATCCTCTGTAAAGGGAGTGGAGGACCGCTTAAAATCTGGGCAGAGGAGAGAAGAACAATACGAAGCATAATTGCGGAATATAGTTTTTCTCTTTTCAACCATACTGAGAGATGTTAATATAAAAAAAAATTGTGTTGTGGCCATTACAGGACTTTGTTATACCAACTACGCTTACAGATCACTCTCTTTCCCCCTTCTCAAAATTATTTCATACTGCCATTACTGGGTATAAGAATGTCTACTCTCAAGATAACGCTGTACTAAGAGACAAAAAGCCATGATTTAGAGAGTTTACATTCTTCAGGGCGCTATAACTTTTGTTGTATTGATCTTATCTCAAATCTAAGGACTCATTTGCTATTGGAAATTTTATGAGGAACAATTTAATTTAATTTTAAGGAATCAATTTTGCGATGGGACTAACCGTTTTCGGGTATATCATGAAAACGGCTAAAAATTTGAAAACTACATTTGAAGATAGTTTTCGTCATGTATCTCGAAAACCGGACGACATCAAAAATCATATTTCATATAAATTACGTATTTCAATACTCTCTACAAATATTACTCGAAAAAATTTTTGTTTAGATCATAAACATAAGCTGTATCTTGTAAATTGTATTTAGGTCCCGGGGGAAAGTGGTCTCAATTTTCGTTCGATATCGGCCAAAATCTAATCAAACCTAAGTTAAAACATGTGACCCCTTCATTCCAAATTTCAAGTTCATAACTACAATCGTTTCTGCGATAGAGCTGTCACAACTTTCCAATCACACACGCACAGAGATCGCTGATATTCTCTAAAACCCTTTCTGAACTCCCCCAACCCTTCGATTGATTCCAAAGAAATTAATAGGTGTCCTAAGAGCACTTTTAATTTTTATATGAAATTTCGTGTCGATATATTCTTTCTATCGGGAGTTATTGCGTTCACAGACAGATTTATTTATTTTTTTTCGCATCTAATTTTTGATCGATTACATAACTTCCCCACTACTTCGTAAAGCTGGGAAAGTACAAAATAAATCTTTAGTCGTAATATTAACAATAATTGGTTTTGGGGTCACATTTTGCTAGATTCAGAAACTCAGATGAAGTTTTATGTAAGTTAAAACTTTCGATTTACAGGGGGAAAGTTCAATTTCCGGTATACTACCAAAAGATTCCATCTTATCTTGATGTCCTTAAACAGAAAATACATGACATCTCATCAGGGTTAAATAAGGAAGTTATCCTCTTTTTAATTACTTTTTCATTTTTGTTTGATGAAGTTACTTCGTTAAAATTGGGAAACATTGTCATTCCAACAACGAAGATCCTAATTAAATTTAGAAAAAGTCGTCGGTGAATCACCGGCTATGTACTGCCTCAGCACGAGCAACTGACTGGAGTTCTCACAGGACGTGGTCCGTTCAATAGACACCTACACATTGTGGAAGTCAAGGACAGTCCTACCTGCGATAGATGTGGGAAAGAATACGAAACGGTGGCACACTTCCTGGGCATCCGCTCGGGATATGCGCGAACGAGATTCCGCATGTTTGGTGGAGATGTAATCGCAGAGGAAGACTTTAGAAGATTGCGGGAGCATTCTCAGGTACATTAAGGAAACTGGGAGACTGAGTACTTCATGAAGGACTTGGTTTAGGTACGAGTAATATAAACAAACAGGTAAAAAAATAAAGGGGTAGCCCAGCGCTTCCAGGGACGGGACAAGAGGCTGGGGCGTGCCCCCCCCCCCCCCCCTGCCCAGAGCAAAAAACCAAGATAAAAACTAAATAAACTAAAAAAAAATAGTTTTTATTAAAAATGGATTGCTTGCAAGTTACCAATAGGATCTTCAAATTTCCCGTGCGTCTGATTCCTAAATCAGCTATCGGCTGTTACATAAATGTACATGTACAAAACAAGTCATATTACATTAACTTAAATATATATGAATTCGATCATTTCATTTCCTCGCTCAAAATCGTCATTTATGTTATACTTTATACGCTTAAAGCTGATTTTACAACAGCAAAAATGCAAAGCGCAGCAGTAGCAAATGCACGCTATTGGATGTGAGTCATTTAATTGTAAAAGCAGAAACAGAAACCCCAGCGTGCATTTGCTGCTGCTGCGCTTTGCATTTTTGCTGCTCATGTAAAGTCAACTTAAGTATTACAGTCAGTGGTTACCTCAGGGGGAGCTTCTAGAGGTCCGAGTCTCCCAAATTAATAACAAAAAGTCTGCAACGCTAACCACGGAAACTGCGGGCTGTGCCCCCGGGAGTCTATACCCCCACCCTCGTAGCTTAACTTTGCCCCCCCCCCCTCCCCCCACTGCTCAAAATCCTGGCTACGCCCCTGATAAGAGCACTGGATGCTTAGGTCCCAAGCCTAACACCAGCCCTTCACATATATATATACATTTCTTTTTCCTCAGCACGAATTCTTTACTCTTTTGCTCTTCCAAAGGCAATCGATCGTGTCAGAAAAAAAAAAAAAAAACGTGGAATACTCCGCATCGAATTTCTGACCGATTATATAATGTTTCCTATAGTTCGTATAGATGTGGAAAAAAAAAAGAGTCGGTGAATCACCGGTTATGTATTTTCCCAGCACGAATTTTTCGTGTTAAGCCCCCTCCCCCCCAATCCCTTTCTCTTTGAGCGATATAGCTGAAAATCAATAGGTGTCGTCTTTATGGGGTTCTGGATACACATATAACATTTAGTGTCGATACCCTCAGTCTTTCAGGAGTTTATCGTGTTCACACATTTTTTGAATCAGGAGGTCGGAAAACATTAAAATTCCGTTGAAAACTCCATTACATTTTTGACTAATTACACAATCGTATGGGGAAGTAAAAGAACAAATGAGCTACAATTTGAATAGTGGGAATAACCGACAAAAATTAACCAGGACAAGATTAACATAATAGGCAACCCGTTCTATAATGCACATTCTCAAGTGAGACCTAATTTTTAAGTACGGACTAATTTGAGGCTTTAGATAAATTCTCTCCGGAAAAATATATACATTTAATTTTCACTATTCTATCAGCTTTCCTAAAACAATAAGTTAACTTTTAATTAAATCGAAAAAAGTTGTTCACAAATAAAAAATAAAATTATATTTTCAGAATATAAAGAGCTCGGTTTAATAGGTAGCGTTGGGAATAGCCAGCCAATCTCTTCGGGGACATACAGTATAATAGTATAGTTAGTTGTGACTCATGCCCGGACTTTAACTATGAGGTCGTATCGCCTACTACCAGAGCGCTCTTTTGTAGCGCCTGTGCGATGTCAGGTACTCGTTAAAGACTTAGGACTCCCCAAGTGAGTCGGGCTCATTTCCACCAGAGCTACGAAAGAGCGCTCTGTTAGTAGGCGATATGATCTCGTAGTTAAAGCCCGGGCATGAGTCTAATAACTATATGTGATTTTGCTATTACAGGACTTTCTTATACCAATCACTCTTACAGATCACTCTCTCTCTTCCTTCTCAAAATCATTTCACATTGGCATCACTGGGTATAAGTCACTCTCAGAATTACGCAGTACAATGAAACAAAAAAAATACCACTGACTCTTACTTGTTACGTTCATATACCCAGTAATGTCGGTATGAAAATATTTCGAGAAGGGGGAGAGTGGTCTGTGTAAGCGTGGTTAGTATAAGAAAATCCTGTAATGGCCACATCACTTATACTCACCTATAGAATTATTTTGAACCCAATACAATAAATATTTTAGTTTATCATCAAATCTGCTCCCATGGCCCTCACGACAAATAGCGTGCCATAACAATAGTCTTATCTGAGACAGATCCATTAGATGCAGACCAGTCTGGCATATTTCTGTATATTTATACAAATAACTGAATAATTAAACATAATTCCAACATGGTTGTATGGATGTTATTGACGATTTATTTGTTAATTAGTAAAACTATGCATATTAATTATAAATGAGAGCAGAGAAAACAAACATGTATGCAGGGAGAGTTCTTACAAAACTTTTTAGTTATTATGCCCGGGCATTAACTACGAGGTCATATTAACTACTACCAGAGCGCTCTTTCGTTTTGGTGGACATGAGCCCTGACTCTACCATGGGAGTCCTAAACTTTGCCTACCCTAAATTTTTATTCACTAAAGATAGATAGGCGTCTTTAACGAGTAACTGATTTCGTACAGGCTCGGGTCCATCGCTTAATCTCCCATCCGAAGGACGGCCTGTTTATTTACCTCCCAGGTAAAATAAGCTTAAGGGCCTTGACTGGGTCCTGAGCTCAGTAAGCAAGCAAGCTTACCACTGAGCTACCTGCGCCCTTTCAAAACTTGTTAATATACACCATATGATACACATGTCATTGTTTCATGTATTATTACAGTAGTAAACTACAGTGTATTGTTATTATAAGTTATGAAGCGCACTTTGTTTTTTTTATTTGGTTACGGTATGATTTATGTTTAACATCCCAAAGTTCTGAATATAATTCCAACTCCGAAATTAAAGAAAATATTTCACTTTTCACCCTTCACTTTTTCTCGGATATCTTGAGAGTTTTGTGTCGGCAAATATTTCCAGCAAGTATTGGAAATACCCTATTTCTATCCGAGAGAAACAATCCGACTGTTTACACTGCAAGATGACCCGGTCTGAAATAATGTCGCGCAACAAATCAGACGTGTCGGAGCTTGCTCTCAACTGCGTTTACACGCTTCCTAGATCAACTCTCACAATAAGGGTCGCGATATTTATTGCTCGTATATTCGCGCACCTTAAGAGTTAATATCTATTTATGTATCTAATGTATTAGTTATCATAATGTATACATTCTTATAACGTATCCTATTACCATGTTACGTTTTTACGAAAATAACTATTATTATTATTTTGGTTGGATGTACTTTTGGCGTGTTTCAAGACACCGAAAGTATATTCACATGTGTTGATACGATGGAATGATCAAAGTAATGTTCTTATTTTGAATTTAATAGCATAAATCTTCTACAAAATTATGATCCTTCCAGGATCATCAAAAGTAACGGCCTATAATCACGAAAGCATCTGAAGTCATGTAAAGAGCTAATAACAGTTATTTCTTCATAAATTTATCTGACTTCTAGACAAAGTGATTTAGGTTACTTTCAATGTTTATTATATTTAGAAAAATGAATGAATATTTTTTTACAATCAAATGCTTCACCACATTCTTTTGAGAATAGTGCATTGCATTTATTTATTCCCGGCTTTTAATATTTTATTTATTATTCTATTAATAATTTGGATTTGGTTTGAATTTGACGCTTAACAACAAGGTAATAAGCGCCATTGTCTCAATAAAATAGTCTACTTATTATACTAAAAAAGATGAAAAAACAAATTGACTTAAGGAGTAAGTCTGACTTAATTACTTAAATATTAATTTGACCTCTAGGAACTTGGAGGAGCTAGTGAGAATTATTAGTTGGAGTTCTGACAAAATGTAAAAAATAAATCGGAGGGCGTAGGGGAGGGGTTTAGAAATAAAAAAAGAGTTGTGGGAGGGGCGGGGTTGACGTCACGGAATATACACTTTTTTTTTTTTTTTGGCCTTATATTCGATGCATATTAGCCATGTCACTTGTGTTATAAATTATTTACGACATCCATGGCCCCGGGAGGGAGTGCCATCTACGCTCTAGCCCGAATGGCCACCCTGGCTCCCAGGAATATACACTTGGTGTTAGCTAATATGTCTCATGTCCAGGCTTTAACTATAAGACCATATCACCTACTCCACCACAGAGCTCATTCGTCACTCTGGTGGACATGAGCCTGACTCATGGATTGTGCGAGTCATAAATTTTGTCTACATAAGGTTCATTCACCCCTAGGTCAAGCTTCATCTCCTCTTATTCCCCCTTCCTTATGTGGTTTTGAATTTAAATATATCGTTTTTGTGTTAGGCCCCCCTAATTCGGGGAAGAGCCCTTTGGCCGATTTGGCTGTGTTCACAGACAGAAATTTATTTTTTATTTTTTTGAAATTAAAGGATTGAAAAACATAATTATCCGGTGAAAACACAACATTGAATTTCTAACCGATTACATAATTTCCTTCATACTTTGTACAGCTGGAGAAGTAAAAAAATCTACTGTAATAGTGATAATAACGAAATTATCGTAAATAAGTTTGTACGATGTCAGGTACTCGTTTAACCCGACCCCTGTCCGACCTCGTACTTAAAGGTTATGAGTCATAATAACTAACTACATATATATGGCAGAACATTTCTGGTTTGTGAATTATCACAATTTACTTCATTATGTTTAATTACGAGAAAGAGAAAATACGTTTTATGTACGTAAAAAGAAGAACGCTGGAGCGTATAGCGTAATTTTGTTGGAAGCGGGGGAAATGCTATTATAAATGAAGGTATAATCGCAGATTTTATAAAAAGATAATAAGATTTTCAGAAGAGGATTATTTAAATGTTACTTACCATTCATCATTAGAAATTTAATTTATTCAAATTAGTAATTAACAATTTATCTTCATTAATTGGAGAAGGATTACAGAGGTGAATAAGCTTTTTGTCTGAAATAACCATTCATCTTAATTGGGACAAACATAAATAAAGATTCATATAAATAAATCTGAATTTGTGTCGTAGCAGCCTTATTTATAATAATTATAATTAATTATAACAATAATTATTATTGTTAAGTACGATAATCACCCCTTCTCCCAAAACGGGTAATTATGGTGAAATTGTTGGGGATTTTTTTTTTTAATTTACAAGTATATATTACAATATATAACAAGAAAATGATACATGAATAAATAAAATGTCTTAGATACTGAAAGAGAAATTATTCATTATTAGATATTTCATTATTTTGTGGGCACTCTTATATCGCACACTACCAGAGCACTCTCTTACGTAGCTCCGTTGGACACGAACCTGACTCCAATGTGGGTGCACTACATTTTTGTGGGCACTCTTATATCGCACACTACCAGAGCACTCTCTTACGTAGCTCCGTTGGACACGAACCTGACTCCAATGTGGGTGCACTACATTTTTGTGGGCACTCTTATATCGCACACTACCAGAGCACTCTCTTACGTAGCTCCGTTGGACACGAACCTGACTCCAATGTGGGTGCACTACATTTTTGTGGGCACTCTTATATCGCACACTACCAGAGCACTCTCTTACGTAGCTCCGTTGGACACGAACCTGACTCCAATGTGGGTGCACTACATTTTTGTGGGCACTCTTATATCGCACACTACCAGAGCACTCTCTTACGTAGCTCCGTTGGACACGAACCTGACTCCAATGTGGGTGCACTACATTTTTGTGGGCACTCTTATATCGCACACTACCAGAGCACTCTCTTACGTAGCTCCGTTGGACACGAACCTGACTCCAATGTGGGTGCACTACATTTTTGTGGGCACTCTTATATCGCACACTACCAGAGCACTCTCTTACGTAGCTCCGTTGGACACGAACCTGACTCCAATGTGGGTGCACTACATTTTTGTGGGCACTCTTATATCGCACACTACCAGAGCACTCTCTTACGTAGCTCCGTTGGACACGAACCTGACTCCAATGTGGGTGCACTACATTTTTGTGGGCACTCTTATATCGCACACTACCAGAGCACTCTCTTACGTAGCTCCGTTGGACACGAACCTGACTCCAATGTGGGTGCACTACATTTTTGTGGGCACTCTTATATCGCACACTACCAGAGCACTCTCTTACGTAGCTCCGTTGGACACGAACCTGACTCCAATGTGGGTGCACTACATTTTTGTGGGCACTCTTATATCGCACACTACCAGAGCACTCTCTTACGTAGCTCCGTTGGACACGAACCTGACTCCAATGTGGGTGCACTACATTTTTGTGGGCACTCTTATATCGCACACTACCAGAGCACTCTCTTACGTAGCTCCGTTGGACACGAACCTGACTCCAATGTGGGTGCACTACATTTTTGTGGGCACTCTTATATCGCACACTACCAGAGCACTCTCTTACGTAGCTCCGTTGGACACGAACCTGACTCCAATGTGGGTGCACTACATTTTGTGGGCACTCTTATATCGCACACTACCAGAGCACTCTCTTACGTAGCTCCGTTGGACACGAACCTGACTCCAATGTGGGTGCACTACATTTTGTGGGCACTCTTATATCGCACACTACCAGAGCACTCTCTTACGTAGCTCCGTTGGACACGAACCTGACTCCAATGTGGGTGCACTACATTTTTGTGGGCACTCTTATATCGCACACTACCAGAGCACTCTCTTACGTAGCTCCGTTGGACACGAACCTGACTCCAATGTGGGTGCACTACATTTTTGTGGGCACTCTTATATCGCACACTACCAGAGCACTCTCTTACGTAGCTCCGTTGGACACGAACCTGACTCCAATGTGGGTGCACTACATTTTGTGGGCACTCTTATATCGCACACTACCAGAGCACTCTCTTACGTAGCTCCGTTGGACACGAACCTGACTCCAATGTGGGTGCACTACATTTTGTGGGCACTCTTATATCGCACACTACCAGAGCACTCTCTTACGTAGCTCCGTTGGACACGAACCTGACTCCAATGTGGGTGCACTACATTTTTGTGGGCACTCTTATATCGCACACTACCAGAGCACTCTCTTACGTAGCTCCGTTGGACACGAACCTGACTCCAATGTGGGCGCACTACATTTTGTGGGCACTCTTATATCGCACACTACCAGAGCACTCTCTTACGTAGCTCCGTTGGACACGAACCTGACTCCAATGTGGGTGCACTACATTTTGTGGGCACTCTTATATCGCACACTACCAGAGCACTCTCTTACGTAGCTCCGTTGGACACGAACCTGACTCCAATGTGGGTGCACTACATTTTTGTGGGCACTCTTATATCGCACACTACCAGAGCACTCTCTTACGTAGCTCCGTTGGACACGAACCTGACTCCAATGTGGGTGCACTACATTTTGTGGGCACTCTTATATCGCACACTACCAGAGCACTCTCTTACGTAGCTCCGTTGGACACGAACCTGACTCAATGTGGGTGCACTACATTTTGTGGGCACTCTTATATCGCACACTACCAGAGCACTCTCTTACGTAGCTCCGTTGGACACGAACCTGACTCCAATGTGGGTGCACTACATTTTGTGGGCACTCTTATATCGCACACTACCAGAGCACTCTCTTACGTAGCTCCGTTGGACACGAACCTGACTCCAATGTGGGTGCACTACATTTTTCAACGAGTACCTAACATGGCACAGGCTCGGGACCATAGCTTAACGTACCATCCGATGCACGGCTTGCTCAATGTTTACCTCCCAAATAAAAAGTCTTCGGTGAATCACCGACTATATACTTCCCCAGCATAGATTAATCAATTACTTTTTCGCTCTATCTCCAAAGCCAATCGACTGTTCTGGCGGTTTATCATTTTGAGATTTAGAATTTAAATATAAAGTTTCATGGAAATACATTCATTACATCAGCAGTTATTGGGGGGACCTGAGACCCCTTTCTCTTCGACCGATTTCGCAGAAAATTTGTAGCTGTCGTCCTAAGAGGGCTTTGAATTGACATGAGAAATTTCGTGTCAATACATTCATTTTGAATTGAATCCCCATTCCCTTCAGCCAATATCGCTGGAGTTTGACAGGTAATGTCCTCATTGGGATTTGATATGTCGATGCATTCGTTACAACGGCAGTTATTAGAGTTTTTAAGTTAAGCCTCTTCCCTAATCCCCCCTCCCCTTTGGCCGATTTGGCTGAAAATTGATAGGTGTCGTCCTTATGAGATTTTAGTCAAACATATAAAATTTTGTGTCAATACATTCCTTCTGTCGGGAGTTATCGTGTTCACTGACAATCACACAGATATTTTTGTTCAGTTTTGGAATCAGAAGAACGGAAAACATGAAAGTGTACTAACAGCGCCCTCAAACTAAAGAGATACTTGGCGGTGTGCCCCTGCGCTATCCGACTATACACCCAGGACAGCAGCTCCTCAGCTCACGTCGGCCCCTTCTACAGAGAACCTCTTCGAACCGAGCTACACAGATGTGGCGTTGACAGAATACTTTAAAGAAGGAGAAGAGAGTTCTTAATCTAGAATATATTAACAAATATATGTTACGGACCAAGCGATTAATATGTCATTATTTATAATGACCAGGCAGATTGAATAATGCCCAAAATGGGCAGACAATATGATAAAAGCTATTGAAAAGGTTAAATTGACCGGGAATTATGAATAACGTCCTTCATCTACTGATCTGAGTAATAAAAAGATAATATTATGTTCTATTAAATTATTTTATTGTCAAAATAATATAATAAAATCAAAGGCACGAATAGTACTTTCACGTGACAAAAAACGTCAGTTCATTTAATCGTTCATCGAATGGACGATGCATGTCAATTAATTTTGATTTATCGATGCTAAAACAAGAAATTATAGCACACCAACAACCGTCAGTATCAGTTTTTAATTTCACACTAAATTGTAAACCCAAACAGTCACTACAGGCTATCAGTTGTATTCCATGGGGTATAGAGTCGTTCAGACTCTTGCCAATAGCTAATAATTCCGCTGTGAAGTTGCTACAGATTGAAGGAAGGGCAAATAAGTCTAGGACCCATCCGTATAGACAAACGTTGCTTGAGGGAAATCATTTTTAATCTACATAAACTCATGTTTATATACTTATAGGGGGTGTCTTTCTTTAGTAATTTGGTCAGGTTGAGACATATCTTTGGTGCATGTCCAGGGTTTCTTCGCAATCTGGAGGTATCGATGCAACTCGTGCTGGGAAGGATTTTTGACGACCAGGAAAATCCGTATTATACAGGGGGGGGGTTGATCGTATCGGAACAGCATGGTAAGAGGATGGGAGTGCAGGGCTTGAATTTTTGCAAAGCTTCTCCTTTGAACATTATTTCAATATATTTTCTAAATAAAATAAATCTAAATAACAACTTTTTTTTGTTGCAGTTATTCATTCAAAAAAAACCTTATACATTATTATCAGCTTCTACAGAAAGGAACATAGAGTTACTTTAAACTCTCTTAAATTCTTCCTGGAATGAGATTCGCCTCAACTCTTTACCTCTGTAAAGAGCTCAAAAAATAAGAAGAACTTTGTAAATACCTTTTTGGTGAAAATTCGGCACAGTGTACATTACCTCCAAGGTACAGGATATAAATAAACATTCAAATAACTTATTTTATTTTTTGTTTCATTTATTTATTTTTACTTTAATTCTAAAAAATATTATTTCTTTTTCATATCTTTTATTGTTTCAGGATGGCGGCCCAAAAAAGTAAAATATTGCTGTTATAAAAATCTTTAAAAAAAAGTATGTTTTTTAAATACCTATATACTGTCTATTTCATAAAATATATATAATATATGAGGGCGCCAGTAGCTCAGTGGTATGCGTGTTTGTCTTCTGAGCTCAAGATAGTGGGTTCGAAACACGACCGAGGCCCTTAGTTTATTTTATCTGGGAGCTAAAATAAACTTAAGCATGCCGTCCTTCGGATGGGACGTTAAGCGATGGTCCCGAGCCTGTACGATGTCAGGTACTCATTAAAGACCCCTACCCTAGGTGAATAAAAATTTAGTGTAGGCAAAATTTAGGACTCCCACAGTAGAGTCGGGCTCATGTCCACCAGAGTGACGAAAGAGCGCTCTGGTTGTACCTAGGCGATATGACCTCGTAGTTAAAGCCCGGGCATGAGTCATAAAACCTAACCTAACCTATATATAATATAGGAGTACTTTCGGTTATGCTACCATCTTCAGCCACGACTTAACAAAGACTGATTATATATTTTATAAAATAGACAGTATTTTAAAAAAAGAAAGATTTTCTCTTTATTTTTTTATTAAGTGTTTCTCAATATCTCTGCAGACAATGTAAAATCAATAAAAATCCTCGTTTACACTTCTAGTATTGAATAGTTATAAAATTAGCTGAATACTTAAACATAAACCCAATATGGTGATATGGTTGTTGTTGACAATTTATTTATTAATTACCCAGTTTAATTATGCATACTAATTATATGGGAGTAAACAATACAAAAATATGCAGGGAAAATGGGAATATTGATATTTAGCTAAATAAAGTGACCACTTTCTATAACTTTTGAATGAGTGATTATCCTTTTTAAGGTCTGTCGAATCTACTTTTTTTCTTTATATTTTGCACATTGTGACCTTATGAAGGAACGTAAAAACGATCCGAAAAGTCGTCATGAAAATTAACTTTATTATTATTATTTTAATTAAATCTCATATTATTTTTGTACTCAAATTTTAAAGGATTTATTTATTCATTTCATTTTATTTTTTAGTAGTATTGTTAATTCTAAAATAAATATTATTATTATTAGTGTGTGTGCAGCGCCCCTAGTGGTGGACTGAGTCAATATGAAGACCGTACTTCGAACTAACCACTCGTTCAAAAGTTATTCTGATACACACTGGGGATGAGACCTAGTCGAGATAGTTACCGCTGTTGGGTCCTCTTCATCCTCACTGGTGGAAGGGGGACGGTGACCTCGGAGTGGCTCCTTGAGGACACTAAGGACGAGGTCCTCACAACGGCGAGACTTGCCAGTGATGACCGCTGCCGCTTTGATGAGTGACACTTCACGTGACTTCCTGAACAGTTCCACCTCCTCTGCTCTGCTGTTCATCATGCCGCCCACAGCCTGCCATCACTTCACCCCCCTCCCTCCTCCGCCCTCCAGTCCTAACAACATTAATCCACAACAACACCTAATCAGAAAAAAAAAAAAAAAAAAAAAAGTCCGATGTACTGGGTCAAAATGTCGAAAACACGCTATGTCGCCTAATGGAATAAAATGTGCTGGGAGACCATTAACCAGGAAAAGTCCATAGGACCTTTCCATTCAGTTTTTAATTTCACACACAGACGATTTACAGATTGTAAATAAAATGAAACTGTTCAATAAAAAAAATAACAATTAAAAAATATGTTCTTGTACTGTATCGGGAACAAAAATACATAATATATGTCTCCATACATTTGAAATTGTTAATTTTTAAATAAATTTTTGAAGTGTAACTTTGTTATTCAGTTATTGCAGGACGTTTTGAGGTAGATGCAGCGTTTCCCCCTCCAAAACGCAAACGAAAAATCGTAACATTCTTGACGCCCACTGAGCAGACTGCGCATACTTGTGCACACCTTTTACTTTTGATGCTTCAACACCACACGTGTATTTCTTATCCGTTTGTGTTTGAATTAATGCAGTTTTTTTTGAGTGTGTTACGCTTTAAATTTACTTATTGTGCATCGTATAAGTGTACTTATTGTGTTAAATTTATTGTGTGTCGCATAAAATGTGAACAATACAATGAAAACATACAAGAGAAAATGGAAATAAAAATGGTAAGAAGTTGTTTTATATTCTTCTTATAACTTTAGTAGAATAAGAATATAAATCGAGAGAAAATCTGAGATCGAGTTTTCAACGGAATTAATCGTCTCCCGTACATGTTTGTCTCTTTGTGTGGCTGCATGTGATCTGAGCTCTCTAACACAAAAACTATTGTAGTAATGAATTTTAAATTATGTCTCTTGTGGTAACCTAATCATAAATTTATCTAAGAGTATAGAAAACTGAAAGCCACAGTTTATATAAAATACGATATTTTGCATGGTTGCTAAAATTTGTTCTTTGTTTAAATGCACTATAATTTTTGCTAACATTATGTTTTCGACATTTTGACCTGATATTTTTCTCCAAAAACTGTTTTTTTTGTAACTGCCTATCTCTGCCTTCAGCAACATAATTACTGACAACTTTATCAAAAAAAACAATACAACCAATTGTTGGACTTTTTTCTTAATTATTTTTATTAATATTAATTTTATTATCACTATTTGTTTAAATATAATCTTTATAATTTCATTCATTGTAGATGCTATTATCTGTGCGGTCTGCCTCTAGTTTAGGATTAAATAATTAATATATTTGAGGAAGAGTAAACAGGCAGAAAATGTTGTTATGATCCCATTTCATACTAGATATATTTAGTTTAAAATATAATACTAACTAAACCATTTTAAAATATAATTATTTTTATTAATATAAACCTTGACTTTAGAAGTAATTATTAAGATACAGTATTTATCTGATCAGTTTCTTCTGTTCTGTAACTAAACCATTTTAAAATATAATTATTTTTATTAATATAAACATTGACTTTAGAACTAATTATTAAGATACAGCCTTTATCTGATCAGTTTCTTCTGTTTGAAAAAAAATAATATAAACTCATAGCTAAAAATTAAGAATCAATGAAAGTTACAGTGTTGTGCAAATAATTTAATAATATCGACGAAAGATTACTTATTGAATATATCATTATGTGAGGCTTCTTATTTGAAACTTAATTTATTCAATTTAAGCTGTTCTTAATTTAATATTCGTTAATTTATTGTTTTTAGATATCCCATCAATATAATTTTAAGTAAAAATATATAAACCTATATATACATATATATCAGATGAACACCTAATTGAAATAAATATAATGTTATATAATTATTATAAATATAATTTGTATAATCAGAATCTCAGAATATCTAAGCATTCACAGCCCAGAAATAGAGGCAGACCCAGCCGACTGAATAAAGTTTTATATACATTTACGTCTTATTGATTCGCTTGAATACATTCATGTAACAGAGACAGATGTATAGAACCTCAAGGATCTTGATACCTGGACAATGCAATACACTATGTAGCAATTAAGAAATGGTATGAGTATGGTATCATTGACCAATGATGTCATATAAAGAGGGATTAGTATTGTAGATTGTGAAAGAAATTCAAATAATTTCTGCATAGCTTTCGGCATAAAATGTGCCTCCTTTAGAGTAAGTAAACATAATTGCAATAGTAACATAAAAACAATTATCTGGATTTTTTCTTATTTTTTTTGTGTGTTTATTTAGGTTGTGGGCGTGCTGTACAGAGCTGTCCAGCCATAAGTTAATTTTGCAGACCACCTTTCAGAGTGAACCATCTTCAGTCCTTACTGACTTAACATAATTTGATATGGTCCAAACTGACAACATGAGTCCTAACTGACTTGACATAAGTTGATAGCTCATAGATTTCTTTGCAATGACAAATGAAGATTGAATTACTTTCACACGTGACTTAAGGGGTCATTCATTGGCTCACTGAATAAGCACCAATTTATTTATTTTTCGTTATATTTATTTATTTTTCTATTATATTTATTAATTTATTTATTTTTCGTTATGCAAGTCAATTTAACATAAACAAATGTACTAAAACTTATTAAATATTATTTATTATTATAAAATCCATATAACAGTGATTATAAAATATACAAATCTAAAGAAAAATTCACATTTATTCACCATTTTAATTAATCCTCCTTTAAAAAATTAGTGGTAGAAATATTGTGACTCTGAAAACGCGATATGATTCAATTATATATTATTGGTTCTTTAGATTTAAGAGAGTTTAAATTTATACATTTTTAAACATTATATTTTTTATTTATAAAATTGTAAATCATAAAAAATTTGATTATAGAGGATAATTGCCGAAACTCAAATAAAATATGTTGTTCGACTGATACTTCCGTATTATTTATTTCCTTGCTAACACATATGAATTAAAATAATTTTTCAATTGTTTATTTTCATTTTGTTAGTTTTAGCTTACCAATTACAATCATTGAACAGATGTTAAGAAGGAAGGAGATACGTTTAGTGGCGAAAACATGGCAGAATTTCTTCAATCACAAGACTAATTGTAATTTCACATAATTGCATAATCCGTACGAACAATGTTTCTAAACCGGATCATCGAGGTTCCACCTAAAGGAAACAATGAGAGTAAAATTGGCAAATCCAAAGTCCCCGAGCTCAGCCTGAAATTGAGGGCAAATTGGGTTTAAAGGGTGTGGGACGAGTAGGGGTGTGTTAGAAGGGAAACAGGGTCCGGAATGTGAGATCCTGTGGGATCGTCTCACTCCAGAGGAGGTGATAGCACTCTATTTCCTGGGATCCGTCTCTCTTCCCTTTCCTTTACCAGAACAAAAGGGGAATATCAGGGTCTATGTTAGAGAAAATAAAAAGGGAAGAAAAAAAGACAGAAAAAAGAAAAAAAAAAATCAGACAGATAAGAAAAAAGTTGAAAGGGCTGAGAAGCTCCAGCTGTAAATATCCCTATTTAGGGTCTATTTTAGAATCCCTTAATTTATGTATTCCTCGTTTCCCTATTTATTATATAATTTATTCCACAATTAATCAATCCAGTGTTCCCTATGAACACTGTTCACCGATTTGGCTGGAAATCAATAAGTGTCATCTGAATGCATCAACTGAGAAATTAAGTTATTTATTATTTATTTATAATATATATATTCAAAATTTCAAAAAAAAAAATATATATATATGTATATTGTAACGGTCAGTAATTAGGGGTATAAAAAATAAAATTAAATTAAAAAAATAAAATATTAATTAATAATAATTTTAATTAATCGAGAAGGCTTCAGCATGAAGGGAGGGGAGAGAGCTGGTCTAGCTCGGTGGAGCTCTGCCTGCCTGTCTGTCCCCGAGTGTGTATGTCCGTCAGTCAAGTGTTCATAGCTTGCTATATGGTTGAATACAAGTAAGAAGAAAGGAATAAAGAAGAGGATGCTTTCTCAAGAAAACTTCACAACTCACAACCTCTGAACGCAACACCCATAATTTTATAAAACAACAAAGACCGTTACAAAATAAAAATAGATTATTATATAATAAAAAAAGTATATCTGTATTTTTTCAATTTTTAAAAGAACGCTCAATTAACAACCTTTACAATATATATATTTATTTTTTATTATTTATTTATATTTATTTATTTATTTATTTTTATTTTATTTTCTTCTCTTTCATTTATTTGTAAAAAATTGTTTCCACATCTTTTTAACATTATTATTAAGTATCTAGTTGTACCATTGTTCATAATGACTATTTATATATGTATAACAATTCTGTAGACCCTGAAGAAGGAAATAAATAGTTTCCGAAACGTTGGCCAAATATTGAATTTTCACTACACGACAGAACCTCGAATTCCTTCTATATAGAGAAGTGAACCTGTTTTTACTTTCCTAGTTAACCAAAGTATACGGGAAGTTATGTAATCGGTCAAAAATCTGATGAGGAGTTTTCAACTGAATTTCATGTTTTCTGACCTCTAGATTCCAAATATAAGGAAAAAATGGATGTCTCTCTGTGTCTGTGAGCAAAATAACTTCCATTAGAAATGAATGTATCGAGACGAAATTTTATATGTGAATCCAGAACCCTCTAACGACGACACTTATGGTTTTTCAGCCAAATCGGTCAAAGGGGAGAAGCTTATCTCAAAATCTCTAGTAACTGCCGTTGTAATGGAAGTATCAACACAAAATTTCATATGTGAGTTCAAAACACCCTCAGGGCGACACTTGTTAATTTTTAGAGGAATCATTAGAAGGGAAATCAGAGGGGACACAACTCAAAACCCCAATAACAACTGAAGTAATAAATGCATCGACATGAAATTTCATATTTGAAGTCAAAACCCAATGTGGACATAACCTGTGAAATTTCAGCGATATCAGCTGAAGGAAAGGGGGGGTTCAGGGGAAGCGGCTCAACTCAAAAACCCTCATAACTGCCGATGTAATGAATTTATTGACACAAAATTTGGTATGAGGATTTAGGAGCTCCTATGTAAGTCAAATGTTGAATAATAGCTCAAACGGTCGACTAGTATTGGAAGGGGAGCGAAAAATTAATTGATTAATTCATTCTGGGGAAGTACATTAGCGGTGATTCACCGACGAATTTTGTATAATGTGAAAGTCTATGAAAGAATAAAATTCACGATAGATGGTTGGGAACAAACTACATTTTTTAGATCTAAAGATTAATTCTGAAGAAAGAGTTTCCAGTAAACATGGGTCGAAAAATGCTTCCATAAAAACGTCGTCATAAAACTTCTAAAAATCAGTTTTTAAAAATAATTTTTGCAAATGACTCGGAAAGTATGTGTTTTTATTAAAAAGTACTAAAATAAATGTTGTAGAGAATTAAATTACCTTTCACGGGTCCATTATTTTTTTTACAGTTCTGAGTTAACCAACCTTAAAAGTATGAATACTTTTTTTTTTTCTACTGTTTAGATAAAGCTTTTGAAAAATTATCATATGTCTCATAAGTTTATGACCTTAGCTATTTTTTTTATTTCTGTGGGTTTTCCCTCTAAAACATTTTACTTTTCAGCGTTGTTTAAACAAACCTTGCCTTAGGAAGATGAAAGCAAAATCGCAAAGTGAAAAGAAAATGGAAATCTTCGTGAATTTCTTAAAGGAAAAAATAATAATACCTAATACAATTTTTTTTTTCTTTCATGGAAATATAATACTTTTTCTTTTTACCCAAAAATCGCACTTTTATAAAAAAAAAAAAAAGAACAATAATTATAAAAATATCTTCAGTAAAAAGTAACTTTAATTGTTCATGGAAGCATTTTTAGAGCCATGCTTATAGTAAAATATCTGTTCAGAATTAAATTTTTTATATGATCATCAAATATCAACGTTTCATCTTGTTATATACTGTATAAATATATATAAATGGACTGGATGATGTGGATGGGGTTATGTGAGCACATGACATCACCCTACTGAATGTGGACCAAGAAGTCTCCTAGAGAACTCAAAAACCAACTTGCCTGAATCAGGAGAAAACCAAGAACGTGCTGCTCAGCCCAGCCTATCAGAGGTGGGGGGGGGGGGGGGGATACGTAGAAAAGAGTTTCAATGCAACTGTCTCATCTTCAGTGGCACATCATCCGTATAGTATATTCAGTCCTTTTTGAATCCATACTGTACGGGTGGCTATATATGTTTGGCTAATATTCGCAAGGTGTTGTTTCGTATGGTATAGTGAATGCAGCTGCCTACTATAGTGCACTACTGTAGTTTGGGGGGGGGGGGGGGGGGGGGGGGAGTCAATTTAGTTATCTAATAGCCCGACGTTGCAATCTATTGAAATGTATCTATATAAACAAATACAAACAGTAAATAAAGACAAATTATAATACTTGTATTCAGGAACAAGCGTGGTACAAGAGGTTCAAAGAAGCTCGTCAATCAAATCAAATGTCGAGGTCATCCTCACAGTTTTCTTCGACTGGAAGGGTGTTGTCTACTTTGAATTTCTTCCACGAGGTGAGACAATTAATTGTTTTCGCTACCTTGAAACCCTGAGACATTTGCGTGAGGCTGTGAGGAGGAAGAGACCTGAGTTGTGGCGAAGTGAGGAGTGGTTGCTGCACCATGACAACGCACCAGTTCATTCAGCGTTGCTCATTCGCGATTATTGCACAAAAAACGCCTTGACCATCATCTCCTAGCCCCCGTACTCATCAGACCTGGCCCCTGCAGACTTTTTCCTGTTTCCGAAACTCAAGAGACCCTTATAAGGGCAAAGATTTCACTCAACTGACGATATTAAAGAAAAATCGCTGGAGGAGCTGAACAGCATTCCAGAAGATGAGTTCTCAGGGTCCTTCCAGCTTGGAAACGACGGTGGGAAAAATGTACCTATAGCTTTCCAAGGGGAGTACTTTGAAGGGGACAATGTCCAATAACTTAATATAAATAATTTTTTAATAAATTTTCAAAAAATCAGTCCTGGAACTTTTTGAACACCCCTCGTATTTGGGATATATTTTCTTCTCATTTTTTGTTGGTTGGAGTCAGACTGCTTGTTTTGAGAAAATCCGGGAATTAAAGTGAAATTTGAAAAAAAAAAAAAAAAAACAAGTTAACTTCTCCATTTTGTAAAGTGGGGTTTGTCTGATCGGGTGTTTGTATTGGTCTAACTTCCATTTAAAGCTGAGTTGTCCCACAAACATATCCCCTTGTTTGACTATGGATTACTTTCGTGGCTGGACAGCTCCAAAAGGGCCTAACTCTCCGAGTTGATTGGACATCTGCCCTGCATTGTGCCGGACAAGATAAGCTGATAGTCTCATTGCAGAGTACCATAGCTACAAATAATAGCGCCTGCGGTGCCACACGATACTCCTGCAACTAGTAGTTTGATGTCCGAATACATGTCTGCGATCTGTGTCGCATATAATGGAAAGATAATAAAATAAATTTAAAAAATGTGCTTGTTAAACTTTTATATTGTCTAATTCCACAAAAATATAGTCCTCCAGTTACGGCTACGCCAACGTCAGCACAAAAGTTTTCTCATTTTTTGTAATATTAGAAAATACAAAAACGAAACAAGTTCTTGGTTTTTATTTATTTAACTAATAGTACCACCAACTAATAGTAACAAACGATAATCATGTAAGCACTGGAACCCACGAAAACCCTGTACTAATAGTACCAAACGATAATCCTCCAACTAGTAGTATCAAACGGTAACTCAGCAACTAATAGTACCAAACGATAATCCTGCAACCACTGGAACCCACGAAAACCCTGTACTAATAGTACCAAACGATAATCCTGCAACTAGTAGTATCAAACGGTAACTCTGCAACTAATAGTACCAAACAAAAACTCTGCAACTAGTAGGATCAAACGGTAACTCTGGAGGCCCTTAGGTATTTTATTTAGAAGGTGAAAAAACCTTGAGCATGCCGTCCTTTGGATGAGACGTTAAGCTTTGGTTCCGAGCCTGTACGATGTCAGGTACTCGTTTAAAAACCCCTATCCTAGGTTAATAAAAATGTAGGGTAGGCAAAATTTAGGACTCCCACAATAGTGACGGGCTCATCTCCACTAGAGCGACGAAAATGAGCTCTGGTAGTAGGCGATATGACCGGACATGAGTCACAATAACTATCATGCATTAACACAGAATAACATTGCAAATGCTAGTACAACTTCTATGTTGAGAAACGCGGACATATTGTGAAAATTTGTAATAAATAAATAAAACAAAGATTTAGTTTATAACTAAACCTGACGTTGGTGTAGTTCAAAAAACTTGTTTTAATATTTTTGCGAACTCGAAAAAAAAAGGTTTAGACGTAGTACAAAAAACTACCAGGAGATATATTTCAGTTTTTTTTAGAATCTTTCTTTGGAAATATGTTCTCTTTTGAGCTCGCAATATCTAACCAATTCTATTCCAAGAAACTAGAAAAAACATTCTTTTCCATCATAGATTCAGTTTTCCCACTCAGTTGGTTCCTGATATTCCTTGGGGGTGAAGAGATGCGGTCAAGATGGCTTCTATTGCCAGTTTTCCCAGAACTGATCCTAATCTTACAAAAAAAACTCTTCTTTCTTAGGGTGACTTCACCCCCAAGTTAAATTTCCTTTTCGTTATTAGATCTTAAATAAACTCAAAATGTATTTTTACCCTCTCCTGTTATTTAATAAAGCTTTATTTATTTCAAAGCCTTTTTATCTTCCAATGTACTAAATAAATTTCAAATGTCTCTTAGAATTATTTGTTTATTTATATTAACAGAGAGAGAATACTGAACATTATAATGTGAATAAATGTTTTAAATTGGCGTTTTTAAGGTTATGGACTTTGAAACCGAAAACAGAACCTTATAGAGAACTGTTTGTCTATTGTTTCGTTTCTCTAGAGACCGAACCATTTGAGCTAGAAAAATGCGTTTTTGCAAAACCAAAGCCAGGAAAATTATAAGCACTTCACCAGAATTTTTCCTTGAAAATTAGGGTGTCGCAACAAAAAATTAGTCTTCGGTGAATGACAGGAAATGTACTTCCCCGGAACGAATTAATTGTCCCCTTCAAAACCGACCGTTTGCGCGTCAACAGTTGGCTCTTAAATCCTCATATGAAATTTTGTGTCGATAAATTCATTACATTGGTAGTACCTAATTAAGGTTTTTCAATTGTGACCCCGCCCTGAACCCCTACAACCGATATAGCTGAAATTTGACAGATTGTGTTCTCATTGGGTTTTGTCTATAAATAAGAATATTCATGAAGATAATATCTTCATAATATATGAATATATTATATTCATTACATCGGCAGTTATTGGAGTTTTTGAGTTAAGCCCTCCCCCCAGATCCTCGTTTTTCCTTCTGCCGATTCCGCTGAGGATTCATAAGTGTCGCCCTTATCGGGATCTGTTCACACATAAAATTTCGTGTTGATACATTCATTAAATCGACAGTTATTGGGGTTTTGAGCCCTTCTCTCTGATATCCCTTCCTTTCCGCCGACCGCTGAAAATTAATAAGTGTCGTACATATAGGGTTTTGGATTTACATATGAGATGTTGGGTCGATACATTTATTAGAGTTTTTACGTTAATCCCCCCTCCCCTAAGCCCCCTTTCCCTACGTTCGATTTCGCTGAAAAACTATAGGTTTTGTCCTTGAAGGGTTTTGGATTTTCAAATAAAATTTCGTTATCCATTCGATCGAGAATTCTTCACAGACACACACAGACATACATACACTTTTTGAAATCTAAAGATAGGAAAACGCGAAATTCTGTTAAAAACTCTACATCGAATTTTTTACCGATTACATAACTTCCCCTATACTTCGTATATCTGAGGAAGTAATACATGTTCACTTGGGTCAGGATTATGAATATCTATTGTTGGGTCCAAGTCCTTAGCGTTCATTATAAAATGTCGACAGAAATATTCCTTGTATCTATTTGCATATTTTTCAATAATTTTTACTTTCCTAGTTTTCCGAATTGAATGAATTGAATAATATAGGCATTGTTAAGCATCAAGCTCCAATCATAGATGAAACATACCACATTATTAAAAGCACTAAACTTGAATCATAAGGTTCTAAGCTCCACAGAGACATTATCACCCTTTGTATATTCCCTTTATGTCCCTAAAAAGTGAATGGCAATCTATCCCTTCAACAAGATCCAGAAGAGTGATTGATTACTCGAATTTCCTTCGCCTTGAATATATAAGAATAGAAGGAAAAAAGTGAACATAAGCTTTTGAAGAATGTGTTCCACGAAGAATAGAAACTAAAGTCGAGTAACAGAAAAAAACATTTATTTTTCAAAAAATCATTAACTTTTTTGTTCCTCTCGGTCTGCCTCCACTGCTAGTCAGAGGCTAGGCAGATTCGGGGTACGGATTACCCACAGTTTTTTGAATTATTTTCTTCAAGGATAAACTCAACTGGCATTCGGACAATATTATGAATATTAGAGAAAGTATTCAGTGGAATCATGCTATATTAAAAAAAGTTGGTGATGATCACCAGAGATAACATCAATTGTAAGTAGGGTTAAAAAAGTAAAATCAAAAATATTACAACAAAGTTTTTTGTTACATGTTGGGACGGCATTTTCAAAAATGATTTAAATGTTAATTATTTTTGTGAAACAACAAAAGAATCTAACATTTTTTGAAAGAGAAAATCTAGAAAAAATCGAATGTTAAGTACTATGTTGACGTAGAAATTCGATGTTGACTTACATCCGAATTTCATGTTTTCCTTCCTCCTAAATTTAAAAAAAAAAGTCTATATTAAAAAATGTATTGTGACTTATGCCCGGGCTTCAACTAAGAGGTCATATCGCCTACTACCAGCGCGCTCTTTAGTCGCTCTACTATGAGATTTCTTGATTTTGCCTATCCTAAATTTTTATTCACATAGGGTCTAACGAATAGCTGACATCGTGGCTTTGAAACATAGAACGACGGCGTGCTTCACCCCTAGAAACCTAAACCGGGTATCGAATCCTCGATCTTAAGTTCAGTAGGATAACGCACTACCTCTGAGGTACCGACGCCCCCTGTGTTTGTCTATGTGTCTGTGGACCCTACAACTCCCGAATATAATTAATATAATAAGTAATTTTATATGTGGAACTCCATTGAGTAAGACGATTTTCTAGCCAAATCGGTCAAAAGGAAGAGGACATATTCGATTATAGGGCAGGGCTTAACTGCAAAAGCTTAATAACTACCCGACACGCATTATCAATGAAAACTGACATTATTGCAGAGATATTGTGAAATAATTCCAATGAACTTGAAAGAAATAAAACTTGTTTATTTATGATATTGTCTAATTTCACCAACTATATTTACATGGGAGTACTTTCGGTATTTCTACCATCCTCAGCCAAAAGCATAAGAGATAAGACTAAGTTAATTTTCAGAATGTCAGCCTCTCGAGGAACCCATTACCCTCCCCCCTTGTGTTCCCCATGACGTCAGACATTCCTAACTAAGCTTTACGTTTAAATATACATAGAATTTACCAATAGATATATATATATATATATATAATTTATCTGAATCTTGCCAATGCGTGAATCTTGCCAATAGATATATATATAATTTACAGTATAATAATTTTAATTAGGATGTAATTGGAACCAATTATTTTTGATTTGTTAATGTTATATTATTCGCCTGTTCATTGTTAATGCTTTATACCTAGATCTTAGAAGGGGTCACACATTTGAAATATGGGGACCGCCTTGTCATAAAATATCTCACAGCTTGACAATTTAGCTTAGTTAGGAATGTCTGACGTCATGGGGAACACCAGGGGGGAGGGTGAGGGGTTCCTCGAGAGGCTGACACTTATGCTTTTGGCTGAGGATGGTAGAAATACTGAAAGTACTCCCATGTAAATATAGTTGGTGAAATTAGACAATATCATAAAGAAACAAGTTTTATTTCTTTCAAGTTCAGTTAATAACTACCGATGAAATTAATACATCAACATAAAATTTTGTCGATTTACAACCTCATGATTGAGACACATTGATTTACAGGGAAGATGGGAGGCGATAACTTCAAAATTCAAAATATCTCTCGACAAAATGAACATGTCTTGAAATTTTTTATAATAATACAATATTTTTTTATAAAAATATATTTAATATATGAGGATCCTGGAGTCGATCAGTAAGACACCTCATGATTTCTCAACCAAATCAGCTTTAGGAGAAGATGAATTTGGAGATAGAGAGTACAAACATAATTTATCACAATGAATTCGAGGTGGAAATGTACATAACCGGTGATTTACCGATCACTGGTCTCAATTAGAGGTCCCTGAAGAGGACAGGAGAACCATTGATCAATAGCTGAATAAAACTAATCTCTTTTAGAGGGATTTTTGACTCTTTCTCTCCTTTAATATCTTTCGACTTTTCCTTTGATATAGTGTTCTGTTTCAGGCCTTCTCTGACACCGGAAAACAAATTGTTTTCCTTTCTCGACAATTAACACAAACATTTTACTGAAGAATTTTTTTTAACTGTTGTCAGCTTTTAGAGAGTAAAGCCTTGATTGGTTCATTACTGGACTTTTCATCGAGTATAGGGAAATATGTGAGAAATTCGGTATTAAATTTTATCGGAATTTAATGTTTGCCACCTGAAAGCAAAAAAATGTAAAATATGACATCAGGTATTGTTACTTTTTTTTTTTTTTTTTTTTTTTTTAATTCAGGCTATTCCGTAAATTTGTGTTTTCCATATAAAGAGAATTTCTCTTGTCGGTAAACAACTGATCTGACTATAATCATAAGGGGAGTACGAGTATGTATGATCCTTAGCTAGTATGCAATAATTAACGATCGGCTTTAGAATTTGGACTTTACGAGTATGTATGGACCTTAGCTAGTATGCAATAATTAACGATCGGCCTTAGAATATGGACTTTAGCTAGTGTATGGCCGGCACAATATCTTATATGCAATAATTAACGACCGGCTTTAGAATTTGCACTTTACGAGTATGAATGGACCTTAGCTAGAAAGCAATAATTAACGATCGGCCTTAGAATATGCACTCTACGAGTATGTATGGACCTTAGCTAGAATGCAATAATTAACGATCGGCCTTAGAATATGCACTCTACGAGTATGTGTGGACCTTAGCTAGAATGCAATAATTAACGATCGGCACCACAGCTATAGTGAACGTATTCTTATCAAATGATCATAATTCACAAGGCATATAGTGAACTTATTGTTATCAAATGATCATAATTCACAAGGCATATAGTGAACGTATTGTCACCAGATGATCATAATTCACAAGGTATATAGTGAACCTGTTATCACATAATGATATCAGAAGGAGTAAAGTGAAGCTATTGTCGCCAAATTCTCAAAATACATAGGTATCAACTGAACCATTTACCAGATGATCGAAATTCACAAGGCATATATATATATAGTGAAACTATTGTTATCAGATGATCATAATTAATATAGTGAATCGGTTATCACATGATGATAATCAGAAGAAATAAAGTGAAGCTCTTGTTGCCAAATACTCAAAATATATATGTATAAACTGAACCTAATCCAGGTTCGGAATAAAAATATATTCAGTTTCAATATAGAAGTTCGTATAAGGGAATCAATAGAAGATAAAATAAATAAATAAATAAAATACCCAAGGGGCTTTGGTCTCAGGTTTAGAAAAATAAGCAAATAAAATCTCTCAATTCGGTCTTTGTCAGATTGAATTGAATTGTTTTCCAGACCATCGCTCCTATTAACAAAACCGTCACACATGTCCTTTCCATGATCATAGTTTCAGTTTAGGTCATTTTATACACCTACTTACCAGAGCGCTCTTTAGTCGCTCTGGTGGATACCCACATTGATCCTCTAGGCCCTCCCTTTTGCCACATTTCCCGAACGACGCCTTAAGCTCCAATGGCCTAGAGAACGTCTCAGATCAGGCAGTGACGATTGACATTTTTTTTTTCTACGTTATCACATTTGCTTGCTGTGTGTATTTTTATACAGTTGTAAATATCTCTTTGTAAATAAAAAATATATATATTTTTACTTTTGTAGACTGTTAGGAAGTATTGTAATCGTGAGAAAATCCGCAACCAGAATATCTCCTTTCAAAGTCCCCTAATCATGAGGAATAACTTCTCCAGCTGTACGAAATATAGAGGAAGTTACGTAATCGGTCAAAAATTCGATTCGGAATATTCAACGGAATATCATGTTTTCCGACCTCTAGATTCCAAAGGTGAAAAACAAATCTATCTATCTGTGTCAGTGAACACGATAACTACCGATAAAATGAATGTTTGTGATGATTTCTCCTCTCTTGACATTTCCATTTTTTTCTACTTGTATATTTTTTTTATACAGTTGTAAATATTTTTTTTGTAAAAAAATAAATATATAAATAAGGATATTAATTTTCAAACTTCATGAAAATAAATGTTTGAGATTGCCTCATAGCCTATATCAATCAGCTTATGAACAGATTTCCTGGTACTAGAATATTTCGGATAACATGATTTCATAGCAAAATAGAAAACATAATTTGATTATTTTCCATTAAACTACTGTATTTCAAATTTCATAATACTTGATTAATTCTGCTAAGTGTAAATGAACGAGTAGTGGTCTTTTTCGAAAGTACAGTTTTGTACAATTTTTATTTAAAAATTTTAGAGGGCGCCGGCAGCTCAGAGACAGGTCATTAAGTTTTTTAGGTCCTTCGGTTGAGCCAGAGCCTGTAGGTAAGAAAACCTGAGTAGGCAAAATTTAGGACTCCCAAGGAAGTCAAGTTCATGTCGCTCTGGTAGTAGGCGATATGACCTCGCAGTTAAAATATAGCCGTGAACCATTAGAACTAAATAATTTTAAAATGTTGAATTTTTATGTGCCTCACGAATACTTAGGACTATGACTATTAAAGATTTATTTATAAATATTTAAAAAGTTGTGTGTCGTGTCTTGTCACAAATGATTGTGGAGATACCACGACACAAATGTATTACACAAAAATATTGGGCTTGCGTGATCAATTAAAATATGAGAAATGAATAAAAAATATTATTAATAAGCCAG
Source organism: Aradus depressus (assembly GCA_963662175.1). NCBI lineage: Eukaryota > Metazoa > Arthropoda > Insecta > Hemiptera > Aradidae > Aradus > Aradus depressus. The sequence continues at coordinate 85,712,702 of OY759214.1, forward strand.
TTTCATTGGTTAAATAGGATTTTAATTGTGTCTCTAGAAGCTGGTGTGGTTCTATAGAGGGGGTAACTACCCCCACCCTTTCAAGACTTAGTGAAAGGAGTGGGGGGTTTCGTCGCAATATCTTTATTGCTCTTCGCAGACAACTGCAACTTTTGACTTCTGCTAGTTAGTAAAAATTTCATCAGTGAATCATCGGGAATGTACTTCTCCAGAATTAATCAATTAAGCAGTTTTGGGTGCAGGGTTCGAGTCGAGCCCACACGACGTTTGCGTGAAGCAAACCGAAAAAAAAGCCCGGATTTCTGGCGAAACAATTCATGGCTTTTGCACCACGATAATGTACCTGTTCAATGCTTGTTCGTGAAATTTTTGGCCAGAAACAACACTGTAATGATGCCTCAGTCTCCATATTCGTGACTTTTTTTCTGTTTCCAACAATAAAGAGAACCTTAAAGGGCCGTCGTTTCACAAGCATAGATAAGAGAGCTAAATGCTATTTCAAAGATCGAGTTCCAGATGTGTTTCGGGGATTGGAAGAAGCGCTGGCATAAGTGTATAATATCTAATGGGGACTATTTTGAAGAAAATAACATTGATGTAGACGAATAAATAAAATTATTTGAAAAACCGAAAGTTTCCGTTATTTTTTGACGGAAAAACGTTTATTCGCTCGTTAAGCACAGTGATAGCTGGTCAAACTTTCTTATGTTACAAAATACTCTCAGATTTCAATCGATATTAACTACGAGACTAATAATGCGATAAGAACCATTGAGGTCACAATGGACTGTTTTGCCTGTGACGTTATCGGACTAGTTTGGGCGCCGGTGGGAGATTTTTGCGAGTTACCGTGGTGTAAAATTAGTAACTAGTGTAGCGTGATAACGCGTTTAGATAGGACGTTGATTCGGGTGTCATTGTAAAGAGCTTGAAGAGAACTACTAGGACTCAAAGTGAAACAATACAAATATTCGCCGAAATATATGTAAAAATCGGAATTAAATTGAAAATTGCAAAAGAAATTAAAGATGACGTCCCATATGAATCGTAAATATGCGCGGAATTATAGAAAACGCAAATCAGAGGAAAGCTCGCATCAAAAGGAATTTAAAAAACCTAAAAAGTCTAGTGCCGGGCAAATGCAAGAGCTACGGCAGCATCGAAAAGAAAATGAAAAATGATTTTATCCCGACGTTTCACAGAAAATCTACGGCGTGGACCTTGACTACGCCTTAATGTTTTTTTTAAACACAACTCGTATATGGAGGGCTCAGTGCACAAGTGAACCATGTCCATTTTTTCACTTTGTGAGGTTTTTTGTGCCAAATAGGCGTAAAAGTAATATCTTCCAATGCTACAGTGAACCAAGTCCTGAGCTGGTTCTAACGCTGCAGGATAGCAGCTTGTATCAAGTCCTTGGCATCAGTTTTTCATTCATAAAAAAAACCTTGAGAGCCAATTGCTCGGAATCAGATGTGATGGACTTGATACACTTGTGCTCTGAACCCTCCATATGTCCTATCAAGGAAGGCGTAACTGGTCTATTCTACTGGTAACGATAAAATAAGCAACAAACGATACTTCGGTACCTAGATCGGCAACACTGACGTTGCTACCTATAGCCAACAATGTAAGAACAACACTACGGAGGTATGTAATACTTGCGAAAAACTAATATGCGGTTAATAAACAGAAAAAGGTGGTCGGCAATCACTGGCAATGCACATCCCCTACACGATTTAATCCGTTTACAACGTCATTCCAAAACCAAATAATCTGTCCATGTAACCAAGTCCCTGAATAAGGAACCTATTAATTTTCAACAAGAGAGCAAAAACTAGGTTAATATTCGCGCTGGGGAAGAACAATGTCGATAATTCAACAACAATTTTTTTCTCCAATTTTATCCTGGAATGAGCAAGAAGAAAACTTAATTGGGCTATGAACACCAGAGTCTATAGTATATATTATATGAACACTAGAGTCAGAGAGAAGCGAAACAATGGAGGCTGTTTGAGTTTCGAGAAAATACACAACTGTAACTGTAGTTAGAGGGATTGTTTAATAATTCTCTATTCAATCTCAGCAGGCGACATTCCAATTATTCCACTTTGGTTTATTCATTAGTTCAAATTTGAACTAATGCCTGTTTAATTAGTCAATATGCCAGAATTCTAGGAATCTATAGACATTATTGCGCTGTCAGTTAACACAAGAGCATATGTGATGGAGGAGGAAAAATGTATATGATGTGGTCATAACAGAACTTTCTTATACCAATCACGCTTTTACAGATCACTCTCCCCCCAAATAATAATTTCATACTGGCGTTACTGAGTATATGAAAGTAAAGTGTTGGTGTCAGGGTTTTTCTTTGTTTTATTGTAGAGTAATTGTGAGAGTAATTGTTTCTTATACTCAGTAACGCCAGTATGAAATGATTTTAGGGAAAGGGGGAAATGTCCGAATACAATATAGTGGAAAGCTAATAAAATATAAATAAAAACACAAAAAGACGTACAGACGATGACGTACGCCGAAACCAGTACACTTTTGTGGAATTAGACAATAAACTTCTTTATTTTTATTTGTGGTATATTTATGGTTTGAGTAAGTACAATTATGTCCACGTTCTTTTTGCTCTCAGGATCATACTGGATGATCCAGGTTTCGTCACAAGGGATTACTTTTTGAAAAAAGTTTGGATCTGCGTCAAGTTGCTCCAGAATGTCAAATAACATTCCTTGCCACGTTCTTTTTGCTCTGGTGTGATAATCCTTGGGACCATCTGTGCACAAACTTGTGTTATGTTAAGATATGCGCGCAAAATTTTCCAAGCGGTGTCTTTGTCAATGATCACAGATTCAGCTATCATTCTTCTTCAGAATAACAGTCTCATTATTTAATAGACATACCTCGTACATGTAGATTCAATCATCCATTAAAAATTCGATTTCAGATTTTTACACGATTACTAAGTAAAAAGAAACATTTGTAGGATGGAAACATCTGGTTGAGGCACTTCACAGCTAACTAAACATTGGACTCGACGTGCTACAAGGTACAAGAAATGACGAAACGTAGAGTGTAGTGTTAAGGAGAAGCTGTCCACCCAATGTCGGTATAACCCTCGAAAATCAATGAGAACCAAGTCAATAATAGAAGAGATGTGAGTTGAGGTGTCTAAATAGGGCTGTGGATGGGCACTTTCCGCACCCAATCACTTCATGAGTCGATAAATCATTCACAACTCCTATCTCCATCCATCATCAATGAAGAGGTGACATCAAAGTACTCGTAGTTACCTCTTGGCTTACTAACAAAGCTACACGTCTTAGCGGATCACATCAACCTCCATAGAGAAATAATTATCATATTATTGATCAATGGTTTCATTTTTACTTCCCAGCTATACGAGGTATGGGGGAAGTTATGTAATAATAATAATGTTTTTTTATTGTTTAAAGGAATCACCCCTATACAATTGAATATGCAAAGTTTCAAACGTGCTAAGTGCCCAAATGAACATATGTAATTATTATAAATAAATAGTTTACATCTATCATTAATCGGGCTAAAACCGTTGCAATGGGTTGGAAATAGTTTAATAAGAATAATATTAAGAGTTTCTGCAAAACGATGCTTTATTGAGCTTTTTATAAGAAGTTAAAAGAGTAGAAAAGGACCAGTTTTTTTTTTTAAATTGGATTTAGTGCATAACAATTTATACTGTAACGTGCAAAATGTCATCAAACATTTATTGATATATTACACAGACAATCACTAACCATATTCTTGTTTTGGCAAAATAAAATTATAACATTGACAGCGTTTTATGTTATTCGAACCCCTGATTTAAAAAATGATTCTATGGGCAAACAATTTTATATTTGTATTAAGAACCTAATAAGGATTCACCACCTATTGAATTTCAGCCAAATCGGCCTATGGAAAAAAGAGAGTTGGGGCGGGGGACCTCACAAAAAAACAAAAAACAATAATGGCAAATGTGAGAAGGCGGTGAAAGTGATTTGGCCGAAAAAGTCGAAAGAGTTAAGAAAAAGCAAATCTTTTTTAAGCCGTTTATTACGATTGGCTCGGCCAAGGATCCGCGAATTATGCCATCGAGAGTGTTGACATGTAAACAGGATATTTGATATTGACAATGATAAACTTCCGTACAACAAAGGATAAATACCGAAGAAGGAGATGCAGTGTCGTCAGATTCTGGAACCTGGGTCGCTTGGCACCTCACTCTCTCTCTCTGCTGCTGGACGTAAGTCGAATTCCTACAGTTTATGTTTCCATGTGTTAAACTGTTCTTGTCATTTCTTGCTATCTGTCTTGTGTTGATATTTAAATACATTCTCAAAGTAGTTACATTAACAGCCTAATTTGTGTTATCATTGAAAACCCCCAAGGATTAATAATTATAATACCTCTCGTTTTAGCCAAGCAAATTTAAGTAACATAAAGATAAGACCCCGGTTGGTGAGTGAAGCACCAAAGAACAATTCAAGTAACAGTATTAAGTATTAAGTAGCTACAATCTTATTTTTTCACAAGTGCTAGAGGCACATTCCTTTTTATCCTTCACACTGATATAATGAGCGTATTGACATGACATGCATATATATATATTCAAAACTCCATAAAGGACGACACCTGTCCATTTTCAGTCAAATCAGCCAAAGGGAAGAGGGGGTATTAAGGAAAGGGTGGGGGTTAACACGAATAATCAGTTATGTAATTAGACATTTTGATATTAATTTGTTACCGAAAAATGTTTTCCGGCTTTTAATTCCAAAAATGAAAATAAACAAATGTCCTGCTTGACTTTATGTTCGTATGTTTGTGTGAATAATATAACTGAATTTACTGACGCTCAACTCAAAAACTCTAATAACTGCCGCTGTTATGAATTATGAAGATTTAGAGGTCACAGTGTGAGTTAACTATTGATTAAAAAGATCGATTAATGCTAGGAGTGATACAATTTAAATGATCAATTCTCGCAGGGGAAGTACATAATGAGTGATTCACCAACAACTTTTCACACGTATTTTGATCGTAGAGTTACCAAATTGCGTAAATATTTAGTGTGTACCATTTGAAATGTGTTTATTTGTAGTATTGCAGTCCTAAAAACAAGGTGAGGGACCCTAAGTCAAAAATAAATTCTAAAAATAGAGAAAAACAATTTTGACCTCAACTCACAATTTTAATTAATAAATTCTTTTAGAAGTCAAAGCATGAATAATGAATTTTCAAGTTTCCCCCATGATTTAAATTGAGAATCTCATGGAATTTGTTTAATGAGAAAATTACTTCTAAAATGTTTGAGATCTCATAAGAATAAGTTTAATTTACTGGTTTGATTTTCTGACTCAAGTTCAAACAGTTTTCGAATGATGATTTTCAAATATGAAAAAAAATAATGCTATGTCCGTTACTGGATGTTCTAGTAAAGTGTTTTAGTTATTGTGACTCATGCTCGGGGCTTTAACTATGAGATAATATCGCCTACTACCAGAGCGTTTTACTTGTGGGAGTCCTAAATTTTTCCTGCCCAGGTATGTTCATCAACCGGACGAGTGTTTAATGAATACCTGACATTGTACAGGCTCGGGACCATCGCTTAAAGTCCCGTCCGACTGCATGGTCAAGGTTTTTTCGTCTCCCAGAAAGAAGTTAATATATTTATAAATTCATTACATCGGCAGTTATTAGGGTTTTCGAATTGAGCCCCACCCCCTGAACCCCCTTCCCTTCTGCCGATTCTGCTGAAATTAATATGTGTTGTCTTTTTGGAGTTTTGAATTCACATATAAAATTTTCTGTCGATTAGAACGACAGTTATTAGCGTTTTTGAGTTTAGCCTCTGCCCTAATGCCCCCTCTCCTTATGCAATTTGGCTGAAAATCATTAGGTGTCGTCCTCAGAGGGTTCTAGATTGACATATAAAATTTCGTGTCGATACATTCATTCTATCGGGAGTTGTGTTCACAGACAGATAGACTAATGTTTTTTTCATATGCGGTATCTAGTGGTTGGAAAACATGAATTTTGACCGATTACATAACTTTCCCTATACTTCGTATACCTGGAGAAGTAAAATGTCGTTGCTATAAGAAAGTCCTGTTATAACCACATACATAAGTAAGTATATATATTTTTTTTTCTCGAGTTTTGGAAACCTCATTCTGGAGAAAGCACTCATATTAGGATAACGTTTTACTCATGAAATACAAATATTTGTTTGAGCTTTAAGTTAAGCTCTAGGATGAGAAACTAAAATTATCAACAATAATTAATAGAGTCGACAGTATCTATTCAATGTAGAAGGAAATCGAGGTTCTGGTGTGTAAAAAATGTTTTTTTCAAAATTTGGCCAACGTTTCGAAAACTAGGTATTTATTTTCTTCTTCAGGGCCTACTACTACAGGGTATACTATACTGGACACAAACTCACAACACCTTCACCACACACATCCACTCAAGTCATTATAAGGCCGTGAAGAAGAAAATGAATAGTTTACGAAACGTTGGCCAAATTTTGAAAAAAAAATGTTTACACGACATAACCTCGATTCCCTTCTACATTATCAACAATATATAGAATTGGAAGACGTTTAGGAGGATCCCCCAGTAAATAAAGTTTCTTCTAGATAGATAGAAGGCTGCATCTTGTGTTGAGACCTGAAACCCCAAGAGAACATCCCAGAGACAATGTAAACAGAGGCTTGGTTTAATGGGAGAACTTTCCAGAGAACTTTGGCCCAGGAATGTTAAGACACCGTCGTTGGTCCTTAATAGAAACCAAAATGTTGATCAACAATTGAAAATGATAACAAAACAGTAGTCTTCATAGTACTTTCAGTCAAGTTTCATGAAAGGAGGCCATTGTATTGTAAGGTAAATCTCAACAAATCCATTTTCATATCCCCAGCTATTCGAAGTAGAGGGGAAGTTATGTAACCGGTAAGAAATTCGAAACGGAATTTCATGTTTTTCGACCTCCTGATTCCAAAAAAAAAATATGTCTGAGTCTGTGAACACGATAACTCCCGATAAAATGAATGTATCGAAATTTTATATGAGAATATGAAGCCTTCTAAGGACAACCCTTATCAGCGGAATTAGCCGAAAGGGAAGGGAGATAAGGGGGGGGATTTAACCCAAATACACCAATGACTGCCCTTATAATGTACCTATATATCAGCATGAAATATTCTATTTAATTTTAAAAAATTAAATGGAATTTTTCGAGAAATCTGTTAAAGGGATGGAGAAGACAAGAGAAGGAGGCTGGACTCAATTACCCTAATTACTGACGATGAAATGAATGTTTCGAAGGGAGAGCTAAAACGTAATTCATTAATTCCTTCTGGGGAAGTACATTACCGAAGATTTTTTTTAAAATTTTATTTATATTTATAATTAAAGTTGTTATTATTTTTTTAAATTAGACAGCTAAACAACTTCTTGGTTCGTATAAGTTTCCCGTTATATTGACAAAAATCGCAAAAATGTATTCTGAGATATTTTCCGAATGTCTTCCCTATATAGATAATATATAAATTTCACGAAATATCAGAAATAAATTAAATTTACTGGAGTTGGCTAGCATAGTATTTATGAACCGACACAGGTGCCCTCAGAGACATTTATTGAATTTCTAAACATAATTTTTTTTTTTCAATATTGTGTAAGGAGCAAATATGTGATAATAGGTTTTTTGGTGAAGCAGCTTTTTATTTTTTACTCCCAATTTTAATTTATAAAATTCTTTTATTACATCGTCAAACGTTTCGGGACCAATCTTCCCATCATCAATGACTTAAATCTTCCTGTTATTTGCCTAACATGATCAAAAACCCTTTATTTGGTAAAGGGTAATATTATTAAAAATTTGTGATTTGTGATTGGCACTAACCATGCGAGGTGTTCTATCACAAATTTTTAATAATATTACCCTTTACCAAATAAAGGGTTTTTGATCATGTTAGGCAAATAACAGGAAGATTTAAGTCATTGATGATGGGAAGATTGGTCCCGAAACGTTTGACGATGTAATAAAAGAATTTTATAAATAAAAATTGGGAGTAAAAAATAAGAAGCTGCTTCACCAAAAAACCTATTATAACATAAATTTTGTAAAGTTTTTGGAAAATGAAACAAGTAATAATAATTAATATGATTATTATAAATAAATAATAAATTTATTTATGAAGTATATTTTATTTTCCATACCTTTATTTAATTATTTACAAGGAGAGAAGGTTCATTTCCTTATACGACTTTAGTCGCAAGTTGTATTCCCCCCCCCCCCCCCCCCCCCCTCCCCCCAGCTATACGACGTATAGGGGAAATAATATAATTGGCCAGAAATTCGATGTTGATTTTTCACCAAATTTTCATTTTATCCGTAGTCTGTTAAAAAAAAAAAATAGGTTCGAGTAGTGTTTTGTAACTCCCGATAGAATGAATGTATCGACACATTAAGCGGAGGGGACTTAACACAAAAACCACTAATAACTGCCATTGTAATTAATGTATTGACACAAAATTACATAAGTAAATTCAAAACACAATAAGAAAGACAACTATAAATTTTCAGCAAAATCGGTCAAGGAGAAAGAGGAGTTTCACAGGACGAAATTATGACACTGCTAATCTTTCATGATGTGTAAATATCGTTCACAGTTGAATTAACAACACTAATAGAGTGATTGAACACATATGAAACATGTACAGATGAACTGTATGACCTGGACGGAACTATCGATCGGACCAACCGCTCGCCCAACTGGGTCTTACCGCTCCTAGATTGGCATTAAATTGGAATAATCGGTTAACAGACAGTACCTTCGAACACATCTTAGTTACAAATGCATCACATAACTACTTGTTAAAAATGAGAGTCATATGTACAAAAAGTCAATAAATAAATATGCATAAATCGTCATTAGACTCAAGATAAAAAAAATCATTTTAAATAAATATAGTTACTTACTATGACTCTTGCCCGGGCTTTAACTAATCGCCTAACGCCAAAGCGCTCTTTCGTCACTCTGCTGGACAAGTCCAACTCTACTGAGTCCTAAATTTGGGTAGGGGTCTTAAACGATTATCTAACAACGTACAGGCTCCGAAGATGGCATTCTTAAAAAACATATATATATATATATATTGCTTAAATAAATATATAAACAATTAAAATAAAAAAAACAATAAGGCAATTTATGAAAAAAAAAAAAAAAAAAAAACGCGGCGGCGTGCTGCGTTCCAACAAAGAGGAGAGTAGACAGTTTATTACGGACGAGTTTCTGAACAAATAGGATACAATCTTAGAAAAGAGAGTATCAAAATGCGAAATACGATTAGTTAACATATAAATGACACTTAAGATAAAATAAAAATAGAAGATTTGTGTTCAAGACATGATGCGAATAGTGCAGTTCCTTTTATATAGGTCAATCAGGACGTAAATTTAAAGGACGCGACAAGAATCAACCCAAATAAGGGAAAAAGGGACTTATCAACGATATGGTCATATAAACAACGAAGCAACGGGAATTTTGGAGACCCCCATTTTTGTGAAAAACGTAGACAGCTTGACGCTCTGGAACAGCTGAAAATTAATAGAACTATAAAAAATGATTTGAATGACCAATTCTCACTTCAAATTCTCACCCTTGTATTGGCACTAAGTTAATATGATATATTGTGCATTTTTATTATAGTGTATGTATTTTCTTCTTTTACTTCGATATATGTATTATACATACAACACACATATCCCTTATTTCTTATATATTCATAGTATATATTCCACTATAAACCCCATTATTATTTTTTTTAAATTTTTTACTATTTATTTTTATTTACTTTATTTTATTATATTATTGACAAATCAAATATTTGTAAATGTTATGTTGAGGTAGGGCTCCCCCCCTTCACTAGGGGACAAGGTGTCACAGTCTTAGGTAATCGAGGATGGTATAGATATGACAACCTAGCAAACTTAAATGTCACTTTTGACATTTGTGCTGACGATGACGTAATCCGAGACCGATACACTTACTAGAGTATTATCAAAATCTGCTTGCATGAAAGCAAGTTTTGATAACAGGTACTATAATATGGTGAAACGTCAAATAAATCTAGATGAAAATCTAACCATATTATGTTTATTTATCTAACCATTATATCAATTTTTTTTTATAATTTCATTTTTTGTATTTATTGGTGGTATTCATTTTTTGAATTGTTTGAAAGTAAAATAAAAATTTAAAAAAATCATAAAATAAAAATAGAGTGCTATGATAATAAAGGCGGTTTGGCGAAGGGGTAGATGGGTTAAGGCTGAGCTTGGGGTCGGATAAATATGCCAAGGTACAACACAGAATATTTAGGGCGGAAATATATAAAGGTTACCCATGAAGAGTCGGCAGAGGGGGATGATACAGAGTTGGTCGAGACTTGTCATTGGATAAGAGAGGGCATCCGAACTTCACCTAGGTCGAACTCGAACTGAGGGGGTCGGCTGGCGGGCGGCTCTCAACGGCAGCGCTTGTGTTGTCACTACGGCGGGGGCGGGAAGCTTCCAAATCAGACACTTGTTGGAGTGAAGGCCTGAGGATCCAACAAGTATTACAAACACAAGTCCACCTAATGAGAGCTGCTCTCCAGGGAAAACTGATAATTAGATAATTCAATTAGGTATATGTAAATGGTTGTAGGTTGTAGGTTGATGAAGTAGTGCCAGTTTGAGAGGAGGGAGGGAGAATGGTTTTTAAAAACATGGTTGGTATAAGAAAGTTCTTATATTACATATTTTTCAAACCCATTAACTGAAAAAAGATACTTTTAGAAAAATTATAAAAAAATTTTTATTATAATTTAAATGGTAATCAAAAACCTAATTTTATTGTATACCTATTAGATTTTCTTGTATATTGATTATCTTAGCAGGCTAATTTTTATGGGCGCATATTTATAATAAAGGTCGAGATTGCTGGATACGGAATAAAGACAATTTTGTTTTGTAATTTAGATAGAAGCTTATGAAGTGCAAAAAATGTAATAATTGGGTAATTTGGGAGCTATCGTCAGATAGGATTTTGGAAATATCCACCGCAAGATTGAAATACTCCCACTGGTTACTATAATATAGCATATATCGTACTATAATATAATATATACAGGTACTATAATATAGCATATTATGCAATGCATTCAGATATGTCCCCCCACAGGTACATATTGGGCGCCGGTAGCTCAGTGGTATGCGTGCTTGACTTCTGAGCTCAAGAACGTGGGTTCGTAACCCGACCGAGGCCCTTAGTTTATTTTATCTGGGAGGTAAAATAAACTTAAGCACGCCGTCCTTCGGATGGGACGTTAAGCGATGGTCCCGAGCCTGTACGATGTCCGGTACTCGTTAAAGACCCCTACCCTAGATGAATAAAAATTTAGGGTAGGCAAAATTTAGGACTCCCACAGTAGAGTCGGGCTCATGTCCACCAGAGTGACGAAAGAGCGCTCTGGTAGTAGGCGATATGACCTCGTAGTTAAAGTCCGGGCATGAGTCATAAAACCTAACCTAACCTATAGTATAAAGTAGGTACATATTAAGATAGAAGAATCCCTAAGAATAAAGGAAACTAATGTAAAGAAGCAATACAAAAAAAAAAAGGGAAAAAAATAAAAACAAAAAAAGTAAATAAATAAAAATAGAATCTTTAGTGAAAACAAAAAATGAGAAAAGAAAAAGTGGCTAAAATAAGAAATATTCTCGTAATATAGAAGAAAAATAAAATAAAAATAGATGAACAATAAAGTGGTGATGGAATGAACCTGACAACCCGGTGACCTGGCATTGAATTTTTACCGAGTGAGAGACAGGACAAGTGGACATGAAGTTGGCAGAGTACAACAGCATACACGTGGCGGATCGCAGCAGGGCAGGGCAAGGAGAGAAGAGAGCAGAACAGAGCGTCGTGCTAGTCAGAGTAGAGAGAACTTAACAAGGACTCAACCTGATCAGAGCTCAGTCCGGTGACCCACTCCATGACTCTAGTCATATACCTTTCCTTTTCTTTTATTGAGGTGTTCCAGACTCGAGCTTTTGATGATCCTTAGCCTTATTATCGCCCATTCCGAGCCACCGAACATGCCATTTGACCCATACTTTTTCCTTAATGTAGGCAACGTAATCACTTATGGTAGACAATCGGAGTATGTTGCATACCTATCAGCTGATTCGTTACCCGTAATACTACAATGACCTGAAATCCATAGGAAAGCTACTGAAATCTGGTTTCTTCTTAATAAGCCAAGGGCTACTGGTGTCGTAGACAAGGAGGTGTTCAAAGATCTGATTTCCCATGGCGATCAGAGCCGACAGGGAGTCACTGCAGACTATCAGTTGTCTTCCATGGGGTATAGAGACATTCAGACTCTTGCCAATAGCTACCAGTTCCGCTGTGAAGTTGCTACACATTGAAGGAAGGGCAAATAGGTAGAACCTTTCATCGAAAACCACCGCAGCTTCAAAACTCATGTGTATAAAATATAGGGGGAGTGTCTTTCTTCACTAATTTTGTCAGGTTGAGACAGATCTTTGGTGTGGACATTATCCAGGGTTCAGGGCGCTCCGTTTATTTATTTTATTATATTTATTGCCATAATTTCAATTTGAAACAACCCAGAATTTTATATACCAAACTCTGTATTTCAAATCAGCCCGTATACTTTTTTTTAAAATTATCTAGAAGTTTAAAACCTGATTAATGATTCGTGTAATGAATGTTGCAGGAGTTTCCATTTTGCCACGTAATTAATTAGTTGTGTAAAAAAATAATCCCATTCAATAAAAGAAGTTGAAAGCAGTTTGAATAAATCATGAAGGAAGAGAATGAAGCCTAAGTCCTCGTAATTGTTTATGAAAAAGTTTTTATCATTGCTATTATTTATTACGTTGAACGCTTTTTGTTAATGGGCCATTAAATTACCTAAGGGAGGGGAGGAGGAAAGGGGGGTGGTCAAAATTTTACTTGAGTTTATGTTATATATAGGTGATACGACCGCAGGAATTTTTAAAAATAATTATCAGTTTTGATTATGACTTACACCCGGGGTTTAACTATGAGGTCATATCGCCTACTACCAGAGCGCTATTTCGTCGCTCTGGTGGACATGAGCCTCACTGTATTATGGGAGTCCTAAATTTTGCCTACCTTGTTTTTATTCACCTAGGGTGAGGTTCATTAACGAGTATCTGACATCGGCTCGGGATCGCTTAACGTTTCATCCGAAGGACGAAGTGCTTACGTTTTTTTTTTTTAATTTCCAAATAAAATAAACTAAGGGCCTCGGCTCGGTTTTGAACCCGCGATCGCTTGAGATCATTAAGCAAGCATGGCGGAGCTATCGGCGCCCCAAACATACATATGATCATAACAGGACTTTCTTGTACCATCCCTCATATTCGCACTAATGCCAGTATGAATTGACTTAAGGAGAGGCAAGGGAATGGGACGGTAATCTGTATAAAAGTGGTGGGTATAAGGAAGTCTCCTATGTAAGTCCTTTATATATATTTTATTTTTTTCTATATTCTTATATTTTTTATAAAGAAGCACAAATAAAAAAAAATATTTTCAAATTTGTTGCTATGCGTTTCAATTTAATTACTTTATTTTCATAGGACCGGAGGCCCTTAGTTTATTTTATCTGGGAGGCAAAATAAACTTAAGCACGCCGTCCTTCGGATGGGAGGTTAAGCGATGGTCCCGAGCCTGAGCGATGTCAGGTACTCGTTTAAAGACCCATGCCCTAGGTGAATAAAAATTTAGGGTAGGCAAAATTTAGGACTCCCACATTAACAGTAGTGTCGGGCTCATGTCCACCAGAGTGACAAAAGAGCGCTCTGGTAGTAGGCAATATGACCTGGTAGTTAAAGCCCGGGCATGAGTCATAAAACCTAACCTAACCCTCTATGGAAATTTATTTTACATTTTCGGGATTTTGATTAATTCATTAATTCAAGCGGTATCTTGTAAAATGTACTTATGCCCAGAAGTAAAATGGTCTCAATTATAGTGTCTGATTTCGGCCAAATTCTAATCAGATGTTCTTCAGTCCAAATTTCATGTTCATAGCTACAATGCACCGACAGAAATGGTCAAAACTTATGCGGGGAACTTGAAAAGTGAAATTCCGTTGAAAATTCGATCTCGGATTTTCGCACTTTTACAATCCTTCTTTATACTAAAGGTATGGAAAAGTAGAATTAATAATAACAAATGATGTAATAATAACAAGGGGAAAATAAAATCACGAAGTTATTTTATAATATTTTGATGAGTTCAAAATAACCTAGACATCGTCACCTTTTGGCCCCGTTAGTAAAACATTAATGTTGTCACATGCAAAAGGTCAAACTCTCGAACTCACACATTCACTTTTCTCTGGAAAAACATTTTCAAATTTGCTTGAACTTACCCAGAGAAAGGATATTCCTGTGGTTAACAGTCGTAAGTTTAACTTCACCTGCTGAACGAAGCACAGAGGAAGTTATGTAATAGGACAAAAACTTGAACTTGAGTTTTCAACGGAATTTCATGTTTTCCGACCCACTGATTCCAAAAATGTCTCTGAACACGTCGGTGAAGAACACGGTGAATCACCGGCTAATCAATTACGTATTCGCTTTCCCTCCAAAGCCAATCCACCGTTTGGGCTAAAACTCAATATTTGATTTACATAGTGGTTTCTGAATCCTCATACTAAATTTTGTGTCGATACATGCAATACATCGGCAGTTAAAAAACAATTTTATTTCGAAAACCAGTAGTGCCTTTTCTTGAGTTGAACTAGAAGGCCTCCTTATAGAGTACCATTTATCGGGTGGCCTCTTTCTAGGTGATAAATTATGTATGAACTTACTTGCATGAAATGCAATTGTCCAGTTTCTTCCACCTCCATCACTGAATAAGTAATACCTTAACTCAGATTGGATTAGTACATAATAAAGTGTATACATTAAAATTCTATCAAATATTCTACAATCTACAAACTGGGCAGACTTAGATGGGCCCGGGGGCAGAATGCATGAGGATATGATCCCGAAGAAACTTCTATCTGAGCCCTTATATGGACGTCGAAGAGCGGGAAGACCGAGGCTGCGGTGGTCTGACTGCGTGGCAAAAGACGCCAGGAGCATCGGGATCCGTAACTGGATGACAGCAGCACTGAACACATGGCGTTTGATGTTGGAGAAAGCCAAGACTCTTCAGTGGGTTGTAGAGCTACACTAAGTAATTTCGTGTCAATCGGTGTCGTCCTTAGAGGATTATGGATTCACATATGATATTTCGTGACGATACATTTATTCTATCGGGAGTTATCGTGTTCGCAAACACACCCAAACACAATTGTGTACACCGACTTAATGGGCCTTGAGTCAGGCCTCTTCTTATTGGGGCGTCTAAAAGAAACATGGTATGTTGTCCCTTTTGACGTAATTCGAAAAGTTACCTGATCATTTTTCAACACACATACATGCAGGGAGGCTCCCCCGTCAATGTATGTCTGTACCAAGCTTGTATCGTGTGTTAACTCCATAGTAAAGGGTCTCAAGCAGTACGGTCAACGCCTCCGAAAAAAGTAACATTTTCAATGGTTTTTTTTCATAAAAGACATCAACATTCACAACAGTTCCGTATTTAATTCATGCGATACCAAGGAGGGGTAATTCAGGTATCCCAAAAAATTACAATTTAATTTTTTTCAAATAAAAGCTAAGGGCTTTTTTTATTTGATCCTTAGGATTTACTTTAGAAGGGAAAAGACAATTTTTATACAAATCTCTCTTCCTCCCTTCTGAATTCATTTGACACTGGATTTAAGAAAGTCACTCTCAGAATCACTTTGTACAATGAAACAAATAAAACTACTGTTGCCAACATATTACTTTCATATACCCAGTAATGAGGTGGAGGGGGATTATGATCTGTACTGTAAATACAATTAATGTTGATATGTAGAATACAATTATAGTTCTGATTGTAAATTAATAATGCTTCTATAATGATTCTAATTCTTATCCATTTCTTTGGTTGCGAGGGTTCGCCAAGACTCAACAGTTTTGAAAAATCAAGATGACATGAGGTGCAAAATACATAAAAATTCGGATGCGTGCAACTCCGATGCGTGGCAACGCTATCTCGCAACGTCTGAGTTGCGAGATAGCAAAAGTGTCAAGAACCAAATAAAACAAATCATTTCAATAAAATTTTTGAACCTTGAAACAATTTAAAAACAATATAGAAAGAAAACATTCATAAGCATAATAGTTAAAAAACGAGTTTATTATTAATCTGTATATATCTAATAATAATATTGGATAACTAGGTTATCTGTATATACAGAAAGTAACAGCTTTACTATAATATATATTCTGTATTAGTAGTAACAGCTCTCTCTCTCTCTCTCTCGGTGCATGCGCGATACGTGTGTTCCGCGTTCCGCGGGACTTTCGTTACGGGACATCGTTCCGTGCATGAGGGCCCGGCCTACCAAATTATAAGACGTTGTCACGTCAAAAGAAAAATTACGCCATGCTTATTTGACTAAATATATTTGTTAAAAACATTCTTAAACTTTATAATGGTTACTCAGAATCCTTCTAAAAAAACTTTACTATTCTCCTAAAATATATTGTTATAATTGTTTATGGTCTAACGGTAGCTTGTTGCTTTTCGTTGTTCGTCGCGATTTCTGCTGGGTTCTGGATTTCTTCAACCATCAACCTCTGCTGTCAATATATGCTCAAAACATTAGTGAGCTCCTACACATCTTCTTCTTTGGTCAGATGACCGGCTGAGACCAGGGCGGGTTCCAGAGTGGACTCCTCCCTCCTTGCTGGTGGCTCCAGAAGTGGACGACGAACAGTGGTTGGTATAAGAAATCCCTGTAATGGCCTTTTTCTTTTTTCTTTTAAATCCTTTTAAGTACCAAAATTAAAACATCTTTTCAAATTCGTTACTATGCGTTACAATTTGAACATTACTTAGAAATATTATACTAAAGAAGTTTAGAAACTAAATTTTAGGACGATTTTCGGCATCTTTCATTATTAGTTTTCTATTTCGTGTAGCTGTAGAAGGAATATAATAGGGATATTGAGCATTTCCGAAGCTTAATTCTCGAGCTGGTAATCTGAGACCTACATGGAGTCATTGTCCTCCCATAGACCTATTGCAAGTTCTCCAAGCTTGAGAGATGATCTAGGCTATTAGTTATAAAACTTATTAAATTGTATGCTGATCCCAGATGGAAGTTTTACTTAGGAACTGTAATAAGGGACATGAGGGAGCTCTTTGGCTCTTCAAAAATGATGAAAATAAATAATAAATTTTGTATATTGCCCATTAACGAAATAATTAAATTTATGGTACAGTTTAAAACGGATGTCAAATGGAATTAAGCAAGAAATATGAATGAAAAATATGGCTTTCATGGAACTGCAGAAATAAGTAGCTGCCTTAAAGTAGAAGGCATATAACCAAAGCCTTCATTTGTGAAATGTGTGAGAAAAAAAATCAGTGAATCACCGGCTATGTACTTCCCCAGAAATAATTAATCAATAATTGATTAATGGATTATTGATCCCTCCAAATCCAATCGACCATTTGGGCTAAAAATTAATATTTGATTTACGTAGGGGCTTCTACCGTTGTCAAGTATTAGATTAATAATTAAACTTGGAGGTGAACTGTTGCATCTAAGCTATACACCTATCAATCAATATACTTCCGAAGATATCGACTTTGTGTGCCCAATGTGTTACAGCCCCTGTAAAGAAGATCTATATCACTTTCTCATTACCTGCCCCAAATATGATGATTAAAAAAATAAAATATTTAAAAACAACATAGATACTTCATTTATGTTGGAATTATTAAATGGTAAAGATTGGCAACTACTAGTAAATTATTGCAAAAAGGCTTACAATTTCAGAAACTGTCAATTAAATAAATAAAAAAATAGGAACAAAGATATATTTATTATTTTATTTTTATTTGTATTTTAGAAAGAAAAATTTGTTGTTAATAAGTTTATAAGAAATAAGATTATAAGTTTATAAGATAATATTATTTATGTAAATCTAGACTCCTCAAGACGGCTTAGGCCATTGAGTTTGTCTTCATAAAAGATCATATAATTGTATATATGTTTTGTATGTAATTTTCTATTATGTTAATTGAATAAAGAGTTTACTTTACATAGGGGCTTCTGAATTCTCATGCTAAATTTTGTGTCGATGTGTACATTACATCGGCAGTTATTAGAGTATTTTAGTCAATCTTCCATTAATAATTTCCAATATAAAATTTCATGTCATTTCATCAGCATTTATTTGGATTATTGAGTTGAGCCCCCTCTTATCCCCCTCCCCAACCGCTGATTCCTCTAAAAATTTATAGGTGCCGTCCTTAGAGGTTTCTGGACACACATAAAATTTCATGTCATTACATTAATTTTATCGGGAGTTAACGTATTTGCAGAAACTCACACTCACACATAGATACAATTTTTTTTTTCATTTTTGGAATCAGGAAATCGGAAAACATGAAATTCCGTTGATAACTTCACAACAAATTTTTTTTCGTAAAGCTGGGAAGTAAAAAACCCCTCTAAATGTTCCTCAAATTGTATTACAGCAGAACGAACATTTGGAACATTGCGCTCTGGTAGTAGGCGAAAAGACCTCGTAGTTAAAGCCCTGGCATAAACTACAATAACTAACTATAACTTCTCCTATACTTCCTATAGGACTTATTTAAATTTCTCAATTAGCGTTACAACGGTGTGGTTGATAACCGGATTAATTGAAACTGTGGATCCCAGGTGGGAAGTGGACAATGAACCATTGTGATGGGTTATAGGTGATAAAAGAGGGATATATCTCAGTGAAGTGGGCAGTAGGAAGGTGACCGTGTGGAATATATGGGAGACAGTAAGGGTCATTTTAGGGGATAATCTACCGGGAAATAGGGCTCAGGGCGGTAGTTAAGGGTCAGCACGGACTACTAGAAAGTACGGACTACTACCCTGTGAAGCATAACGGGCTAATTGGTTTACTGACTTACTAACAAGCATCCTACCGAATTCTTGCAGGAACTGAACGACTCGCATAATTCGTGCTGGGTACATTGCCGAGATCAAGATAACAGCGCATTTCCACGTTTCAAGACCACTAAATTCATATATTTTTAGATGTTTTCCTAATTTATCCGAAAACGGTTAATTCTATGGAAAAATTGGTTCTCAACAAAAATGTTCATTATTCAATCTCCAATCGTCAAAGCGTCCTTAGAGCCAAGCCTCCTTCTCAAAATCATTTCATACTGGCATTACTTGGAATAAGAAAGTCATTCTCAGAATTAAAAAAATTATTACTTCATATACCCATTAATGCCAGATTTTGAGGAGGAGGAGGGGAAGAGAGAGAGGTCTGTAAAAGCATGGTTGGTATAACCAAGTCCTGTTGTGGCCACATCACATATATATTTTTTAATTATCTGAATAGGGTAGGTTAGGTTTTATGACTCATGCCCGGGCTTTAACTACGAGGTCATATCACCTACTACCAGAACGCTCTTTCGTCACTCTGGTGGACATGAGCCCGACTCTACTGTGGGAATCCTAAATTTTGCCTACCATAAATTTTTATTCACCTAGGGTAAGTGGTCTTTAACGAGTACCTGACATCGTACAGGCTCGGGACCATTGCTTAACGTCCTATCCGAAGGACGGCATGCTTAAGTTTATTTTACCTCCCAGATAAAATAAACTAAGGGCCTCGGTCGGGTTTCGAACCCACGTTCTTGAGCTCAGAAGACAAGCACGCATACCTCTGAGCTACCGGTGCCCTCTTATCTGAATATAATTTTCGGGATTTTCAACATAGTTTTTTTCTGGTCAAATGTGACGAGTGGGTTCCCATGTGACACTAAGTAAGTGTAAGTTATTTGGGACAATTACACTGAAGGAAGGACAAGCCTGAGGGAAGAGATTAAGTGTTTAGAGTGATTGATGAAGCATGTCCGACACGAAACACCTGACTCAGAGAGAACTAATGCTGTTCCAAGCATTGCACAGCGGGGTACTTGGCAATTTTGGATCAATTACCAACACCTCATCTATGTATTGCAAAATGTATAAGGTTAAAAAAGTGTCAGTAGCTGTTTCGATGAAATATCATCAAAAATGGAGCATAAGCAATACAGCGAACACCAGAGGTCTGCGAGTCGGTCACTGTGGAGACTATGAACCTGTCGAACGTTTCCCAACAGCCAAAAGTGAATGAAACTATGAACTGTAGCATAGTAGAAGAAAATAGCGGATTCAATTTTGCGCATTCGCGCCGGGCAAAGTTTTTTATGATTTACTTTACAATCTATACAAAATATTTAATGGGTAGAAGTGAATAAGAAATAAAAATGTACAATTGATGAGAGAAGCCAGCGTTGAGGTATTTGTGTAGTCCTGTTGTTGGTGACACAAAAGAGAGCATTGACAATTTGTTGCAGTACTTTTGAATGAAGATTGTATTCTGTTAATGTTGGAACTCTTGTTGGTCGTCTGAAATTTTATAAATTGTATAATAAGTTTGTTCTCAACAGATAGTTTTGACTTGAGTTGTCTTCTTAAAATACCATATCGACTGTTGAGTTCTTGTCGTTTATGTGGGGTATCAATTAAAAAAATTTGTAAAGTACATTACGAAAAATCACCATTTAGAATTCTGTAATTCTGTGAGCTTAACCGAATAGATTTCATGACAGGGTGCGAAACAAATTTTATTTCTTCAAAGCTATTCTACGTTCACAAGAATATTCACAACTCCTGGTGTGGGGCCCTTGGTAGTGGAGTGGATAGCACTTCCTACCAACCAAGAGTTCGAGCGTCAGTTCAATCAATATAAGTTTAAGTTTAAGATTTCTTTCGACTATTGATGGTAGTGATTGAAATCTGACGGTATTTTGTAACACAGCTTGACCGGCTATCACTGTGCTTAACGAGCAAATAGACGTTTTCACGTCAAAAATTGCTGTCTCTTTGTGTGTGTATATGAACACGATAATTCCCGATTAAATGAATATATCGACACGATGTTTTATATGTATAATCAGACATAAGGACGACACCAATTCATTTTCAGCCAAATCGGCCTAAGAGATCAGAAGGGAGAGAGGAGAGGCTCAATTAAAAAATTCCAATAATTGTCGATGTAATGAATACATCGATACAAAATTTAATATATGAATTCAGAAGCCACTATGTAAGTCAAAATCGAGTTTTAGATTTGAGGGCGATTGACTTTAGACTATATTACTCGATATCAAATTTCTGAGCGATAACTTCCCCTATACTTCGTATAGCTGGAGAAGTTATGTATATTATTACACTGATTTTCCAAAAGGAATATGCAAAGAAAGAAATGTTATGATGGATTACAAATCGGGTACAATAAAGAAGACTGAATTCGATCACCAAAATTCCCCTAAATCTCCCATTGAGAACTACTGTCTGTATGAACTTTCGATCTGTCTGCATGCCCCACATTTGAATACTGAGGCCACCCTCTCTGGTATCTTCTCCAGTAATTTATGTGGATCATCTGTTCTCTTTGAATAATACCTCCTCGTCTTCCGCTCCAATGAAAATAATGACGGTTCCGGACCGAGTTACAACAAAGAAAATTGGAGAAAAGAGGAAAAAGAAAATTGAAGAAAAAGGGAAAAAGGAGTATCTTTCCCCTCTTCAAATTGTTAAGAAACAAACGTTAGGTACTCAATACATATTTATAACATTTTATTTCATAAATAAAACCAACACATTCCTTATTGATTTTCAGGGCTTGGATCTCTGTAGAAAATTGATTGCATCTATTTGTGAAATGTATAAAAAATATTTGTTCTCGTTAGATCAAAACAATGCAGTAAATTCGTTAATACGAACAGATTTGCCCAGCCTTATCTCCATCTTGACGCACCTGTAAAGTGCATTAACTTAATAGCTCAAATTAGATAGGGCGGCAACCATCTTCCTAAACTTAGTGTCAAAGACGTTTCATCTAAATTTAATAACCAGCCTAATTGTAATATCTGTGGCAATGAAACTGATGATAAGTACCATTTTATTTGTAAATGTCCAGTTTTTTCAAGCATTAGAAAACACTTTTTTGGTAACTCAGGAGATGCAAATAACTATATTTCTTTTATTGCCAAATTAAAATTTTTTTTATTATTTTCATGAGGTTGTTTGCTAGCATATCTTATTATTAATGTTCTTGTAATTATATTTACTTATCCATTTTATTGGTTAATTTCGGCATTTCTTCCAGAGGTGACTTCTTATTCTTTTTTCCGACAATATTTCGGGACACTTACAAGTCTCTTCTTCCGGTCACTAAGAACCCTTCGGTCATAGTGACCGGAAGAAGGGACTTGTAAGTATCCCGATATATTGTCGGAAAAAAAGAATAAGAAGTCACCTCTGGAAGAAATGCCGGAATTAACCAACAATGTAACATCCCAGAGAAGTTTAAGAAGCGTTATCCATTTTATTTTATTTTATTTTTGTGATGTATAAATCAAAATTTACGATTGTATAATTTCAGTATGAACACAACCCATATTGTAACGTTGATTCTTATACAAAAGTAATAGTAATAAATATTTCATAATTTTTCCGAAGTGAAGGAGGGATCAACTGAAAACCCCTAATAACTTCCAATGTAATATATATCGACATGAAATTTCATATTCAATGCCAAAACCTCATTAGGACAATACCTGTTAAATTTAGGGCATTCAGGAGAAGGGTCTCAATTAGAAACCCTAATAACTGACGATAAATTCGACACAAAATTTAGTATGAAGATTTAGGAGCCCCTATGTAAGTAAACTATTGATTATTAGCGCAAACGGTCGACTGGCTTTCGAAAGGGACCAAAATATTAATTGATTCATTCGTTCTGGGGAAGTACATTGCCGGTGATTCACCGAAGACTTTTTTTATTGTATCTTTCAAGAAATATATAGAACACTGCCAACTCCAGCCATATCTGTCTCTCTGGAAAGTAATGCCTTAAAAAGCGTTGCAAAAATAACGTTTACATCTTTAATTCAGGGCCGGAGCGGCCGCTCCAGGCGCCAAGTCCTGGGGGCGCCTCAGTGGTAAAGAAAAATGAGGGAAAACATTTTTTTTTTAAATATTTTGATTGACGTGTGGCTAGTATGGTATGTGAATGACCTTATCTGTTGAGACGCGCACGGGTCGAGTGCAAGGTGGGAGAGTAGCGCCAAATTCAGATCTTCTACCCTGGGAATAAACTCGGGCCGCCACTGCTTTAATAATTAAAGCAGTGGCGGCCCGGGTTTATTGTCATTAGATTTGTACATTTTGTACAAAAAATAGTCATGATCATTACAAACGTTTAAATGTAGATCTTTAAGATTGAGAAAAGAGCAAACGCCTTTCGCGCTTTATAACAATTAATTTTTACTAATATATAATTTTATATTTCAACTCAATTGTCCACCCTTCGGGGACAATAGAAAATATTAATTGAAGAGAAATTCCATTCTGGTTTTAATTACACATGTGGGAGACCACCAGTGAGAGGGCTCTATAGCAGAAGTGGTACGGAGGGAGTCAGTGGAATATCACATGACCCACCTCTGGACGCTATATGACAACAAGGATTTCATAACTGCCACCCTCAGATAGGGTAGATAGACAGGGATAAATGTTTATAGAGAGAACAATTGCCAAAATGAACTGAAATTTTGTTAAATTAATTATGAAAATGTGTAAACATTGGGGAAGTTTGGTGCTTTCAACGGAATTTCATGTTTTCCGACCTCCTCATTAAATATGAAAACAAAAATGCTGTATGTCTGTGTTACTGTGAACACGATAACTCCCGATAGAATGGATGATCGATAAGAAAATTTTTAATTGAATCCAAAAGCCTCCAAAACGACACCTATTAATTTTCAGTGAAATCGGTCAATGTGAAGGAGGGGATTAGAGGAGACGCTTAACTCAAAGCTATAATAAATGCCGATATAAAGTAGCGACATGAAATTTCATATTTAAAGTCAAAACCCAATAAAGACATATCGATATCAGCTGAAGGGAAAGGGTTCAGGAGAGGAGGCAATGTCTTTCTGTGTGTCTGTGAACATGATAACTCCCCATAGAATGTTTGAAATGAAATGAAAAATAATCTTTATTCTGGGACATACGTCCCCTAAGAATGATAACATAAAAGATAAACAAGAGTATACAAGTATCAGCTAGTTGAAAAGAATAAATATAAAGTAAAATGAAAGAGGTCTCTAGAAGTAAATACTGAATGTTAAAAACAGGCAATCAGTAAAACAATATAATAAACTAGTAGAGGGCGCCGGTAGCTCAGTGGTATTCGTGCTTGACTTCTGAGCTCAAGAACGTGAGTTCGTAACCCGACCGAGGCCCTTAGTTTATTTTATCTGGGAGGTAAAATAAACTTAAGCACGCCGTTCTTCGGATGGGACGTTAAGCGATGGTCCCGAGCCTGTACGATGTCAGGTACTCGTTAAAGACCCCTACCCTAGATTAATAAAAATTTAGGGTAGGCAAAATTTAGGACTCCCACAGTAGAGTCGGGCTCATGTCCACCAGAGTGACGAAAGAGCGCTCTGGTAGTAGGCGATATGACCTCGTAGTTAAAGCCTGGGCATGAGTCATAAAACCTAACCTAACATAATAAACTAGTGAAAAGTAATAAAGAGAAATAAAAATAGAAAATTACAAAAACATGTATGAATAATAATGTAAAACATGATAACAATAATGACTTGTATATGAATGAATTGTAAAAAACTGGACTGATGAAACAGAAGAGTGACAATCTGTCCAGTTGGAGTGAGAGACATAGGAAGACGAGAACTATCTCATAGGAGCCAGCCTTAGGAATCAGAGGTTTGCTGAGTTAGGAGATAATGGAAAAGTAGGGACTTAAATGAAAGAAGAATAGGAGCATGGCGAATCTGGAGAAGGAGAGAGTTCCAGAGGGAGTTAGCCTGGATAAGGAAGGAGTTGTGCTAGGTAATAATGAATAAAACAAACTTATTTTTGAAATATTGTCTATTCCAGAAAAGATATATATATATACAACTACCGGTTTCGGCTTTATACCATCGTCAGGTCTAGTTGTGAACTAAGTCAGTTTGCAGAGAGCGACCCTTCAAATACATCTCAGGTCAAAGGGTGCTATTAAAACTTGGGAGTCCCCCGGCTGTACCGTTAGCTAACTCATGAAATATTTCTTGACAAAACCTAGTTCTAAATTTACATAAAACAATATTACTAGACTAATCGTGGCAAAACAACAAATAAATAAGTACAAATACAAATAAATAATAAAAATAGAAATAAAATTAATAATAATATTAAGATTTAGATAACATTAAGTATATACGGTACAGCCGGGGGACTCCCAAGTTTTAATAGCACCCTTTGACCTGAGATGTATTTGAAGGGTCGCTCTCTGCAAACTGACTTAGTTCACAACTAGACCTGACGATGGTATAAAGCCGAAACCGGTAGTTGTATATATATATATATCTTTAGTGGAATAGACAATATTTCAAAAATAAGTTTGTTTTAATAGAAATAGAAGACGTTGTCTTCCCACTGTTTTATTTATACCAGAACCGGTTTTCGACGCAACAGCGTCATCATCAGTGGTTCATCCACACAGCACAGCGGTTGGTAACCGCTGTGCTGTGTGGATGAACCACTGATGATGACGCTGTTGCGTCGAAAACCGGTTCTGGTATAAATAAAACAGTGGGAAGACAACGTCTTCTATTTCTATTAGAAATCTCGTCCCACAACATCTTACTATCACATATAAGTTTGTTTTATTAATTTATTACAAGTTTCCACAATATGTCCGCGTTCTTCAACTTAGAACTAGGTAATAATGTTTGTATCAGAACGAAATTTTATTTGTGAATGCAGCTTAACTCAAAACCTTTAATAACTGCCGTTGTAATGAATATATCGACACACAATTTCATATATGAATTAAGAACTCTATAAGGACGAAACTTATTAATTTTCAGCGGAATCGGCAGAAGGAAAGGAGGATCAGGACAGGGGGCTCATTTGAAAAACCATAATAACTGCCGATGCAATGAATGTATCGACACAACATTTAGTATGAGGATTCAAATGCCTCTATGTAAATCAGTTATTGATTTTTAGCCCAAACGTAGGACTGGTTTAGGAGAAAGAACGAACACTTAATTGATTAGTTCGTTGTGAGCAAGAACATTGCCAGGGATTCACCAAAGACTCTCTTCTGAGATATTGATGTTTTTCCTGGGATTTATAAAATCTTATCGAGAAAAATGAGAGATGGTGGAAAATGTATCTGGAGTGTTTACAGGAAGATAGATAAAAAGGAGATCCGAGAACCTCAGCTATCTCAAATCGTCTCCACCTCGGCGTCCTTATCGTCTCATTCTTCTCGACGTATCTCCAAAATGTTCACGAGGAATATGTAAATTTTTTGTCGTCCGGTTTTCGAGATACAAGCCGAAAATCATCTTGAAATGTAGTTTTGAAAAATATATTTCTATACGTTTCCTTGATTTACCCGAAAATGTTTAGTCCTATCAAAAAATTGATTCTTACCAAAATTGTTTCTTATAAAATTACCAATCGCTGATAATCCATAAGATTTGAGATAGGATCTATACGACGAACGTTATAGCGCCCCGAAAAATGAAAACTAAATGCATATAACGAATATATCAGTTAGTTATTATGACTCATGCCCGGGCTTTAACTACGAGGCCATATTGACTACTACCAGAGCGCTCTATCGTCACTCTGGTGGACATAAGCGCAACTTTACTGTGTGAGTCCTAAATTTTGCCTACCCTAAATTTTTATTCACTTGGGCAGGGGTCTTTAACGAGTACCTGACATCGTACAGGCTTGGGACCATCGCTTAACGTCCCATCCGAAGGACTGCGTGCTTAAGTTTGTTTTACCTCCCAGATAAAATAAACTAAGAGCCTCGGTCGGGTTTCGAACCCACATACATACATCCGGGCGATAGAGGCCCTGGCCGCTCGCACGGACTATGGCCGGTAGGCAGCGTGACGGTCTTCATGTGTGGCAACACAACATGAATAGGCGCAGAATCGTTGCTGCGGAAGTACGGCACCTGGTATCCCGGGAGAACATCCAGGTACTTGCTCTCCAGGAGCCATATTGCGTTAGAGGCGCCGTGGCAGGCCTAGGCACCGGCCACAGGATTATGGTTGGGGCGAGGGACAACCAGCGGCCTATGGCCGCACTGGTTGTGACTGACCCCCTGATGGACGTGATGGCACTCCACCATCTGTCTACCAGCCATATGGTAGTGGCCTGTGTCAGGCATGCAAACG
This sequence comes from Aradus depressus, assembly GCA_963662175.1. NCBI lineage: Eukaryota > Metazoa > Arthropoda > Insecta > Hemiptera > Aradidae > Aradus > Aradus depressus. The sequence continues at coordinate 85,740,235 of OY759214.1, forward strand.
TGAGCTGCTATGTCATCAGCGGGTATTTCCCCCCTTCTGAGGACATAGAACGACAGTTAGGCCACTTGGATCATATACTTGATGAACTCGAGGGGGGCAACGTGATCATCTTGGCGGATGTTAATTCCTGGTCAGTCGCCTGGGGATCGGCTCGCACCGATCGCCGGGGTGTCAGGTTACTGGATGTGATAGCCCGCCATGATCTTCGCATTGTCAACGACCCGGACTCCCCACCCACATTTCGTGGTGCAATGGGAGAATCCCATATAGATGTCACACTTGTGTCCGGCGGACTAGGCCAGGCTGTGGGAGGATGGCGTGTCAGAGAAGTCACATCTAGCGACCATTGCGTCATAGATGTTCAGCTCTTTGACCCGGGTCTTCCAGTGGTCAGGCCTAGAGACCCGCGCTTTGCTACACGCAAGGCCATCTCGGACGCCTTTGTGACCGCCGTTGCTACCTACTCCTGTGACGAGGATTGGGAAGGCCTCGGGAGCGTTGACCCTGTTGACCAGATCGAGGAGGGAGTCGAACAGCTCGGAAGTATATTACTCCGAGCTGCCGATGAAACCATCCCCAGGAAGGTGAACAGGCTCAAAAAGGTTCCCTGGTGGAGTGAGGAGCTTACCCTCGCTAAGAGGGTTGTATACCGCGCCAGGCGTAGGTACCAACGGTGCGGGAATCCCCTTCTGAAGGTGTTAAGGCGGGAAGAGTACCGACAACTGAATAATGCCTACAACCGAAGCATCGCCACTGCGAAGAAGGTAAGTTGGAGGAATTTCATAGAGGAGGAGAGTGTCAGAAACCCGTGGGGGATCCCTTACCGGGTCGTCACCGGGAGGCTCAGGCCGGTCGCCCCTGTGGCCTCCATCAGGGACGGGGACGTTTACGCCTTGTCCCTGGAGGAGGCAGGACGGATGTACCTGGGAGTGGCCTTTCCGGCGGACGACCCGACGGAGGATACCCCCGCCCAGGTAATAATCAGAGAGACTGCCCGTGCCCTGCCGGATACGGAGGACGCTCCGGACTGGGACGAATTAGATTTAAGTCTGGCGGTTGGGAAGCAGAGGAATGGCGGCGCCCCTGGGATGGATCTCATAGACGCCGCCATGATCAAGAAGGCATTCCCGGCCATAAAGGCGGATCTTCTTCACCTGGTAAACTCCTGCCTAAGGACTGGCCACTTCCCGAGTGCTTGGAAACGTGCACTTGTGTGCACGTTTGTCAAGCCTGGGGACAGGGACCTCTCCTTGGTGGGTAGCTATAGACCGATCAGTCTACTCCCAGTCTCCGGCAAGGTGTTGGAGACTCTGATTCTCTCAGGAATTCGAGCCCGGGTACAGGCCTTCGTATCGCACAGACAATTCGGATGCATGAGGGGCAGATCCGCTGAGGATGCGTTGAGGATGCTGAGGGCGGATGTCGGGGAGGGCAGAGGGAAATACTCTCTCTGTATCTTCTTCGACATAGCCGCGGCCTTCGACTGCGCCTGGTGGCCTGCCATTCTCTTGCGACTACGGTCTGTGGGAATTCCCAGGAACCTATTCGGGCTCATCTCCAGCTTCCTCAGCGAGCGCTCTGCGACGGTGGGGCAGCAATTCACCAGCACTACAGCGAACGTCACCAGGGGGTGTCCCCAGGGCTCGGTCCTCGGACCAACACTCTGGAACATCCTCTTTGACGTACTGCTTCGTGACCTCGAGACTCGTGGACTCAAGGCAATAGCCTATGTCGACGACCTAGTGGTCACGGTGCACGCTGACAGTCGAGCTACTTTGACTGCCCGAGCCCAAGCCGCGATTGACGCTACGGACACATGGTGCCGACTGAACAAGTTAACCCTCTCTCCCAGCAAGACAGCGGCCATGCTGATGAGAGGAAAAACTGACGCCCGCCACCCCCTGGTTCTTGCAGTGTACGGCCGACGCGTTGAGTTTCCGGCAGTGGTCACGTACCTAGGTGTGGGGATTGGGCCGGGATTCAACGTCACGCCCCACGCAGTTGCCATCAAGGATAAGACAACAGCTACCTTTAGCGCTCTGAGCTACCTAGCCCGAGCGACATGGGGCCTCGGGTACTCCGCATGTAAAACTATTTACGCCGGGGTCTTCGAGGCCGTAGCAAGATACGCCGCTGCCGGATGGTGGCATCACCCCACCAAACGGCAGCGTACGTTGCTATTACAAGCTCAAAGAGCGGCCCTCCTCAGGGTTACCAAGGCCTACCGTACAGTTTCCACGGCTGCGCTGCAGGTGCTGGCGGGGGCTCCTCCCATAGACCTAGTCTTGGATGGAGCCGTCGCCTCTTACTTCTGTAGACGCGGCTTACCACTGGAAGCAGACACGGACGTGGCCTTGCGTCAAGCCTTAGAGGAGGGGATGCAAGGACAGGCGAGACCGGAGCGCCTGAGGGGCATTGTCCAGGCATGGATTGTGGAAAGATGGCAACGGCGTTGGGCGCAATCGACAGATGGCCGAACCACCTTCGCCTATTTCTCGAGCGTCCGGACGCGTCTTGACTCTCCATGGATACAACCAGACCACTGGATGTCACAGGTGCTATCAGGTCACGGTGACTTCAGCGCCAAGCTCTTCTTCTTTAAGAGGAAGAACAGCCCTGCCTGCTCGTGTGGCGGCGTCGAGACTGCGGAACACGTAGTCCTCGAATGCCCGCTATACGACGGGCCAAGGGCGGCGCTGATTCGCCGGACAGGATCGTACCTGGGACTGAATCTGCCGGGACTGATGACGGAGACTGGCTACCCGGCTTTTGGTCGGTTCGTCTCCTCCTGGCGAAAAATTAAGAAAGCCTTCTAACCCGGTGCCGGGGGCCCCGCCGACCGCCGACAGGCGCTGCGGTGGCAGCCCCCGGCTCCGGTGGATAGGCAGACCAGAAGCCACCGAAGAGTCTCGAGCTCATTCGGCGCAATGAGCGGCGAGGAACCAAGGACGACTGCCGACCGTAGCCATCGAGCCGGTCCACAGCCGTCCATAGCACCAAAATTGTGAATAATAACGGAGAAAGGTTACCCATTTCCCCGCCGAACAAATAGGGTGATGTGACCGACCCCCCTCAGGGGGTCAGGGGTACCCTAAAAAAAAAAAAAAAAAAAAAAAAAAATAAAATAAACTAAGGGCCTCGGTCGGGTTTCGAACCCACGACCTTGAGCTCAGAAGGCAAGCACGCATACCACTGGGCTACCGGCGCCCTCACGAATATATCGAAGTAATCTTTAAATCGTAACTATAGCAACGAACTTTAAAATATGGTATTGGTAGTTTTTGAAAATTTATAGAAATTATGAAGAATATATAAGTGAGGTATTACATTTATGTAACGGCTGATTGCTGATTTAGGAATCAGACGCATGGGAAATTTGAAGATCCTATTGCTAACTTGCAAGCAATCAATTTTTAATAGAAACTATTTTTTTAGTTTATTTAATTTTTATCTTGGTCTTTTGCTCTGGCCGGGGGGGGGGGGGGGGGGGAGGGCACGTGCACCCCCTTCCCCCCTGGCTACGCCTCTGGGTAGCGCTGAAGTGTGGCGTTAAATGAACATGTGAGATGGAGAAGATAGGAGCAGGTCTGGGATAGGATTTGGGCAGAACGACCACCACTGCAATTAAATTTCTGAACGCTGAAGTCCCCAGGGATTTCCGAGTCCAATTATCCCCTTCCCAAAGTATTACATGAAATTTCCACCTATTTACCACATCCTATCGTTTCTACTTTATATGCTTTCATGTTTCAACTAAATTGATAATTATTTTCATGGAAAATTAAAAGCTTAATTGAATTTGTAAATTTTGTGTTTCGTTAGCAATTTGAACTGGTAATATTTTCTTTACATTTTCTGTTGAAGGATTTCGATATTGTAAAATGGAATTTCAAGGACATAACAGAACTTTCTAAATCCAACCACTTTTTCACAGATGAAACACCCTTCTTCTTGCCAAATTCATTTCAAACTGACATTACTGGATATATGAAAGTTAGGTGTTGTCATCAGCTGTTTTCTGTCCAGTCTAATTCTGAGAATTACTTTATTGTCTCCATTAATGACAATATGAAATGAATTTGAGAGGAGGAGAGACAGTCATCTGTACAACGATTTATGAAGGGTATAAGAAAGTCCTGTTATGTCACATATTTTCAAAATATATCTCATCAGTGTCTCTTCATTAACTTAAATAAAATTACCAATCAGTTGCTGTGCAATTCAAATATTAAATTGAACTATTTCCTATTAAATCTGAGTGCATACCGATGATACAATTTTTGGGTAAATCAAGGAAACGTCAAAAAATACGTGATTCAAAACTATCAGTTCACATTGTCTTAACCCGTCGAAAATATACCTGCCCTCCAGTGTACCTTAACAAACGAAGTCCGCTATCTAGGCCTCATACTCGACAAACGACTAACTTGGAATCCTCACACGAGACTGAAAAGACAAGAAATTAACAGACGTTATAATTTTTTACTAAGACTACTAGACAAAAGATCCAAATTAACTTTGAAAACAAAAAGCAGTATTCAAACCTATGTGGACTTACGGATTTGAACACTGGGGTTCTGCCAAGGCTTCCAATCTCCAGCGCATCCAGTCCTTTCAATCCGAAATTCTTCCTAAAATAGCCAAAGCTCCTTATTTCGTCTCCAAAAGAACTCTTCACACTGACCTTAACGTACCTTTTGTCACCGAAATCGCTAAATTCAAGTATAAAAAATTATTTTTCCTCTTAGTTCCCGCAATAATCCTCAAGTTCGTGCCCTCTTCCCCAACGACGCCTTAAGCGTCAATGGGCTAGAGACCTCCTTAGCAACAGCTACTATAGTGACAGTGATTAGTTACAAATGAGAGTAAAACAGTGACTAGGGAGTGTCACCACTGGGTGATTTCTCCCCTCTTGGCATTTCGACATTGCCATTTTCTCTCTAATAGCACACTTGCTTGTTGTATTTATTTTTATGCAGTTGTAAATATCTTTTTGTAAATAAGAAAAAAAAAATAAAATAAATAAAAAAAGTATTCAAAACTAAATTTTAGGACGGTTAGGTTTAGGTTTTATGACTCATGCCCGGGCTTTAACAACGAGGTCATATCGCCTACTACCAGAGCGCTCTTTCGTCACTCTGGTGGACATGAGCCCGACTCTACTGTGTGAGTCCTAAATTTTGCCTACCCTAAATTTTTATTCACTTGGGCAGGGGTCTTTAACGAGTACCTGACATCGTACAGGCTTGGGACCATCGCTTAACGTCCCATCCGAAGGACTGCGTGCTTAAGTTTGTTTTACCTCCCAGATAAAAAAAACTAAGGGCCCGGTCGGGTTTCGAACCCACGACCTTGAGCTCAGAAGGCAAGCACGCATACCACTGGGCTACCGGCGCCCTCACGAATATATCGAAGTAATCTTTAAATCGTAACTATAGCAACGAACTTTAAAATATGGTATTGGTAGTTTTTGAAAATTGATAGAAATTATGAAGAATATATAAGTGAGGTATTACATTTATGTAACGGCTGATTGCTGATTTAGGAATCAGACGCATGGGAAATTTGAAGATCCTATTGCTAACTTGCAAGCAATCAATTTTTAATAGAAACTATTTTTTTAGTTTATTTAATTTTTATCTTGGTCTTTTGCTCTGGCCGGGGGGGGGGGGGGGGGGGGGAGGGCACGTGCACCCCCTTCCCCCCTGGCTACGCCTCTGGGTAGCGCTGAAGTGTGGCGTTAAATGAACATGTGAGATGGAGAAGATAGGAGCAGGTCTGGGATAGGATTTGGGCAGAACGACCACCACTGCAATTAAATTTCTGAACGCTGAAGTCCCCAGGGATTTCAGAGTCCAATTATCCCCTTCCCAAAGTATTACATGAAATTTCCACCTATTTACCACATCCTATCGTTTCTACTTTATATGCTTTCATGTTTCAACTAAATTGATAATTATTTTCATGGAAAATTAAAAGCTTAATTGAATTTGTAAATTTTGTGTTTCGTTAGCAATTTGAACTGGTAATATTTTCTTTACATTTTCTGTTGAAGGATTTCGATATTGTAAAATGGAATTTCAAGGACATAACAGAACTTTCTAAATCCACCCACTTTTTCACAGATGAAACACCCTTCTTCTTGCCAAATTCATTTCAAACTGACATTACTGGATATATGAAAGTTAGGTGTTGTCATCAGCTGTTTTCTGTCCAGTCTAATTCTGAGAATTACTTTATTGTCTCCATTAATGACAATATGAAATGAATTTGAGAGGAGGAGAGACAGTCATCTGTACAACGATTTATGAAGGGTATAAGAAAGTCCTGTTATGTCACATATTTTCAAAATATATCTCATCAGTGTCTCTTCATTAACTTAAATAAAATTACCAATCAGTTGCTGTGCAATTCAAATATTAAATTGAACTATTTCCTATTAAATCTGAGTGCATACCGATGATACAATTTTTGGGTAAATCAAGGAAACGTCAAAAAATACGTGATTCAAAACTATCAGTTCACATTGTCTTAACCCGTCGAAAATATACCTGCCCTCCAGTGTACCTTAACAAACGAAGTCCGCTATCTAGGCCTCATACTCGACAAACGACTAACTTGGAATCCTCACACGAGACTGAAAAGACAAGAAATTAACAGACGTTATAATTTTTTACTAAGACTACTAGACAAAAGATCCAAATTAACTTTGAAAACAAAAAGCAGTATTCAAACCTATGTGGACTTACGGATTTGAACACTGGGGTTCTGCCAAGGCTTCCAATCTCCAGCGCATCCAGTCCTTTCAATCCGAAATTCTTCCTAAAATAGCCAAAGCTCCTTATTTCGTCTCCAAAAGAACTCTTCACACTGACCTTAACGTACCTTTTGTCACCGAAATCGCTAAATTCAAGTATAAAAAATTATTTTTCCTCTTAGTTCCCGCAATAATCCTCAAGTTCGTGCCCTCTTCCCCAACGACGCCTTAAGCGTCAATGGGCTAGAGACCTCCTTAGCAACAGCTACTATAGTGACAGTGATTAGTTACAAATGAGAGTAAAACAGTGACTAGGGAGTGTCACCACTGGGTGATTTCTCCCCTCTTGGCATTTTGACATTGCCATTTTCTCTCTAATAGCACACTTGCTTGTTGTATTTATTTTTATGCAGTTGTAAATATCTTTTTTTAAATAAGAAAAAAAAAATAAAATAAATAAAAAAAGTATTCAAAACTAAATTTTAGGACGGTTAGGTTTAGGTTTTATGACTCATGCCCGGGCTTTAACAACGAGGTCATATCGCCTACTACCAGAGCGCTCTTTCGTCACTCTGGTGGACATGAGCCCGACTCTACTGTGGGAGTCCTAAATTTTGCCTACCCTAAATTTTTATTCACCTAGGGTAGGGGTCTTTAACGAGTATCTGACATCGTACAGGCTCGGGACCATCGCTTAACGTCCCATCCGAAGGACGGCGTGCTTAAGTTTATTTTACCTCCCAGATAAAATAAACTAAGGGCCTCGGTCGGGTTACGAACCCACGACCTTGAGCTCAGAAGTCAAGCACGCATACCACTGAGCTACCGGCGCCCTCAATTTTAGGACGGTTTTCAGCAGGTATCCCAAAAACCGGACAACCTACGGAAAACGCATTTGTATTTTAGTTTTCTTTATAACTATTACTTGAATAGATTTTTAATTAGGTCGTAAAAATAAGCTGTAACTAGTAAAATGTACTTAGGTCCCGGAGGAAAGTGATCTCAATTTACGTCTGATTTCGGCCAAAATCTAATCAGACCTAAGTTAGAACATGTGACCCCTTCATTCAAAATTTAAAGTTCATAGCTACAATCGTTATTGCGGTAGAGAGCTCACAACTTTTCAATCACATATACACACAGACATCATCGCGAAAATGGTCAAAACGTATTCAGGGGATCTCGTAACGTGAAATTCAGTTGAAACCTCGATCTCGGATTTTTGAACGATTACAATAGGTACTTCCTTATACTATAATTATAATTAAGTAAAAATTATAATAAACGTCAAGACGTAAAATACAATTAAAGTTAGGGGACGCCAGTGGTAGATATATGTAGCTAGAAAGATTTTCTTAGTTGAACCATGCTCCCTAGGACTAAAGATAAGGTTTTAGCCCAGCTCCACTCACGTTAGTGAGCCAAGTGCCTCATTATCCTCTTTAAGTATCCTAACTACCAAGCCCCGACCACAAGCCTCATTTACCACAAACTGAAAACATCCTAACTCTCTTTTTAGAGAAAAAGGCATTAAAGTCGTCGATGAATCATCGGCTATTTACTTCCCCATCACGAATGAATCAATTACCTTTTCGCTCTTTCTTCAAAGCCAATCGACTTTTTGGTTTACATAGTGGCTTCTGAATCCTCATATTAAATTAATATGCATTAATTTATTACATCAACAGTTATTAGGGTATATGAGTTAAGCCCCCCTTTTCTGGTCTCTCTTCCTTTCGACAAATTTCGTGGGAAAATAATTGGTTCCATCCTTATAGATTTTTGAATTTAAATATAAAATTTCATGTCGATACATTCATTACATCGGTAGTTATTGGGATTTTTGAGTTGAGACTCCCCCTCCTCCCCTAATTCCTTATTTCCCTTCAGCCGATTTGACTGAAAATCAATAGGTGCCATCCTTAGAAAGCTCTGAATTCACCAAATACGCGGGACAGACAGGGAGATCCTTTAAGATTAGATACAAGGAACACACAAGAAATACAAACAACACTTCCTCATTTTAACAACATCTCACAGATACATAGACACATGCCATAGATACACAACAAACCAACTATAATACATATCTGCCAAAAAGGTCCACTTTTGAATTTACTGGAAGCGGTAAAAATAAATAAACTGAACAAAAATAACGATATTGTAATGCTAAACGAACAAATAGAACTGAACCATTCCCCCCTTCTTAATTTAAATGTCAAGTAGCTAAGAGTCTGATGATTGTGGGAATGTTTTGCCAACTCACATTTAGGGAATACTATAACTTTCATTTGATGTTTTAATTTGCCTATAAATTCTTTTTATTTGTTTTTATTCACTTTAAATTATATTTTACATTTATATGAGTCATACCTATATAAATACCAACACTTTACTGTTAGATTCGCTTTATTAGATTTTACATATATATATTTTCTTTTTTATTTTTATATTTATTATTATCTTGTAAATATCTGTTTATTGGAATGTTTAGAGTAACAAAAACAAGGGATTCCCCGTCATTACCTAAAAACCCCCTCCATAACTGTACCTTCTACCCTGTCAACCAATTCTGTCAGTTTATAAGTGACTCTTGATAATGCCTTAACACGGCGAAACTAGTTGAGTATTTGAGAATATATACTGAAATTTGACAAAGAAATTGTGCATTTTAATTATCTATTCCTAGAATGGAGCTTCACAAAGTAAATCTGGAAAGCATAAATTATTTAAAGTACAGTAATATGTTTTCTTGACGTCCTAGAATGCTGAATATAATGTTTTTGTTAAGTACCTGTAACTTTTAAACTGAGAAATATTGTAGAAATAGGTACTTATAATAGATAAATGAATCATTATAAAACTATTTTTGAAATATTGTCTATACCAAAAAAAAAACTGTATACAAATTCAACCGCTTTTGGTATTACATGGTCAAGTTTAGATGTATTGGCTGATACAAGCCGAAAGCTGTAGACTTCCATTAAGGTTCAGTGTGAAGGGAAATTAAAAAAGCAGACCTCCCCCTTTCTGTGAGGGCGGGGATCAAAAAGAAAAGAAAGCCCAACCCAACTTAATTTTCTTCGAGCTTTCTTTTTAAAACTTTTTGAGAGTTAGTAACATTTTTTTAAAGACAACAAAGAGGAATTTGATTAGTTTAAATTTTGATATTTGAATAATTTATTTTTAATTAGTTTTGTAATCAAAGTGTTTTTTTTTTTATAAAACACAAGCTGAGTTAATAACAATATTTTGTGATGGATGGATGGATATTATTTTTTTAGGGCGAAAAAATGTAAATGTTATCACCGCCCGAACATATACATTTATTACAAACCTATATTACATTCATATATTACATACATCTACATATTACATACATCTATTACATACATCATGTAATATATATGTATATAGCTGGGAGAACCAACACCAGGAAGGTGGCTCAAACCTCGTCTCTAACAAGACTGTACAAGACAATGAACTTTTGTATTTTTTACCTTCTATTCCGAATGTTTTTAACTTTTGCGTATAGCACTGTGATTTGAGATTTTTTATTTATTTTTTAATCGTTTGTAAGGACAGCAGCTATTGATTTTCCGCTTGTAAGGACAGCAGCTATGGATTTTCCGCTTGTAAGGACAGCAGCTATTGATTTTCCGCTTGTAAGGACAGCAGCTATTGATTTTCCGCTTGTAATGACAGCAGCTATTGATTTTCCGTTTGTAAGGACAGCAGCTATTGATTTTCCGCTTGTAAGGACAGCAGCTATTGAGTTTCCGCTTGTAAGGACAGCAGCTACTGATTTTCCGCTTGTAAGGACAGCAGCTATTGAATTTCCGCTTGTAAGGACAGCAGCTATTGATTTTCCGCTTGTAAGGACAGCAGCTATCAGAAGTGAAGGATCAGAGAAGGGGACTCGACATAAAAACCATAACTGCTGATGTAATTAATGTATGAACATAACAATTGATATGAGCATTCAGAAGTCTCTATGTAAGGCAACTATCTATTCTAGCTCAAAGGATCGATTGGTTTTAGAAAGAGAGTAAAAACTTAGTTGATCATTTCGAGCTGGGGAAGGACATGGGGAAGGAATATATTGTGATAATGAAATATGATGATGAAAATGTGGTGTACTTTTATTTAAAACATGAGAAGTAAATTTTACTTCTATGTATATACTACATATACATAGGTAGTCCGTCGGACCTCCGGTCTTTAAATAAATACAAATGTATGGAGAAGGTAGCTGAGCTGTCTGTACTGTGTATTGTTTTTAACCTATTTGGTTTTCATCTGTTCTCTGTTTAAGAAAGATCATCCTATTTTAAAAAGTGTTTTTGTAGCTTTCGTGTCTGTCTGTTTTTCTTCTCTTTCCAGAAATGTACCTAGTATAGAGGAAATTATGAAATAAAAAAAATTAAATTCAGAATTTTTAACAGAATTTCATGTTTTCTGACCTCCATGAATGGAAAAAAAAAATGCTATGTGTCTGTGAACACGATAAAACCAGCATTGAAAGCAGCATAGAACCCTCTAAGGACGATGTTCAGCCATATCGGCCAGAAGGAAGGGGGAATTAGAGAAGAGGCTTAACATAAAAACTCTTATAACTGCTGTTTTGGCGAAAATCTATCAGGGGCTAAACACGAAAATACCAAAAACTGCCAATGTAATGATCGACATAAATACAAAACCCCAGGCCACATATTAATTTTTAGAGCGAAATCGGTTAGGCTCCCCTCGGCTAGGAGGGGGAGGGGGGGGGGGGGGGGAGGCAGAGAAGAGAACTCTACGTAAATACTCTAATAACTGTCGAAGTATGAACGTATCGACATAAAAATTAGTATGAGGAATCCTCATTGAGGATACAGAAGCCAGTATGGAAGTCAAATATTGAGTTTTAGTTCAAACTGTCGACGTTTTGGAGGAAAACTAAAATCCTAAAAATTGTTACGATCATTTCATGTTTTCAAAGTTACTATTAGGTTAGGTTTCATGACTCATGCCCGGGCTTTAACTACGAGGTCATATCGCCTACTACCAGAGCGCTCTTTCGTAACTCTGGTGGACATGAGCCCGACTCTACTATGGGAGTACTAAATTTTGCATACCCTAAATTTTTATTCACCTAGGGCAGGGGTCTTTAACGAGTACCTGACATCGTACAGGCTCGGGATCATCGCTTAACGTCCTATCCGAAGGACGGCGTGCTTAATTTTATTTTACTTCCCAGATAAAATAAACTAAGGGCCTCGGTCGGGTTTCGAACCCACGATATTGAGCTCAGAAGACAAGCACACTTACCACTGAGCTACCGGCGCCCTCTCCAAGTTACTATTGATGCTACGTGAAAATATTAGTAAATAACATTTTCAGTTATGATTTTTCTCTAGTTACTTACTTTATTCTTTATTTCACCAGATCAACAAGAAGTATGTTATACATGGTGCGGATAACATAATATATATACACATGAGGGATCTTCGCAAAATTGAGTTGCCCTTAACTAATAATTCGAAATAATTGAAATGGGATTTGAAGAATAACGGAAAACGCTATTAGTAATGTAGTAATGTGTCTTGGAGGAGTCTGGGTTTGAGGCGTCTGGTAGTGGTGGGTTGTCCAATGTTGTACGTAGTGGCACCCGGAACAATGGTCAGCCTGTCATAGTATCTGCGGAATTTGGAGTGGATAAACTCATCTATAGAAGGGAGGTCCAGGTCGTGGTGAAGCTGAGAGTTTCTAACAAACCACGGAGAGTTCACAGCCATTCTTAAGATTTTGTTTTGGAAAACCTGGATTCTTTTTCGTTTAGTTGGAGAAGCAGAGCCCCAAACTTCACACCCGTAGGTTACGAGCGGCCGGAGAATGGTTTTGTAAAGTAGGAGGCAGTTGTCGGGTTTGAGGTTGGACTTCCTGTTCATCAGAGGGTACAGCATGGAAAGTCGTGCATAGGCTTCCGAAAGCTTCTTGTTTATGTGTATCTTCCAGGTGAGCCTCCTATCAAGATAGAGCCCTAGGTACTTGACGGAATCTTCGCCGGGGTTCCAGTCGAGTTCCTTCATGTCCGCGACCAGCTTCGCCGGGTCCTGAGGTCTTCTTAAGGTGAAAATCTTGGCCTCACACTTTTGTGCATTTAGTACTATGCCCCATTTATTGAAGTAATTGGACAGTTCATTATTGCAACTTGCAACTCGTTTTTTGCACTGATAATGTCCTTATCCTGATAAAACAAGGTTGTGTCATCTGCGAATTGTGCATATGAAGACTCTAGTTAGAAATAATGGATTATAAATAAATATAAATATATATTTTTCCCCCTTGAAACAGAGAATTCATGAGTGCCCACGTGACTTCCAAATTCTCCAGAACGAATTAATCTAAGTCTTTGCTCTCCCCTCAAAATCAATCGTCCGTTTCTAAAAACCTATATTTGACTTACATTGGTAGTTCTGAATCTTCACACTAAATTTTGTGTAGATACATTCATTACATCGGCAGTTATTAGGGTTATTGATCTGAGCCTCCTCTGAACCACCTTCAATCCAGCCGATTTCACGGAAAATTGATAGGTGTCGTCCTTATGGTGTTTTGAATTTCATTCAAAAAATAATATAAGTTATCATTTGATACATTCATTCGATGGGTAGTTATTCGAGTTTTTGTGTTAAACCTTCTCTCTAAACTATCTCTTTTTGGCCGATTTTAATGGTAGAATATTAACATATAGGTATATTATAACATACATAATTATTATTATTTTATTCAAAAATCTACTATTTATTTTCTGTTTTATTGATTTTTCTGATAAGAGAACAATGTGAAACACCATTGCATTTTCTCCTTCACTGCAATTTTCATATTTCAGTGCAATCTAGCGGCATTTCAAGGAACTGCTCACCAGACTGATCTGTTTCATTTATTATTTATTGCTTTAACTTTTTTTTTTAATTTTTGTATAAAGTTTTAGATTAAATTGTAATTTTAATTATATGATAATACAAAGTATTGTACACAATAATTTTCCATTATTTTTCCTTCAATAAATATTTTAAATAGGTACTTAGTTTCCTTGTTTACTGTTCTTTCATTATGTATGTTATTATTTACATTCTCCATGTTCATAACTTCAATTTTTACAGCTCACACATTTTCCAATAGTTCATGAGTGAGAAATTCGGGTTTTTCATTTATAACTTTATTTAAGATTTCTGTCATTTGCAATAAAATAATAATAACATTTATTGATGAAAGTTTCTCGTTCACATGTGATAGTATAAGATGTTGTGAGGAGATATTTCTCATAGGAACAAAATACGTTGTCTTTCCACTGTTTTATTTGCGACCAGAATCAGTTTCCAATGAAATAGCGTCATCATCAGTGGCACATCTATGAATTAATACATGAAAAATATAAATATGGAAAAGTAACTCGCAAAATCTTAATGAAATCATGTTTCATTAAACTGACATTTTTAAAAACTCCGACTTCTGGCTCAAATCCGTCTCCACAACAGCAATAGAAATATTCGAATATTACTTGGAGGGCTTAGGTATGAGTTTTGTCCTGAAAGTGTTTGCAGCCTCTGTACCTTAGACGAAAAGGACGATCTCATACACGTTTTGTTCCATTGTCCCTCTTTGTGTATCCTCAGGCAAGCTTTTCTCCACAACTATCTCATCAAAAAAGCAGAATATTATTCAGAAACATTTGTGCAAATTTTAAATAATTTAGAAGTTACAAAAATTAACAATTTATTTTTATTTTTTACTGTTGCCTTGAAATTAAAGAATAACATAATTTAATTTGTTGCATGTAAGATGGATATATATTTTTATTATTATTATTTTATTTTTTTTATTTATTCATGTTCATGTCATATCTGGTTTTATATAATTTTTGAATTGTTTCTTTTATTCTGGTTGCTTGCACTATTCATATTTAAGAGCATGTCCATTTTTACTATTTCAATATTATTGGGATCTTTTTATTTAGTTGTTATATTGCTTATTATGTACAATTCTTTATATAGATATTTTTTCTTTTATTTTATTTTACATACTTAACTATAAGAATATGTATTTCGTAAAAAAAAAAAAAAAAAAAAAAAAAACACTCATTGCCATAGATGTTGTAATCTTTTGTGCAATAAAGTTTTTATCTACCTATCTAACTCGCAAAATCTTAGAGGATCCAAAGTACAGAGTAGAAAAATGAAATAAAACAGAAATAAAAAATAAAGAACTTGCTTACCACACCCGTAGAGTGTAGATGTAGGCATGCCAGTAGACCTTTAAACTCTTCACTCTACTGGTGGGTAAACAAGTTTTATTTTGTTTTGTTACTCTGTACCACTTGATGTTTTTGTACCTTTATTCCACGATGGGTGCGATATGTATGTACTTTTAACTTTAAACCACATTTTGAGGGAATATTCTAATATCAAATAATTTTTTATATTTAGTATAATTTATTATACTAAATAATAAAAATACAACTAATGATATGCAATAAAATATAGTTTTTTTTTTTTTTTTAGAAATGCTATTCAGTTATAATACAAACATGGTTCCTAAATATTCCAACCTCACAACTAACTGACTCCAATATTGATTATATGTCTAATATAGTTAGCAGACTTTGTGCAATAGAAGAATAAGTTTCATGTTACTTGAAATGTTATATTTTTTGGATATGAATACGTATTTATTTCATTTTGTTAAGTTAATCAGTATTTTCTTATTAGCATCAGCATTTTTCATTCAGACAAGGCTTATCCTTTCAGTACTATGTCTATAAAAACGTTTGTTCTGAAATGAACCAACATTATTTATTTACCCAAGTAACAGTTGATTCTCTTCATGAAAATATTGATTCTAAGTTGTTAGTGGCAGGACAAATAATGAAAAATATGCCAGGGTGAATGTAAACAAAATAACGTTTAAAAAACCTTGAGTTCAATTAGTACTCTCATAGTTATGTGTAAACATCGTGTATTCTCTAGAAAACAATAGACGCCCCGCATTACCCAAGAAAGTAGAAAAATTGGACTGGTATAGTAAAATACCTTGGTGTTCTTCCAGACAGACGACTGACCTTCAGGCAACATATCAGACAGAAAGCAAATACTGTGAGCGGACTTGTGTTCTCCTTATTCCCGTTACTCCACAGAAAGACAGCCCTTAATCTAACCAATAGACTCTTCATATACAGCAGCCTACTGAGCTCAAGATCGCAGGTTCGAAACCCGGCCAAGACCATTAGGTTTTTATCTGGGAGATGGAAAAACCTTGAGCACGCCGTCCTTCACATGGATCGTTAAGCAATTGTCCCGAGCCTGTACTATGTTAATGACAACTACCTCAAATGAATTAACATAAGTAGGCAAAATTTCTGATTCCCACAGTAGAAGCGCGCACTTGTTCACAAGAGCCACGAAAGAGCGCTCTGGGAACAGGATTTTCTACATATGAAATTCCATGCCAATCCGATCATCCGTTAATGATTGGTTGGCAGCATTGGTTGGTTATTTTGGGCGAACAACTGCTTCGGTTATTATCGCCCTATCTTGTTACATTCCTTGCACTAACTAAGCCAGCGAACTCTTAATGCAGATGACAGGAACAGACATGAACGGATCCCACAGGGGGCCACGGGGCCCAGGGAAGGCCAAGCACAGGACCAAGGGCAACCAACGAACAGGCAGGCCGGTCCGGGGGACAAAGACAACGGCACCGCCGGGCCACTCACTCAAGTATATGAAGCATTTAGCTTAATCGTGAAGTTAATGGGACTTGAGGACGAGGGTGTGCATGTGAGGAAAGCCGTCCACACCCTCCAAGTCCGGCACCGTTCCAGTCCAGAGGCCCCGGCGGAGCCGCCCCAGGCCCCCCCATCCAGCCAGCCGTGCCCGCCGGCCACCCGAGGGTCCCACGCAGGACCCCCCCCGGGCCCCCAGACCCCCAGGGGGACCAGCCATTTTCTTATACCAATTACGTTTGTACAAATCACTCCCTCCCCCCCCCCCCCCCCCCCCCCCACTTCTTAAATTCATTTCATACTGACATTACTAGATATAAGAAAGTCACTCTCAGAATTACCATTACATTGAAACATAGAAAACTGCTGACGCCATCATATTACATTCTTATACACAGTAATGCCAGTATGAAAGGATTTTTAGAGAGGGGAAGGCGAGGAGTGATCTGGAAAAATGTAGTTGCCATAAAAAAGCCTGTTATGACAACATCACATATATGTATTTTTTTATATATTTACTTTTACAAAGAGAAATATGTAAAGTTTCAATAAAAAAGAACATAGGAAGAGTGAAGAAAATATACGTTTATTGTTACTAATTGGATGCTACAGACACGGAGCAGGAACATATCTGAATTCAGGTTGTTATTGCCGATACATAGCTCCGGTTAGCGGGTCCTTGTCAATTCTGGGAAACCAAGCATACACTGAAATGGTATAGGTACAAACATAAACCAGCAGGACATCAAAGTTCAAATATTATTTAATAATCTTCATATACAAATAGTAAATGGGCGATTAAATGTCACTAAAACTGGTCACAATAACTTGACATATTATTGAGAAACGTAAACAATAAAAATGAAGTAAATCATTAGTTATTCATTGACAATGTACTTCCCCAACACGAATTACTCTTTTACTCTTGCGATTCTTCCCTCGGGCTAATTTCGCTGAAAATTGATATACTCCTTGTTTTGAGTTTACATATGAAATTCCATGTCAATACATTCATTATAACGGCAGTTATTAGAGTTTTTGTAGTAAGCCCCTCCTTTAATTTCCTTTCCTCTTTGGCTGAAAATGAATAACTGCCGAAGTAATGTATTTATCAACACAAAATAGTATAGGTAACCCCTTAAAACGACATACATAAATTTTCAGCCGTTTAAAGATATACATCTATTGTTTCAGCGAAATAGGCCGAAGAGAAGGGAATGAACAGAGGAGGCGGCTCAACTTAAAAACTCTATAAACTGCCGATGTAATGAATGTATTGACAATATATTAATGTGGGGAAGTCAATTATTGATCTTTAATGATACCTAATATTTTCTGCAGAGATATTGTGAAACACTTAATAAAAAAAAATCAAAATTATGCTTCCTAAAATATGGTCTATTTCACAAAATATATAAATTTATAATATACTAGCTGAGCCCGCGCGCGCTCCGCTGCGCATTTTGTCGTTTAAAAATTGAGTTCGTCTTCGTAGAAGTTGCAAGTGTACCCGACAGTCATCCTGCCAAGTAAGATATTCCTGTTTTTCAAATTATTGAAAGACACGCGAGCAGAACGGCTGCTTCACGGCTACTACTCGAAATCTGTGACAAAGATAATGTAAGGAAATTGTAGTTGTGTAATGAACGTTATTGCAGAAACTGTTCATGAATCACCTTGGATTATAAACAACTTGTATCAGTTCATTAATGATGAGAACAATTTATTGTCCGTACCGTTAAAAAAAAAATTTACTTTACACACAGTGAAATATGAAAACCTATACGATCAAAATAATTTTCATACTTGCATAACAAAAAATGACGAAAAAGTAAGAAGAAATTCGGAAGTCTTTCTCTATGGAGAGTGTGTGCAATATCACGTTCTGGGCAACTTGTATGTAATAAGCAATTAACTTACTAATAACTTACTCAGAACTAACTTTATTGAAGAGGAACTTTATTAAAGAACACCTTGTTAAGACATTGCACATAATATCGAAACAAACGTCAGCCTAACAAAATGGAAGTCACAGCGCATGATTTAATTGTGTATTGCACTCACGTTTCTCAAGATGAATAAATGCCTATAACGTTATTAAAAGTTTAACGTTATGAAATAAAGAAATAAATAATATTGGCTGTCAACGGTAATGTCATTCGAATGAGTAAAGTCAGTTGTCCAAAGCTGTGGGATAAACTATATTTTTAGTCGTATTGTTAGGCGAGTAAATGTACAAATTTTTTGGCGAACCAACCCTAGAACAGGCAACATATAATTGGCCATGAGAAAAGCACGGCTTTTCTAGATTGATGCCAGCTACCTTCAGAGATTGCCCTTGTGATTTATTAATAGTCATGGCGAATGCTAAGCGCACTGGAAATTGAAGCCTCTTGAAGTCAAATGGCATGTCAGAGGGTATCATAGGAATCCTAGGAATAAAAATGTCTTCTCCTTTAGCCGCGCCTGTCAGTATTGTGGCTTCGATGACGTTGGGAAGCAAATTTTTTACAGCCAATCTTGTTCCGTTGCAGAGTTTTGGTGGATTTAGGTTCCGAAGTAGAATTATAGTACAACCTTTTTTCAGTCGAAGCATATGAGGTGGAAAACCTGGAGGTTCTAATGAGTTGAGAAACTCTGTGGGGTAATTGACAGCTTGGTCTTGATCGAGAACTGTATCGATGGATTTGTATGTTGTGAGTTCTCCTGGTAAAGTGCCAAGTACAATGGTATTGATGTTGTTGACATCGTCGTTACGTGGTGCGAGGATAGCTCTCTCGCAAAGCCACGTGTGATTCTTGTAATTGCTGATAATATGAGTGAATACTTTGTCAATGAGTTCTTCAATTGTGGGGACGACGTTGCAAAAGTCTGGCGAAAATGAGATTTCACTCATGAGTGTCGTTGGAAACTTTCCTTCACCAATCTGCAAAAGTTTTGGTGCAAAAGGTCCTGCTGTGTCATCTCCACCCAGAACAACTCTCATATTTGTGTTAAGAGTCAGTTTTTGAACGTTCCGCCAAAGGTAAGATGCTTTCAAACATGCATGCAGCTCATCAGCAGCGGTTCCTCGTTGAATCACAGGCAGGGTTTGCCGAAAATCTCCTGCTATTAAGACGAATGCACCACCCATAGGTTCGTTGATTCCTCGAATATCTCTCAAAGTCCGATCAAGTGCCTCTAGAGCTTTTTTGTGGGCCATTGTACATTCGTCCCAAATTATAATTTTACAAATTTTCAAAACATGACCTTGCCCAGAGCTTTTACTTACGTTACATATCGGCGAATCAGAAGTCGCAAGATTTAATGGTAATTTCAAAGCTGAGTGCGCAGTCCTCCCACCTGGTAGAAGTGTCGCCGCAATCCCTGAAGATGCAATGGCAAGACCAATTTTGTTATCCTTTCGTATATCGGCCAAAATTAAATTAATCAAGAATGTTTTTCCCGTTCCTCCTGGTGCATCAAGGAAGAAGAGGCCACCTTCATCATTAGCAACATGTTGCATGATATAATCGTATGCCAGTCTTTGATCAGGAACTAATCGTTGCTTGTTTGTCTCCACAAATACGCGCAACGCCTCTGTGTCGTAGCTTGTTTCTCTTAATATATCTCTGTCGGTAATGTCCATGCCATCGCGCGTTGGAGATACCAAACCTAGATCATTGAGGGTCTTATTGTTGATGGACATGCATTTGTCCTCAATATCAATGAGAGCCAAGTTATAAATTCGAATCGAGTACTGTAGGTCAGGGTCGTTGCTTGTGCGGCGCGCTCGATGCAAAAAATCTTCGCTAAAACTATCTTTGTACTTCTCCCACAGGTTTTTTGGATTTGACGGTGTGCACGTTGTCAGTATGATAGCAAAAAGACTACGCAGTTGTGACGGGAAAGAAGTTAAAGCAGCATCCGACAAAGTAGTGTCCCAATGACTATCATCTTCAAGAAGGCCGTACTTGTGACACGCCTCTCTATAAGTTTGACAGACTTGTCCATCCACAGTGCGGAGAGCTTCAAAAGACGTAGGTCCTTTGACTTGGTGGAGAAGCATCCTTAGATAGTAGCATTCAGCATTAGTCGGGTGAATGGTGTAGACGCGACCTAATGCATCACTCTCTTTGGCGTCTGTTCCTGGTACTATGGTGCCTTGCTTTCTCTTGAAAAACTGTTTTTTTAAAGTGTTCCAGGTATAAAACCGCGGGATTTCGGAGTAGAGCAATGATCTGGCAAATGGGTCATCTGTGCATAGCTGGAAAAATGCTGTGAGCGTCGTGTGTTGTGGATTTTCTGCTCTTTCTCGTGCGTTTGCTTCAGTGAAATAAACTCTTTGCCCGTTTTCAAGATGCACTGACAAATGAACAACCGTTGGGTGTCTATCGTGAATAGGAAAGCTCAGAATCCTCCAAAAAGCTTCATTGCTACTTACGTAGCGCCCCATCTGATATTGTGCAATCTCATCATTTTCATTTGCAAATCCGAATACCGCCATGTCGCTGCCTTTGTTTATATATTTGCAAATATATTTGATTGATTTTACCGAGTTGCAAAATTCTACATTTATGTGTGCTTGGAACATCTTGGATAGTAACGGTGAGTAGGGAACTACCCAGCTGTTATCTACCTGAATTTCTTGGTTTTTAACCTTCACTGTTGTGACATTGCCCCCAACTTCTGGTTGCCGTCGCCTGTATTTTGGATACCCATCATGGCCTGTTTCGGTCTCAAGTGTAAATTCCCGTGGATATTTTTTCGTACAATGTCCATCTTTCATACATGGGGCAGAAGGATTCAAATGTCCACACGGGCCATGTATCATGCTAGTACTGATTGTTTGAAAGAGTAACGGATCAGATTCTTGATTAGGCAACTCTGCTGAGATGATGTTGTTGATCCTGTTTGAATGTATCTTCTCCTTCAGCCAAATCAGGATGTGGGCATGTGGCAAACCTCGTTTCTGCCATTCGATGGAGTACATAAAACATCGCACATCTCCGAAAATATGAAGTTTTTTAATGGCATCCATCATTTTGTTCAGTTTTTGTTTGAAAATCCTTGCTGTTAAGTCATGCCTGTCGTTTGCTGTTTGCCCTGGAAGGAGATGATGGGTGATCTCAGGCCATTTTGGGTTGCATGTAAAAGTTATGAAAAGGTCTGGACGGCCGTAGTGTCGCACATATGCCATAGCGTCTTGCGCGTACTCATGCATGTGCCTTGGACTTCCTGTAAATGTTGCGGGTAAAATCACCATCCGACCAACATCTGATACATTTCGATCACTGGCAAGTGAATCTCGCAAATGGATATATTCCTCTGAACGGAGCTTTGTCTGATTTAAACGAAGATAGAGTAACCTTTCAGTCTCGATTTTTGCATACATGTCGACCACGTATTGCTGTAAAAGACGGCCGCACCGCAAAAGGTAATTAGTGCCAGATCGCATCATGAGACGATAAGCGTAGAAGTTCATAGCTGAAACTTTTTTTTTCGTTGGCGCACCAGTCTCTGGATCAACTTGAAAGATGTTGAAGTGATACCCATCTTCACCTTCCCAAAAGAGAAGAGGGTATTGAAGAGCGTCATAAGATCTATGCGTTTCAGCGATTCGTTGTAAGTTATCACCTCGTTTATGGAGAATTATATCGCGTCTGTCAAACTGTTGTCCTACAATGACGATTGCAACTTCAGAGATGGTTGGGATGTTAAAACGTCGTTCGTGTTCCCTTGTCGGTGTTTTATCAGCTTTTATGATGACTTTGTAATCATCAGAAGGCATCTGATCCAGAGCGGTTTCGAAAATCCGAACTAACGCATTACTTTGATGTAGTAAATCTTGCAATTGACGAACGATTTCACGATCGACTCCAGGGATTATTGCGCATCGTCTATCTGTTTCCAAGTCAGTGTCGCCTAAGAAATAGATTTGCAGGAACTGAGCATCTTGCTCTGGTAGTGGTAACAGTGACCCGGCGCGGTGGTATATTTGTCCTTGAACTTTGAAAGTTGGCATGAAACCACCTTCTTGAATTTCTTTTGCTCCAAATGAAGTCATTTGGAAACAACTATTGTATTTTCGTATGTTTTGCAAGAAACTTTTCGATTGAGCCGTACATCCTGATGTAAGAGTAAGCAGTGGTTCCGGAGGATTCTTTAGCGGTGTTAATTTGACCTTTCCATTAGAGCAGCACATTCCAGGAGCTTCATTTTTAAATTTTCGAGCAGAGCAAAAAGAACAAATGATGCTCATTTCTCCGATAAGTATACTGGGATGCATATGATAGTCGACATCTTGCTCATAATTGAATCCTGCTAACTCAAGATCAGCAGGTTGCCTACGGGGTTGAAGCGTGTACCTTCTTCTTTCCTCTTGAAGCCGGTGTGAAGCTTGTTCTGCAGATTCCGCCTCTCTCCTTTTTTTTGATCGACTTGATGAATTGCTATCACGACCAATGAACTGTCGCTTTCTAGATGCCATCGTTAATTGAACAGCGAATAAACAAAGCGAGAGAAAATTCGAATACAAAAATTTGTTCTTTATAATCAACAATTGACATTCAAATGTCGAAAAATCTACACAGTCAACCAAAAAACGCAATGTAACCTCAAAAGAGCAAATGTGAAGAAATGTAAATTGTCATAAAAAAAATGCAAATTTATAGTAAAATATCCAAAAAGTCATCAAAAAAACGCAAACAAACCTGTAAAAATACAAATTGTCAACTACAAAAAAACGTATGTTTAAAAAAAATGAAAATTGTCGACAAAAATGCAACTGTCAACTGCAAAATACTAATAGTAAACAAAAAACGCAATTAAACCTGTAAGAATGCAAATTGTCAACTACGAAAATACGTATGTTCGACAAAACATGCAATTGTCAACTGCAAAATGCAAATAGTCAACAATAAAATTAGGAATTTATAGTGAAAAATCCAAGAATGGAAAAAAAATGCAATTAAACCTAAAAAAATGCAAATCGTCAACTACTTAAAATACGAATTTTCGACCAGAAATGCACATTTTTGACAAAAAATAGAAATTTACGACAAAAATGCAATCATCAACTAAATAATGCAAATTTTCAAGTAAAAAATGCACTAAGTGAACAAAAAAATGCAACTCGATCGAAAAAATTGCTAATTGTCAACCATAAAAACTCAAATTTTCCACTAAAATCCAAATAGTCAACATAAAAAGCAATTTAACCTTAAAGAATGCAATTTGCCAACTACATAAAATGTGAATGCTCAACCGAAAATGCAAATAGCCGACTTACAAACCCAAATTTCTTACTTCACAATACAAATTGTCACCTTCGAAATGCAGGGTATCAACTACAAAGACGCACATATTTACCGAATAAGAAAATTTGATGTTTGTCAGAAAACGGTTAGTTGATTTCGAAATTGACGTTCCACTAATTGCACTTATTGCACCAATTAAACGCGTTACAACGGATAACAAAACCAAGACAATTACAAACTCAATCCGACTTGTATTGTATTTGACATTGTTTGTATCGCGAACTCTCGACTGCTCTCGACAGAGTGACAGATCGATATATATTTGATATTCGATATATATCGGTGAGAATTGAGACAGGCGCCATTACTTGTTTTTATTTGCTCCATGTATTACGCATGGAAAGTTTGACGAATTATTATTAAAAAACTGAAGAAAAATCTGCGTTCTAACTACGCTTACGACGCGTCCGGGAGTAGCAAGAACATGTGTGCAAAATTTTGTAAAGATTCATCATAAATTGTGGATTTGTACCCCGGTCAAGACTTTGACTTTTATATATAAGATGGGAGTACTTTCGGTATTGCCCCCTGCTCACTTTTTGCCCCCTGCTCACTTTTCAGCAAAAAGTGAGCAGGGGCAAAAAGTGAGCAGGGGACAAAAAGTGAGCAGGGGGCAAAAAATGAGCAGGGGGCAAAAAGTGAGCAGGGGGCAAAAAGTGAGCAGGGGCAAACGTGAGCAGGGGGCAAAAGTGAGCAGGGGGCAAAAAGTGAGCAGGGGGCAAAAAGTGAGCAGGGGGTAAAAAGTGAGCAGGGGGCAAAAAGTGAGCTTCAGCCACGACAAAGCAAATTATTTTGTGAAAGAGACAATATTTTAAAAAACAGGTTTTTCTTTGATTTTTATTGATTTTTTTTTTCCCTGTCATCATTAACAACATCCTGATTCCCTCTTTAATCCAGGTTCGCTATCTCGGGTTTTACCTAGACAGCAGACTTACGTGGAACCCACATACACGACTTAAACGACAAGAACTGAATCGAAGATATGGACTTTAACGTCGACTACTTGGACCAACAACAAACTTACGATTTACAAGACCATTATAATTCCAATTTGGGCTTACGGATTTGAACTTTGGGGTACAGCTAAACAATCCAACATCAATCGTATCCAAGCATTCTAGTACAAACTCCTCCGACGAATTGTCAACGCTCCTTTCTATGTCACCAATAAAAGTCCTACACAGAAATCTCAGTATTCCCACTGTCAATGAATTAATCGAATTCCAATTCCAATCATTCCACAGAAACCTTTCTTCCCATTCAAATCCTCTCGCACGAGACCTTTCCTCTCATTCTGATCCTGACAATCCTCCCCACCGCTTGAACAGGAGGTGGCCTCGCGATCTTCTCTCGGACAGTGAATAATGACAATGAACTTTCGAGGGAGTGTCAGCGCTGGCTGGCTTCTCCCATCAAGTGACGTTATATATATTTTTTTTTACCACATATTTGCTTATTATGTATATATTGTATATAGATTGCAAATAGAATTTTTAAAAAAAAATTGTTTTTTACTTTAAAACGTTTTGAAGATAGCACAAATTGATCAATTACTTTTTGCTCTGAGGTACATTTTAGGTGATTCACATGCTACTAAAATAATACAACAATATAGCCCATTTACAGGGAAAATAAATAAAACAATAGAACCACAGAGAAAGGATTACTGAAATCAAAACTTTGAGAAGTAAAGTTTAAAGTAAGTTTAAAGATAAGTGGTGTCAGATAAAGGAAGGGTTGGTTGGACTTGTCTGATCCCAGGAAGCAGTCTTCCTTTATCGGAGGATGAAGGGAATATAAGGGAGAGATGATCCTATTTATGAAGGCTAATATTAATAAATCTTTATGTAAAAGGAGCCATAACCTCCTTAATCTCAATCTACTTCCAAGTCAAGTTGTTTGGACAAACTTACAAAATGACACAGTTTCCACTAAAGATAGCCCAATGTGATTAGTGTTGTCAAGTGTTCGTTCTGTGGGACGTCCCGTTTGTCAAGAACACTGTCACTACTCTAAACGGGACGCCAAAACTTCCTCTCTCCAAAGATGCACTTTAAGGGTGCCACACACGCTCCGGTTTGCCTGACAGGTATACCTGAGCAGGCGAACAGGAGCGTGTATGGGAAGAACCTGTGCAGGTTTGCGGGGAGCTTGAGGGAATATTATTGTGCTAAATTTAAGATCTTCGTATGATCTCCCTGTACCAAGAAATCGTAAAGTTGCACTCAGTCTTTCGTATGGCGAAATAGGTTTCCTCATACGAGTTTCCGGTTTCTGATTCAAAGGAGTTACCATTGTATGTATTTCAAGTAGGTCGATTCGTTCATTCTCAAATAATTTCGATAATCCTTTAGTTCAAATTTCAGTTCATTTAGCAGGTTTATATGACTAAATGTTGGTCTTTTTAGCAACCAATTTTTGACCTTTCGATGGGTCTTCTGTTTTGTTTTAATCACAAAAAGGGCTGAATGCGCTATCACATCGCTCTCCGATGCCATGATTTGAACTGAAACTTGCACAGTTTGACTGGAGCGTGTGTGGCCCCCTTTATACTCGGCGACACGAAATAAGGCGGGTGAGTGGAAATGTGGCGTTGTCAATTCATGCTTTACCACCCACTGTGTTGGGTGCTAACTTCACATAGGTAGGAAGGGGTAGGCAACGTGGCTCTCATAGCGTTGTCACATCTGGTGCTTTCGGGGCCGGTCATGTCCCCTTTCCTCGATCCCTGGTTCCAAGTGCGGCAACATGGGATATTTCCCGAATCGCCTTATTTCGTGTCGCAGGGTATAGGTACGGATCCTGATCGCACCTCTTCTTCCAGCTCCAAGACGTTAGGATTTGCACATTTTTTTATATTTCAAGGATATATGTATATTTTTCTCTATTTTATTTTACTAATTCAGCATATTACATGCTATGCTAGTAGGTATAAATGTATACATAAAATAAATAGCATTTAAAATAACAGATTAAGAACCACCTAGAACTGCTTATAGAAGTGAACAAATAGATAAAAATAAAAGATGAAAGTAAAAGACAATTCCGAGAATGGCTCTGGGAATCCAGAAACTTCTTGGTAACTTTCTTTACGAAGTCTTCAACATAGAACATGCCTAGTTCTTCGTGATTGATTTTTTGAAATTTCAAAATATTTAAAAAAATAAGTCTTGTTCCTCAGTAACAATTTACTGCCGGGCGTAAAACTTTATTTTGCAGTTAAAGATATATATTATGTATTATAAAATAGATGGTTTAATTCATAAAATATATTGGTAAAGTCACTTACATTTCCTCAGCTATATGAAGTATAAGAGAAAATATGTAATCAGACTAAAATTCGAGACGGAGTTTCCAATGGATTTTCATGTTTTCACAACTCTAGATTCCAAATATGAAAATAAAAATGTTTGTCTGTCTGTGAATAAGATAACTCCCAATAGAATTAATAAAACTGCATAAAAAAAAATTACTAGAGTACAACTTCATGAAAATAGCAATTTTTCATTAAGCAACTCAATTTTCCGATTAATAAATGTACATTATTAGATAATGAAAAGTAATAACAATAATTTAATATTAAAAAATCCCTCAATGGATCAAGTAATACATATTATCCTAGTTTCTCCATTTACTTTCAGAGTTTATTTTTTTATTCAGGAACAAAATCTTCCCTAACAGCAATTGTGTTATAAATTTATAATCATGGCAGGCAATCTGCATAACTAGGCTGACCAAGAAGAAACAGAAATAAGGTCTACTATTGAAAATTGTTTAAATAAACCAGAAACAACTGTAGAACTGTACGAAGCATTCAATAGATATTTTTTTATTATATTATTTTTTAGTTACTTATCACGATAACTCATGCTAGGCCTTTAACTACGAAGTCTTATTGCCTACTACCAGAGCACTCTTTCGTCGCTCTAGTGGACATGAGCTCAAATCTACTATGGGAGTTCTAAATTTTGCCTACCCTAATTGTTTATTCACCTAGTGTAGAGAGGTCTATAACGAGTAGCTGACATCATACACGCTCTGGACCATCTCCTAACGACCCATCCAAAGGACAGCTTGCACAAGTTCTTTTCATCTCCCAGATAAAAAAACTAAGGAACCGGTCGGGTTTCGAACCCGCGATCCTGAGCTCAGTAGGCTTAGCAAGCTAGATTTTATATAAATTCATTCAATATAAGGAACATTCAGACAATAAGATACTTATCACACGTTTCACATTTTTCACAAATCTAATAAATTGACGTCTTAAAGACTATGTATTCTGATTAGGTAGTATATTTCTGGAGGTTTTTACCTATAGGCTTCAGGAGACTTAAACAAATTGATTTTTTGAAATTTCAAAATATTTAAAAAAATTAGTTTGTTTTATTCATTAAGTGTCCACTGTGGTGTACAAAAAGTACACACATTATATTTATAATGTAATTTAATATTTAGTAAAGTACTCTAAAATTAATTTTTTTTTTCTTAATCAACATTATTTCAAAACATCCTTAAAGAAGAGAATCGCCAAAGTGTTGAATTTTTCATGAAAACAGCTGAAATGTATAATTTTCTAATGAAAACAGCTGTTAAAGATATGTGAATTAATTAGTGATTATAAAAAGATTAAATAGATTCGCTTTTATAAAAAATGAAAAAGGACAATAGACGGTCAAACAGACAAGCAGCGGGACAGTTCACAAGTGTGATGATGGACATGAGGCTGGACAAATGGAGAGTTGTGAGTTGGATTTAGATTAAGTAGCCATCATCAGTACAGTATATAGTATATACTTCTTCTATATCTTCCCATTCCTTATACACTGATGGACAAAATTACCGCACCACCTTAAAATTTGTAATTTATTTTTGTGTAATCATATTTTGAACCTCACAAATATTTCTGATTGAAATAATAAGTCATTTGAAAAAAAATAAATAAATCTTTGATTAAACGAAAAAAAAATGCTAAACTTCAAGAATTAAAAACCGTAAAAAAACTGTTTTTCTTTTTTTCAATACCGAGTATTCCCACCTCTGGCCCGAATAACGTCCGTTAAACGCCTTTCCATTGATTGAAACAGATTTTGAATAAAGTCCTGGGGAATATTGTCCCATTCTTCCAAAACTGCTCTTTCCAACTCTTCAAGGGTGCTAGGACCTGGATTTCTCCTTCGTACACGTCGCTTCAGTTGGTCCCAAACATGTTCAATCGGATTTAAGTCTGGACTCCTTGGTGGCCATGCTAAGCGCTCAATCCCCACCTCATTGAGGTAGTCATCCACAATACGTGCCCTATGTGGCTTGGCATTATCATGCATCAGCATGAATCTTTCACCAATATAGGGCGCAAATGGCAATACATGTTCTTCAATTATCTCGTACCTTTGTGATGTTAGAGACCTTCCCCGCACAACAACCAACTCGGTACGAGCATCAAAGGAAATGCCACCCCAGAACATCAACGAGCCTTCATGAAATGCCACCTGGGGAACCATACAACATGGCGCGTACCTTTCCCCTGGGCGTCTCCATGTAAAATTACGACCATCTGAAGATTTGAGGCCTACTCTAACCTCATCTGTAAAAAGAACTCTCCCCCAATCGTTCAATGTCCAATTCACATGTTCTCGTGCAAATTGAAGCCTGGCATTTTTGTGAGCTGTGGTGAGAAGAGGTCCACGGGCAGGGTGTCGGGCTCTAAGGTTATTTTCGTTAAGCCTTCTTCTTACAGTCCTACTGGAAATGGAAACATTTCGAACTTGCCTTATGAGATTGCTGAGCTCATTTCCAGTTACACTGCGGTTCCGCAAAGCCTGATGACGAATGTATCCATCGTCTCTGTCGTTTGTAGATCTTGGTCGACCCTGCCCCGGTCTTCTGGTATAAAGCCCTGTTTCCAAAAAGCGTCGATGAACCCTGTCAATGGTCGTGTGATGTACACCAAGGCTCCTAGCGACTTCACGCTGGCTGTTCCCTTCCTCCAATAAAGTTATGGCCCTAACACAATTTTGCTCACTTAAAGCCATTAAAAGAGATTGAAATTGTTTAAAATTTAAAATTTAACCAAATGAAACCAACTAATGAAACGGAACAATCGAAAATGGATTTTTGGAAGTAATGCAATTTTATGCGGTAATTTTGTCCATCAGAGTAGTATATACTATATACTATAAGGAATGGGAAGATATAGAAGATTGAAGGAAAATTGTGAGTTAGCTACAAAAGAAGGTACTGTTATTTAAAAAATTTAATTATATATGCCCATAAAGTGTGGCCACAAAGAAAAGACTTATATAATTTTAGGGAAATTGAATATATAAAATACAACTCTGTAGGTAATAAATAAATGGACTAGATAGAGAGATAAAAGTTTATTCCACAAAATAATACAATATTTATGCCAATGAGAGGATCTCATTGGAATACACATATTCTAATAGATATATTTCTTACATTTAATCTGGAATTAATACAAATAGAAAAATATCATAGTAATGAAGCAGAAAAATTCTGATGGGGAAATATAATAGAATAGAAAAAGAAGTATACATAAAAAAAGAAAAGTAATAAGTAAATAAAATAGTAAATAGTTAAAAAATAAAAATATATAAATAATACTGAAATAAATACGGACATGCTATTTAATGGAAAACAGAAATAAATAAAATACAGTGAACTAAATAAAGCAGTTAAAAAACGAAAACCATTCATATTTACATACATACATATGTATATAGAACGAAATAAGATGATGCAAAGGCAGAAATTGCAAAATTGTATCCATAGAACAAATTTATAAGCAATAAAAAGAATTTCCCAGCTAGATCATTTGTGAAAATCATACCTGTTATAATTTCCAATAACTAAAAATGAATACATTTACAAGAATAATTACATGAAAAAATGTAAATCTCATCAAATCATTTTACTTTGTCAGAAATAATAAGTACAATACTAATAAATAAATAAAACGTTTATTTATTACAAACTTTTATTTAATTTATTTATTTTACATCTTTAAATTTTTTTTTTTTTTTAAAGCAAACTTAACAAATAAAATACATTTTTCAGACGTTAGGTTAAATCATTATTTTACAACTCGGGAAATTCGACCTATTTCATTTTTGCTTGAGTCAAGCTGTGGATTTGGTTTCGGAAGCAAATACCTTGTAAAAACTTTATTATGCTTGTAAAAAGGATATTTCAAAAATAAGTACAATAAAAATTTCAGGTTAGTAAAGATTTTTTATTGAAAAATGAAAAGTATCTACTTTACTATTGTCATTGACTGACAAAAATTACTTCTTTGGGAACATTTATGTGTTTGGTTGGTGTAAAAGTCATGTGTGGAAAAGGAGAATTTTTTTATTTTCCTTAGTACTCAATTTGGCACCAAATATATATATATATGTTTCTAGGCCAAATCAAGATAACCCCAGCTAAGTGGGTTCTGTTGTTGAACAAGGAAAATATTTTTCTTATTTTCACTTGGATATCGGGTCTTATAGCTGAAGCGCAAAGAGAAATACATAACTTGTCATACATAAACACCTATATTCTAGTCATATATTTTCATTTTATACATATTGACTAACCTTGGAGCTTATAAACTTCAGCTGCCAATATTATAGCGGAGACCTTGGGGAAATATTTCCAGACTTCATACAAATATATAGGTTAGATATAGATCTTATAATCAGATAAATTTCATTCAAGCAAGATTAAAAAGCAATCCTCTTCCAAAAGTGGTTACATATGTAAGCTTAATTATCCAAGAAGAATACAAAGGTTAAAAGGCCTTTTGTCTTTAAAATATTATATGCCAAATAATTGCCTGAAGAGTGATGCCTGAAGTCAAGAGATCTATATATTTTTCCAAAATGTCAGATATAAGCTTAATCACCCAGAAAAAAATACGAAAGCATACTTTTTTTACAAAAGTTAGGCCTAATGATGGAAGAATTCTTTATACAGCCGACTCTCGATATAACGCCACTCGACATAACGAATACTCGATATTACTCGAAATAGCGAAACAAAAAAAAAAAAAAACTGCATTTTTGTATACTCAGTATAATGAATCGATTTTTAAGGTATTTGATTTAAAACACGCGGTATTACGAAGTAAGAACGTTATAATACGAAGGCAAAAAAATGATAATCCCTTGTTTACATCATTTGTGTACATAAAAGTTTCCAACTTCTGAGTTGAGGAACGCGGACATATTGTGGACTTTGTAATAAATGAATAAAACAAGCTTATTTTTTGAAATATTGTCTATTCCACTAAAGATATTTATTAAAATACAACCACCGGTTTCGGCCTCACACCATCGTCAGGTCGAGTTATGAACGTTCATAACTAGACCTGTCGATGGTGTGAGGCCGAAATCGGTAGTTGTATTTTTATAAATATCTTTAGTGGAATAGACAATATTTCAAAAAATAAGCTTGTTTTATTCATAAAAGTTTCTTTTATTTACATCATTCTCTTTAGAACAAAACAACGAAGATTGTGAAGAAGAGGTCTCAGACTCGGTAGTAGTGCCACCTACGTCGAAAGCTGGCTCCGAGTCTTTGAAAATACTTGACCAGTATCTACTTAGACAAGTTGTGGATCGAGCATGCTTAGCAACTTTACAGCAGCAGGAAGTAACAGATCTTTTAAACAAAAACTATTTTTTTTTTCTTTTTAACTTTTCGGAAATACATATGTACATGCATACATATATGATAATAAAATGTATAATATAATTCTTATGGTTTTCTTTATATTTTTAACCACTCTCGATATTACGAATTTTTTTGATACTTTGTTATATTATATTACGAACTCTTATTATAGCAAAATCTCGATAAAACGAATTTTTTCTTATGCCCCTTGAGTTTCGTTCTATCGAGATAATGTTGTCATATCTAAGATTTGGTATCCGATCCAAGACCAATATTTCAAGAAACGATTAAGTTTGGTGGTTAATATTCTTTTAAACATGGTATCAGATATAAGAAGAATCTTTCAAGAAAACGATTAAGTTGCTAAACTAATATTCTTTTGAAATTTGTATCAGATCTAAAACTAGTGATTGAAAACAATAATTATTGGGGATATAAGTCCTTTATATTCTTTTCTATTCATTCAAGAAAATAACAGCAAACTATTCTTAAAGGAATATACATATGTCATCAGAACCTCTAAATTAGAAGAACCGAATATTGCAGTGCAGTTTCTTTGAATGAGTTTTGTTAATTAGGAAAATATTCTCACAGTATAATAACAAAACAACTTAGTATTTTTTTAGTTTAGTTTAATTTAATTTACAACATATTATTAGATTTTTTGCATATATGTAAATACATGCATAACTAAAAAAGTGTTAAGCGCAATTGTAGCAAAATATGCAAATTAAAAAAAAAAAAAAAAAAAAAAAAAAAAAAAAGTACTCACACAGTGAAGTGGTAAATGAAGCATTTCCAGCCAGTGGGACGTTCCAAAAAATTGTACACTTTTCCCTGGAATGTAGCGCCAGCTCTTCGATGGTCCTTGCCCAAATACCGATTTTCGAATTTTCGCTCTTGAAGGAGAGTTCGCGGGTCCAAACCTAACAGAAGAAAAAAAATATAAACAAATTACTTGTTGATAGATTTATTACATTGGGATTTGTTAGAGTTTAGAAGTATAAGCCCTCTTTTCTGATTCTCCTCTTTCGGCAGATTCCGCTGAAAATTGGTGGATATCGTTATTAATGGGTTTTAGAATTATACATAAAATTTCGTGTTGATAAATACATTACTTTGGCAGTTATTGGGTTTTTTGTGTTGAACCTCCCCCTAATCCCTCCTTTCCATTGGCCGATTCTTCTGAAAATTTATATATGTTGTACCTATAAAGTTAAGGATTCATATACAAAACTTCATGTTGATACATTCATTGCTTTGGTAGTTATTGGCGTTTTTGTATGAAGCCCATTTCTTTACATTTTCAGAGAGTTTCTCGGGCAAGATTTTTCGGTCACATCCCCAAACTTCCATTTCTAAATGGAGAACGGAGGTAAGACATAGGTTTTTATTTGTTAAATAGCTTTTTATGATATAAATCTTAGGTTTTACTTTCCCAGCTATACGAAATTTAGAGAAAGTTAAATAATCGGTCATAAATTCGATCCGGAATTTTCAACGGAATCTTACATTTTCCGATTTCCAGATTTCAAAAACATTGATGTCGGTCTGTGTGTGTGTACATGTGAACATGATAACTCAGTAGGCTTGTAACTTATTTGGCCAACGCAGGCGTGGATCTACGTTTCGCTCAGGGGGGAGGGGGAAGCAATTTTCATGAGAGTTAACTTATCTTCCAGGAAATTCGTTCGGATTTTGTGATTTGTTTGAAACCAAAAATTGAGTAAAAAAGTAGTAAAATTTGTTTCCACAATTTTTACCAGGTCAACAGAAAATTGGAGTACCCTTTGCCGCTTTACCCGTCGGGTCTCACAAAGCAATGTAAGCGCATAATGCGATTTGAATAAGGCGATTACTTCATTCATAACTGCAACAGCATCCCTGATAGCACTTTGGAGCTACATGAAAGAGAGTTATTCATCTTATGACTGTAGCATGGTGACTTGATAGCGTTCTTGGTTTCCTTTTGAATCTTTGTGACAGCACCTCGAACCTCGGAGAGCATGACGGCACATCCGTCTGTCCCTATTCTAATACACCGGTCCAGCTAAGTTTCAGCCTCTTCTTGAGTTGGGATAGAACCATCTGCCCAATCGCCTGGCCTGTCAAAGACAACTCCCTCGATGCAGAGGTTCTATCCATCTTCTCTTCGGCAGCAAGCAGCTATCTTGCTTTTTTTCAATCTTCTTCATCAGCTTCATGTCATTTTCATGTTTAGTTATCTAATTCCTCAGTTATTCCTTTAAGGGTCTTTCTGTGTGTAATTGGTTTAATTAGGGGTAAGTTTATAACTGTTCTTGAAAACAAGAAGTTCGGTCGAGGCCCAGCGGGGGCCAAACTTTTCGGAAACGATTTATTTTCTTATTTAGGGCCTAACAGAATATAACAAAGAAATTAGTCGGTTTTACATCCTCAGCAAAAGAAAGAAATTCAGAAATTCGATGCGGAGTTTTCAACGAAATTTCATATTTTCTATCTCCTGATTTCAAAAAATGAAAATAATGCTGTCTATTTGTGAACACCATAACTCCCAATAGAATGAATGTATCGACGTAAAATTTTATACATGTCTCCAAAATTCAATAAGGATAACGACGACACATTAATTTTCAGCGGAATCGGCCGAATAATTGCCCAAGTAATTTAGTATGAGGATGCAGAAGTATGTAAGTTAAATATTGATTGCTAGCGCAAATGGTTGACTCGTTTTGGAGGAGAAGCAAGAAGTTAATTGAATAATTCCTTCTTGGGAAGTACTTTGCAGGTGATTCACCGAATACATTTTTACATATTTCTTGTTAACAACCTGTGTCAGTCCAGGACTCAACAAAAGGTACATTAGAGGTTCCGTGTCGTGAACCTATTTGCGTGTTCACATAAATCTGAGAAAGTGTAGAGCTGTCCAGCCAAGTTATTACTTGCCAAAAGCAATTATAGAAAAAAATAGATCAACTAGACAATTAGGTTTGTTGTGTGCAATAAACAAGCTGTGTTGTTTGATGCTCTCCGGGGAATTCATAAATCTTAAGCAATTTTGAGGCTTTTAAGACAGAATAAATACAAAAAAAATTGTCAATGGATCATCGGCAATGTTCTTCCCCAGAATGAAATAATCAATTAATTTTTCGCTCCCCCCTATAAAACCAGTCGACCATTTGCGATAATATTCAACAGTTGACTTACAAAGGGGCTCCTAAATCCTCATAATAAATTTCGTGTCGATACATACGAATACATTCTATCAGGAGTTATCGTGTTCACAGACACATATACACAGACAGACTTTTTTTTTTATATTAGGAATCTAAAGGTCGGAAAACATAAAATTCCGTTGAAAACTGTGCATCAAATTACTTCGTATAGCTGAGGAAGTAAAAACATCTAAAATCTCTTTTTACTTTCTTATACGTATAATAAGAAAGTCTTTAAGTTTTAGTTAGTTATTATGACTCATGCCCGGGCTTTACCTACGAGGTCATATCACCTACTACCAGAGCGCTCTTTCGTCACACTGGTGGACATGAGCCCGACTCAACTGTGGGAGTCATAAATTGTTGCCTACCCTAAATTTTTATTCACCTAGGGTAGAGGTCTTTAACGAGTTACCCGACATCGTACAGGCTCGGGACAATAGCCTAAAGGATAGTACAGACATGCGAGCAACGAACCGAGCACTGTTCGGCTCGTTTTCAGTTTTCAACGAACACACTCCAAGCCGAGCATTTGGATGCTCCACAACCATACTAACGAACATAACCTGCACAAGTTAACCTGCAGATAACAAATTATTTGTATAAATTTGTACAAATTTATTTGTATATCATTTTATTACTATTCAAAATCTTCAATCAGAAAATGCTCAAGGTAGGTAGCTACTTACGTAATTAATTTACATATTTGTAGTACAATTAATACGGATACGAATTTATTATGATACGTAATTTATTTTTACATGTAAATTGTTTAAAATGAACATTTTTTTAGGAAAAGTGTTTGAATAATTCCTCCCAAGCATCCAATCCTTTATTTTATTAAAATGTAATTTGTGTTTCAAATCCCATATGACTGGGTACTGTCTCATAGCCTGAGCAAACTGAATTTGAAGCTCCTGAGACCAGTCTTCAGAAGTCATAATAAAATATAATTTATTGAATAATATTTAAATATATATTTAATTAAAAAAAAAAAAAAGAACGTGCACTTCCAAAAACCTAAATATTTGAGAAGGTTATAATATTGGTTATAAACAACAGTGCTCGGGTCAAGTCGGGACGGTTCGGCTTGGTACCAGTCCACACACACCGCAGCCCGAGCCGAACATTCCTTTGATGGTTCGTCAAAAAACCGACAACAGGTGGAGCAGACCCCGAGCCTCCCTTGTTCGTCGAGCGCCTGCGCACTTCATCCCCAGGCATGCGCACTGACTAATGTTCGGCTCGTTGCTCACGTGTCTATACGCCTCTTAACGTCCCATCCGAAATACGACGTGCTTAAGTTAATTTTACCTCCCAGATAAAATGAACTAAACTCGGCCGGGTTTCGAACCCACGTTCTTGAGCTCAGAAGGCAAGCACCCATACCACTGAGCTACCGGCGCCCTCTATAATCTATATAATCTTGCAAAACTTTGAGTTTTCAAAGGAATTTTACGTTTTAATGTCCCCTGATTACGGGTTGTTGATACGCTATGTGTATGCAATTGGAAATTTGTGAGCATTCCAACTCAATAACGATTGTAGCAATGATTTTGAAATTTTAATTGAAGAGATCAAACCAATTTTAATAGACCTTATTATGCTCAATTTATGCGAAAACAGTTAGTCCTACGAAAAATTGGTTCCTACCAAAAATGTTCCTTATTAAATTTCTAATTGCTAGTGTGTCGTCAGATTTGATATAGAATGAATACAACCAAGTTATAGCGCCATGAATATTGGATAATAAATTCCTCAAGTAAATATTTTAAAGTTAGTTATTGTGACTCATGCCCGGGCTTTAACTTCGAGGTCATATCGCCTACTACCAGAGCGCTCTTTCGTCACTCCGGAGCCCGATTACAATGGAAGTCCTAAATGTTGCCTACCTAAGTTTAGTTAACAAGGATAAGGGTCTTTAACGAGTACCTGACATTGTGTAGGCTCGGAACATCGCTTAACGTTTCATCCGAAGGCCGGCGTGCTCAAGGTGTTTTTTATCTCCGAGATAAAAAATCTAAGGGCCTCAGCCAGGTTTCGAACCGCGAACTTGAGCTCAGAAGACTAGCATGCTATTTCTAAGCTACCGGTGCTCTGAGAGTAGCAGCATGGCGAAGAGGGAGTTTTTTTTTTTTTGGTCTCACGTACCATGCATTTTAGCCATGTCAATGTGCTATTTACGACATCCATGGCCCCGGGAGGGAGTTCTATCTACGAAATAAAACTCACTCCCGGACGGGATTCGAACCCGCAAACCATGGTGAGACCATGCAACCAAAGCACTGCGCTCTAGCCATCAGCGAGAGAGTTATAGAGAGAGTTAGTCGAGATAAGAAAGGATTTTTCAACTTGAATCTTGGAATTTTTCATATGAATCTTTCTTTCCAGTGTGAATTTTAACAATGTTATTTTCGTAAACATTTTTATATAAGATTCTTTAATATAGTATGGTAATAATGTTTTTTTTACAACTGTACATGGGTACAGGATCGTAAACCGTAAAAAGAAAGGTAGTCTGTTATTTTACGAGATTATTTTCATGTAGATGTCGCCCTAAACTCAGGGATGTGGTGTATTAAATAACAGTTGTACGTTGGTTGGAAACAGCCAAATGTCGACTTATCTTCACCACTCTACCATGTCTACATAAAACACATAAGAAATGTATTTTCATTGTTTCGCCTCTGAAGGTAAAGTTTATTTTATCCTGTAACTTATAACCTGTAGCGAGTCGTGGGTTCATTTCTTAAACAAACAGAACCATCCCTCCATTACGGTGGAAATTATTTTCAATGAGCAATAAAAATATCTGTTTTTGTCTGCTGATCTTATAACCGGCAAAATTCTCTCAATTCTTCCCTGGAAGACTTGAGTACATTTTACAAGATAACGCGTATGTTTATGGTCTAAGCAAAAATCGTTCGAAGTAATAGTTGTAGGGAAAACTAAAACTCACTTTATCTAAAAACGATTTTTCGCAAGTCTTCTGGTTTTCCAGGTATTTGCCGAAAACCGTCTTGAAATATAATTTTGAAACACATTTTTTTAGAAGTTTCCTTGATTTACCCGAATCGAAAAATAGATTCTCAACAAAAATATTTCTTAATATCAAATAAATCCTCAGATTTTAGATATGATCAATATGACAAGGTTAGAGCGCCTCAAATAATGAAAAATAAATTTCCGTAGGAAATACTTCAAAATAATATATAAATAATTAAATAATAAGATGTATCAGTCCAACATTTATTAAACCACGACTAATTTCGTCAGTAAACTGACATCTTCAGGTGGAATCTTGTTAGAGAAGTGGTCAAGTGAAGTTGAAAATGTCTGTGCGTTGTACCGCTATAACTCACGAACGGCTAGATGGATTTGATTAATTTTTTTTTTAATTTGTTCGTCATCGTCTGTGGAAGGTTATAGGCGTATTAGTACCTCAATATCTGGTCCATCCCAGCTTCCACCCACGCAATCTTTGTAACTCAAAGACCACTGCAATGATTAATGAGGAATCTTTTTGAATAGATAAGTTTTATCTACCGGAAGGTTAAGGTCTATTTTTTAATCAACCCCTGATCCATCCCAGCATCCACTCACGCAATCTTTGTAACTCGAAAACCATTGCAACGATTAATGAGAAATCTTTTTGAATAAATTAGTTTTAGCTCCAAAGCTAGCGTTACTACAGTTGAAGGACTATAAGCCTTATTCCGTATGAATAATTGAAAATTATAACATCATGAATGTACTGTCGAGGAACTGAATAGCCTTATAGGAGATATTGGGAGAAAAGTCAAAGTTCCCCGGGCAACGCCGGGTATTACTGATAGTATAATATATAAATTGTATCGCGTAGCTACGAATTATAAATATTTATTTATTATTGGTATTTTTCTGAATAATTATAAAAATAAAGAAAAAAATAAAATATATGTGTGGCCATTACAGGACTTTCTTATACCAACCACGCTTACAGATCACTCTCTGTCTCCGTTCACCTTCTCAATATTATTTCATACTGGCATTACTGGGTATATGAACGTCACTCTCAGGATTACGGTGTACAATGAAATATAGACCCCTTCATTCTTAATTTTAAGTTCGTAGCTGCAATGGTTTTCGCGGGAGAGTGGTCACAACTTTCCAATCACATAACACATACACAGACAGACATCACGAAAATGTCAAAACGTATTCAGGGAACTTTGAAACGTGAAAATCCTTTGAAACCTCGATCTCGGAAAAAAAAAGACATATAGTTTCCAAAAGACAAGAGATATAAAATTAAAAGTATTTAAGTATTATTAATGCACAAAATGCATATTATAAATGCATATTAAAAATGCTTATAATTATCTAGATTTACAAATACTCTCACGTCTCGCCACTGCTTATTACATAGACGTAAAGACAACGTACCGATAATGGCGTTGACAGAAATATTTTATACAATAATTGCAAATCGATGATTGAAACAATGTGCGTGACAACACGATTCTTGTTGATATTCAAACGTAATATTGTTCTACGCACAACAGAAATTTCTTAAAGATCCGAGACTTGACAGACTACCATAAAATAATATTTTTGAAAGAATGTTACTGCTAGAAATTCTTTATTGATAACTGTTCATTTATTAATAACTAAATTAACTAAAAAATAAATAAATAAAGTACTACTAGAAAATCTATTTTCCACCTCTCTATTCGCATCATCATTTAAGTAAGATTTTTTTCATTTTTCAATGAGAACGTAGAACTGTGTGGCAGACTGAAGAAAAAAAGCCTTGGTGAATCACCGGCTATGTACATCTCCAGCACAAATTAATCAATAACGTTTGTACTCTCTCTCCAAAGCCAATCGATTGGGCTAAAACGCAATAGTTGACTTACGTAGTGGCTTCTGAATCCTCATACTAAATTTTGTGTCGATGCATTCAATGCAACGGCAGTTGTTAGGGTATTAAGACGAGCCCCTGCCATCCTTATGTGGTTCTGAATTGAAATATAAAATTTTATGTCGATACATTAATTACACCTGCCCTTATTGGGAGTTTTGAGTTGGTCTAGATGAATGTCTCTGTGTATTGACTTCGGAGCTAATCCATTCAATCTGTCTAATAATGTGAACAATCACTGAATGGAGAACAGAATACGACAATCAGCTGTTTTAAATAGTGAGAAACAGTCTAAGGAGAGATGTGGAGGTGGACAGTCTAGAGAGAGAGTTGTATTTAGGCTTAAGGTAGTGAACCAGGTAGGAGTGAAGTAGATACTACTTCAGGTACTTTTATTTATTTATATGTTTATATGCCCAAATAACATTGAATTAAAGAATGGCCACAATATTTAAAAGAAAAGAGAATATAAGTAGATGTAAAAATGAGTTCGTAAGATTTTTATTGTAATTTGATTTTTTATTTGATATTGATATTTTGATTTTATTTATAACTAGCAGTAATACCCGGCGTTGCCCGGGGAACTTTGAATTTTCTCCTAATATCTCTCGTTCGAATCCTATTCAATTTTTCAACAGTAAATTCATGATGTTATAATTTTGAATTATTCATACGGAATAAGGCTTATAGTCCTTCAACGGCAGACATCCCAGCTAGTAAGTTTTTAGGACCCCTAGGCACCATAGCTAGTACGAGCCATTTAACGGCGGAAACCACAGCTAGTGAATACTTAGCGTCACTGGACGTTCTAGCCAGTGCGTACTTAAGAACGCTTGTGATCACAGCTAGTATGTGCTTTGCAACGGCGGACCCCACAGCTAGTACGTAGTTAGAAACTCTGGGCCCCCCACAGCTAGTATGTGCTTTGCAACGGCGGACCCTACAGCTAGTACGTAGTTAGAAACTCTGGGCACCACAGCTAGTATGTACCTTGCAACGGCGGACCCCACAGCTTATGTAGTTAGGAACGCTGGACACCACAGTCAGTACGTACCTTGCAACGGCGGACCCCACAGCTAGAACGTGGTCAGGAACGCTGGGCACCACAGCTAGTACGTAACTACGTAAGTAGTAACTACTACTACTACATATGAAACGTATTTAGGCCTACTCCCACAACCCCCCTTCCGTTCACAATTTTGCGCTAAAACAATTTTTATGCTTAGCCCCCATTGCAACCCCACCTCCCGTTCAAATTTTTGAGATATCACATAGTGTATTTTTCTATTTCGCCTTTAAAAATACTACATATGAAATTCCATGACGATCCGATCATCCGTTAATGACTTAGCACTATCTTTATATTTAGGCCTACCCCCACAACCCCCCCTCCCATTTAAAATTTTGAGATATCACATAGTGTATTTTTCAATTTGCCCTCAAGGAATACTACATATGAAATTCCATGACGATCCGATCATCCGTTAATGACTTAGCACTATCTTTATATTTAGGCCCCCCTTACAACCCCCCCAACCGTTCAAAATTTATGGACGCCACATAGCCTATTTTTTAACTTGGCTTTTAAGAATACTACATGTGAAATTTCATGATAATCCGTCCATCCGTTGATGCGCTAGAGCAATTTTTGTGCTTAGTCCCCCCCCCCCC
Source organism: Aradus depressus (assembly GCA_963662175.1). Lineage (NCBI taxonomy): Eukaryota > Metazoa > Arthropoda > Insecta > Hemiptera > Aradidae > Aradus > Aradus depressus. The sequence goes on from OY759214.1 coordinate 85,782,500, forward strand.
CCCTCCAGTTGACCGCTAGAAACTGTCTTCATAAGAACCTTCCTCGGACTTCAACGAATATTTGAAAAAAAAAATTAGCCGAATTGGTCCAGCCGTTCTCGAGTTTTGCGCTTAGCAAAATTAGCCAGTCATTTTTATTATATAGATGTAGGTTTAGATAAATAAACCCAATATTTGTTCTCTTATTCTATGCTATTCATTTCCCTGGGAACCCATAGATAATTTATATCTTTGGGTTAGATTGGACATTTTTGCAAATTTAGTAAAACAATATGGCATATATGGAAGACCAGGTATAATTTCTACAGGAAATGTGGTAATTTTATTATTCAACTAGCAGTAATACCCGGCGTTGCCCGGGGAACTTTGAATTTTCTCTCAATATCTCCTGTAAGTCTATTCAATCCTTCGACACCACATTCATGATGTTATAATTTTCGATTATTCATACGGAATAAGGCTTATAGTCCTTCAACTATAGTAACGCTAGTAAGTTTTTAAGACCCCTAGGCACCACAGCTAGTATGCGCCTTTCAACGGCGGAAACCCCAGCTAGTGAATACTTGGCATCGCTGGGCACCACAGCTAGTAAGAAGTTAGGAACGCTGGCGGCGGACCCCACATCTAGTACGTAGTTAGGAACGCTGGGCACCACAGCTAGTATGTGCCTTGCGACGGCGAACACCACATTTAGTACGTAGTTAGGAACGCTGGGCACCACGGCTAGTATGTTCCTTGCAACAGCGGACCCCACAGCGAATACATAGTTACTACTACATGTGAAATTCATGACAATCCGATTACCCTTTAATCAATCAGCATTTTTTTATGCTTTGCTCCCCCCCCCCCCCCCCCCACCCCTGTTAAATTATTGAAGATGTCACATAGTGTATTTTTCTATTTGGCCATCAAGAATACTACATAAAAAATTCCATGACAATCCGATCATCCGTAAATGATCTATCACTATCTTTATATTTAGGCCTACCCCCACAACCCCCCCTCCCATTTAAAATTTTGAGATATCACATAGTGTATTTTTCAATTTGCCCTCAAGGAATACTACATATGAAATTCCATGACGATCCGATCATCCGTTAATGACTTAGCACTATCTTTATATTTAGGCCCCCCTTACAACCCCCCCAACCGTTCAAAATTTATGGACGCCACATAGCCTATTTTTTAACTTGGCTTTTAAGAATACTACATGTGAAATTTCATGATAATCCGTCCATCCGTTGATGCGCTAGAGCAATTTTTGTGCTTAGTCCCCCCCCCCCCCCCTCCAGTTGACCGCTAGAAACTGTCTTCATAAGAACCTTCCTCGGACTTCAACGAATATTTGAAAAAAAAAATTAGCCGAATTGGTCCAGCCGTTCTCGAGTTTTGCGCTTAGCAAAATTAGCCAGTCATTTTTATTATATAGATGTAGGTTTAGATAAATAAACCCAATATTTGTTCTCTTATTCTATGCTATTCATTTCCCTGGGAACCCATAGATAATTTATATCTTTGGGTTAGATTGGACATTTTTGCAAATTTAGTAAAACAATATGGCATATATGGAAGACCAGGTATAATTTCTACAGGAAATGTGGTAATTTTATTATTCAACTAGCAGTAATACCCGGCGTTGCCCGGGGAACTTTGAATTTTCTCTCAATATCTCCTGTAAGTCTATTCAATCCTTCGACACCACATTCATGATGTTATAATTTTCGATTATTCATACGGAATAAGGCTTATAGTCCTTCAACTATAGTAACGCTAGTAAGTTTTTAAGACCCCTAGGCACCACAGCTAGTATGCGCCTTTCAACGGCGGAAACCCCAGCTAGTGAATACTTGGCATCGCTGGGCACCACAGCTAGTAAGAAGTTAGGAACGCTGGCGGCGGACCCCACATCTAGTACGTAGTTAGGAACGCTGGGCACCACAGCTAGTATGTGCCTTGCGACGGCGAACACCACATTTAGTACGTAGTTAGGAACGCTGGGCACCACGGCTAGTATGTTCCTTGCAACAGCGGACCCCACAGCGAATACATAGTTACTACTACATGTGAAATTCATGACAATCCGATTACCCTTTAATCAATCAGCATTTTTTTATGCTTTGCTCCCCCCCCCCCCCCCCCCCCCTGTTAAATTATTGAAGATGTCACATAGTGTATTTTTCTATTTGGCCATCAAGAATACTACATAAAAAATTCCATGACAATCCGATCATCCGTAAATGATCTATCACTATCTTCAAATTTACGCCTACCCCACAACCCCCCTCCCGTTCAAAAATTTGGGACGCCACACACCTTTTTTTCCTTTTTGGCTTTTAAAAATACTACATGTGAAATTTCATGACAATTCGACCATTAGTTAATGAGTTAGCACTATTTATATACTTAGGCCCCCCTTACTACCCCCCCTCCCGATCAAAATTTTGGGACGCGACATAGCCTTTATTCAATCGGGCTCAAAAGAATGCTACATGTGAAGTTTCATAAAAATCCGTCCAGCCGTATGGGCGTGATGCTGGAACAAACATACAAACACACAAACCCACAAACCCCGTTTCAGCTTTATTAATATAGACTTAAACGTTCCGCTCAACATAGGGTACGTGACATCACCCAACACTCCTGCCAACTTCCTACTACCATCTCCAAAGCCCACTTATATTCCACATTTCTTCCTTGATAATGTTAGTAGAAACCAAACGGTAACTTATTTTATCATACATATGGAGTCTATCGAGCTCAGGATCGCCACTTAGAAATCTAGCCAAGGCAATAAGGTCAGATATTTTATTCGGGAAGATAAAAATAAATTTGAGCACGTCGTCCTTCGGATTAGACTTTAGGCTATGATCGAGGGCCTTTTTGTATGTCAGGTGCTCGATAATGAGTCCTATGTTATGTAACTAAACCTAGGTAGCTCAAATTTCACTTAGGTTCAAAAAACCTTGAGCACGTCGTCCTTCGGATAGGACTTTCCCGATATATCTAAATCTGTCTATCAGTTTTAACAAAAATTAAATCTATAAACTGTTAAAAAGCAAGAAGTTTGAAGAATGGTATTTAGCCCGACGTTTTTCGAAAAACATTTTTATTTCAATTTTTGTGTAGGATTCAGATATCCCGGTTGTTCATCAGTTTAAACAAATATTAAAACTAAAAACCGTTTAAAAGCGAGAAATTTGAAGAATGGAGTTTACCGAGCTCAGGATCGCCATTTCGAAATCTAGCCAAGTCACTTAGGTCAGATGTTTTAATCGGGAAGATAAAAATAAATTTGAGCACGTCGTCCTTCGGTTTGGACTTTAAGCTATGATCGAGGGCCTTTTCGTATGTCGAGTACTCGATAATGAGTCGTATGTTACGTATCTAAACCTGGGTAGTTGAAATTTCATTTACGTTAAAAATAACTTGAGCACGTCGTCCTTCGGATGGGACTTCCCCGATATATCTGAATCTGTACATCAGTTTTAACAAATATTAATACTAAAAACCGTTTAAAAGCGAGAAATTTGAAGAATGGAGTTTACCGAGCTCAGGATCGCCATTTAGAAATCTAGCCAAGTCACTTAGGTCAGATGTTTTAATCGGGAAGATAAAAATAACTTTGAGCACGTCGTCCTTCGGATGGGACTTTCCCGATACATCTGAATCCTTCTTTGGTTGACCATCTTCGTTTCTGGATGCTGCCTATCTACCAACATAGCTGTATTAATTTGCAACAGCGGACACCACAGCTAGTACGAAGTTAGGAACCCTGGGCACCACATCTAGTATGTGCCTTGCAACAGCGGACCCCACAGCTAGTACGAAGTTCGGAACGCTGAGCACCACATCTAGTTTGTGCCTAGCAACAGCGGACCCCACAGGTAGTACGAAGTTCGGAACGCTGAGCACCACATCTAGTTTGTGCCTTGCAACAGCGGACCCCACAGCTAGTACGAAGTTCGGAACGCTGAGCACCACATCTAGTATGTGCCTTGCAACAGCGGACACCACAGCTAGTACGAAGTTAGGAACCCTGGGCACCACATCTAGTATGTGCCTTGCAACAGCGGACACCACAGCTAGTACGAAGTTAGGAACGCTGAGCACCACATCTAGTATGTGCCTTGCAACAGCGGACACCACAGCTATTATGAAGTTAGGAACGCTGAGCACCACATCTAGTATGTGCCTTGCAACAGCGGACCCCACAGCTAGTACGAAGTTCGGAACGCTGGGCAACACATTCTAGTTTGTGCCTTGCAACAGCGGTCACCACAGCTAGTACGAAGTTAGGATCCCTGGGCACCACATCTAGTATGTGCCTTGCAACAGCGGACACCACAGCTAGTACGAAGTTAGGAACGCTGAGCACCACATCTGGTATGTGCCTTGCAACAGCGGACCCCACAGCTAGTACGAAGTTAGGAACGATGAGCACCACATCTAGTATGTGCCTTGCAACAGCGGACACCACAGCTAGTACGAAGTTAGGAACCCTGGGCACCACATCTAGTTTGTGCCTTGCAACAGCGGACACCACAGCTAGTACGAAGTTAGGAACCCTGGGCACCACATCTAGTTTGTGCCTTGCAACAGCGGACCCCACAGCTAGTATGAAGTTAGGAACGCTGAGCACCACATCTAGTTTGTGCCTTGCAACAGCGGACCCCACAGCTAGTACGAAGTTAGGAACGCTGAGCACCACATCTAGTATGTGCCTTGCAACAGCGGACACCACAGCTAGTACGAAGTTAGGAACCCTGGGCACCACATCTAGTTTGTGCCTTGCAACAGCGGACCCCACAGCTAGTATGAAGTTAGGAACGCTGAGCACCACATCTAGTTTGTGCCTTGCAACAGCGGACACCACAGCTAGTACGAAGTTAGGAACGCTGGGCAACACAGCTAGTAAGTGTTTTGTAACAGCGGATCCCACAGGTAGTACGAAGTTAGGAACCCTGGGCACCACATCTAGTATGTGCCTTGCAACAGCGGACCCCACAGCTAGTACGAAGTTCGGAACGCTGGGCAACACATTCTAATTTGTGCCTTGCAACAGCGGACACCACAGCTAGTACGAAGTTAGGAACCCTGGGCACCACATCTAGTTGGTGCCTTGCAACAGCGGACCCCACAGCTAGTATGAAGTTAGGAACGCTGAGAACCACATCTAGTTTGTGCCTTGCAACAGCGGACCCCACAGCTAGTACGAAGTTAGGAACGCTGAGCACCACATCTAGTATGTGCCTTGCAACAGCGGACACCACAGCTAGTACGAAGTTAGGAACCCTGGGCACCACATCTAGTTTGTGCCTTGCAACAGCGGACCCCACAGCTAGTATGAAGTTAGGAACGTTGAGCACCACATCTAGTTTGTGCCTTGCAACAGCGGACACCACAGCTAGTACGAAGTTAGGAACCCTGGGCACCACATCTAGTTTGTGCCTTGCAACAGCGGACCCCACAGCTAGTATGAAGTTAGGAACGCTGAGCACCACATCTAGTTTGTGCCTTGCAACAGCGGACACCACAGCTAGTACGAAGTTAGGAACGCTGGGCAACACAGCTAGTAAGTGTTTTGTAACAGCGGACCCCACAGCTAGTACGAAGTTAGGAACCCTGGGCACCACATCTAGTATGTGCCTTGCAACAGCGGACACCACAGCTAGTACGAAGTTAGGAACCCTGGGCACCACATCTAGTATGTGCCTTGCAACAGCGGACCCCACAGCTAGTACGAAGTTAGGAACCCTGGGCACCACATCTAGTATGTGCCTTGCAACAGCGGACACCACAGCTAGTACGAAGTTAGGAACGCTGGGCAACAGATTCTAGTTTGTGCCTTGCAACAGCGGACCCCACAGCTAGTATGAAGTTAGGAACGCTGAGCACCACATCTAGTTTGTGCCTTGCAACAGCGGACCCCACAGCTAGTACGAAGTTAGGAACGCTGAGCACCACATCTAGTTTGTGCCTTGCAACAGCGGACACCACAGCTAGTACGAAGTTAGGAACCCTGGGCACCACATCTAGTTTGTGCCTTGCAACAGCGGACCCCACAGCTAGTATGAAGTTAGGAACGCTGAGCACCACATCTAGTTTGTGCCTTGCAACAGCGGACACCACAGCTAGTACGAAGTTAGGAACGCTGGGCAACACAGCTAGTAAGTGTTTTGTAACAGCGGACCCCACAGCTAGTACGAAGTTAGGAACCCTGGGCACCACATCTAGTATGTGCCTTGCAACAGCGGACACCACAGCTAGTACGAAGTTAGGAACGCTGGGCAACACAGCTAGTAAGTGCCTTGCAACAGCGGACCCCACAGCTAGTATGAAGTTAGGAACGCTGAGCACCACATCTAGTATGTGCCTTGCAACAGCGGACCCCACAGCTAGTACGAAGTTAGGAACGCTGAGCACCACATTCTAGTTTGTGCCTTGCAACAGCGGACACCACAGCTAGTACGAAGTTAGGAACCCTGGGCACCACATCTAGTTTGTGCCTTGCAACAGCGGACCCCACAGCTAGTACGTAGTTAGGAACGCTGGGCACCACAGGTAGTATATGCCTTGCAACGGCGGACCCCACAGCTAGTACGAAGTTAGGAACCCTGGGCATCACAGCTAGTATGTGCCTTGCGACGGCGGACCCCACAGCAGGTACGTAGTTAGGAACGCTGGTCACCACAGCTAGTATGAGCCTCGCAACGGCGGACCCCACATCTAGTACGAAATTAGGAACGCTGGGCATCACAGCTAGTAAGTGCCTTGCAACAGCGGACCCCACAGCTAGTACGTAGTTAGAAACGCTCAGCATCACAGCTAGTATGTGTTCTGCAACGGCGGACCCCACCGCTAGTACCTAATTAGAAACGCTGGGCATCACAGCTAGTATGTTTTTGCAACGGCGGACCCCACAGCTAGTACGTAGTTAGAAACGCTCAGCATCACAGCTAGTATGTGTTCTGCAACGGCGGACCCCACCGCTAGTACCTAATTAGAAACGCTGGGCATCACCGCTAGTATGTTTTTGCAACGGCGGACCCCACAGCTAGTACGTAGTTAGAAACGCTCAGCATCACAGCTAGTATGTGTTCTGCAATAGCGGACCCCACCGCTAGTACCTAATTAGAAACGCTGGGCATCACCGCTAGTATGTTTTTGCAATGGCGGACCCCACAGCTAGTACGTTTTTAGGAACGCTGTGCCCTACAGCTAGTAGGTGCCTTGCAACTGCGGAGCCCACAGATAGTATGTAGTTAGAACCACAGGGCATCACAGCTAGTATGTGCCTCGCAACAGCGGACCCCACAGATAGTACGTTTTTAGGAACGCTGGGCCCTACAGCTATTAAGTGCTTTGCAACAGCGGACCCCACAGTTAGTATGTAGTTAGAACCACTGGGCATCACAGCTAGTATGTGTTTTGCAACGGCGGACCCCACAGCTAGTACCTACGTAGTTAAATACGCGAATATGTGAAATTTCGTGACAATCTGACCAACCGTTAATGAGCCAGCACTATATTTATACTTAGGCCTATCCCCACAACCTCCCCTCCCGTTCAAAACTTTGGGTCGCCACACATCTTATATTTCTATTTGGATTTTAAATTTTGAAATTTTGTGACAATCCGACCAATCTTTGAAGAGTTAGCACTATATTTATACTTAGGCCTACCCCCCCCCTCCCCCCGTTCAAATTTTTGGGACGCCACACACCTTTTTTTTTATTTGGTCTTCAGGAATACTACATGTGAAACTTCGTGACAATGCGACCAACCGTTAATGAGCTAGCTCTATATTTATACTTAGGCCCCCCTCAACCCCCCCTTCCGTTCAAAACTTTAGAACGCCACACACCTTATTTTTCTATTTGGCCTTCAGGAATACTCCATGTGAAATTTCGTGACAATCCGACCAACCGTTAAAGAATTAGCTCTATATTTATACTTAGGCCCCCCCACTACCCCCCCCTCCCGTTCAAAACTTTGGGAGGCCACACACCTTATTTTTCTATTTGGCCTTCAGGAATACTCCATGTGAAATTTCGTGACAATCCGACCAACCATTAAAGAGTTAGCTCTATATTTATACTTAGGCCCCCCCACAACCCCCCCTCCCGTTCAAAACTTTAGGACGCCACACACCTTTTTTCCTATTTGGCTTTTAAAAATACTACATGTGAAATTTCATGACGATTCGCCCATTAGTTAATGAGTTAGCTCTATATTTATACTTTGGTCCCCCCACAACCCCCCCTCCCGATCAAAATTTTGGGACGCCACACACCTTTTTTTCTTGTTTGGCTTTTAAAAAGACTACCTGTAAAATTTCATGACAATTCGCCCATTAGTTAATGAGTTAGCACTATATTTATACTTAGGCCCCCCCACAACCCCCCCTCCCGATCAAAACTTTGGGACGCCACACACCTTTTTTTCTTGTTTGGCTTTTAAGAAGACTACCTGTAAAATTTCATGACAATTCGCCCATTAGTTAATGAGTTAGCACTATTTTTATACTTAGGCCCCCCCACAACCCCCCCTCCCGATCAAAACTTTGGGACGCCACACACCTTTTTTTCTTGTTTGGCTTTTAAAAAGACTACCTGTAAAATTTCATGACAATTCGCCCATTAGTTAATGAGTTAGCACTATTTTTATACTTAGGCCCCCCCCACAACCCCCCCTCCCGATCAAAATGTTGGGACGCCACATAGCCTATTATTCAATCGGGCTCAAAAGAATGCTACATGGGCAGTTTCATGAAGATCCGTCCAGCGGTTTGGGCGTGATGCTGGAACAAACATACAAACAAACCCCGTTTCAGCTTTATTAATATAGATTATATTTATTATTTGTTTATTTATTATTAATTTTATTTTATATAATTTTCTTCATCACATGAGACCTATGAAATCATACAATTTATAGTCAACAAAATCCTAGAAGACACCTTATAGTTTGTATTATGAAAACATGAAACCTCAAAAATTAACCCAGTTTGGAGAAAATACTAGATTATCTCACAATTTTCTTAGTTAGGCATCATTTACGAAAAATCAAATCATCGATTTGTTAAAAGGTGAAGTTTATTTTGGGACTTTAGTTAGCTTAGAGGCCCGGATGTTGAACAGGGGCACAAGGTAATAGGTGTCGATTTGCGGGCGACACAGATCGATGGTGAGGAAACGTGTGTTGAAAGGTCAAAATCGATAGAGGACCAACCACATTCAACCTATATTCGACCTACAAATATATATTTTAGCTTCGTAATTCTTCTCCTCAAATACAAATATATTTGATAAATTAATCCTTTTTATATATATATATATATTCGGGGGCGCTGTACTAACTATTTATGGTCTCTCGTTTTATCATTGCATTTTCTCATAATTTCATTATTGTAAGTTACAAGAACATAACAATTTTGAATCTCCAAGTCCCAGTTTTACTTCCACTGCAATACGAAGTAGGTACATGGGGATGTTTTGAACCACGTGCTACTGAAGTGTCTGAAATATGAAGAGACAAGACGAAAGTATCCGGACCTCAACCGGACGGACATCCTGTAAGATTGGCTGAAGAACCCCGATAAAGACAAATATAAAAGAATAATAGACTTTCTTAAAGACGTTAATTGAAGTAGTCACTTAATTTATTCAGAATCTGTGAATCTTTTACCTTTTACAAATTTTCTTTTTTCTATACTTCATTACTTTAGGTACTTATAATCTTAATTATTAACTTACTGTTTTTTGTTTTCACATGACAGTACAGTTTGTAATTAAACCGTTGTCAATTTAAAAAAAATAAAAATGAGGAAGTTATATTATCAGTCAGAAATTCTATATTTTCAGTTGAATTTCGAGTTTTTCGACCCCCCTGAATCCAAAAATATAAAAAAAATTACTGTGAACACGATAACTCACGATAGAACGAATGTATCAACACCAAATTTTATGTGTGTACCCAGGACCCCCTTAAGGACTCACCTATTGATTTTCAGCCAAATCGGCTTAAGGGATGGGGGTGTGAGAAGTGAGGCTCGTGAGGCTCAACTCGAAAACCCTAACAATTGTCGATGTAATGAATGTATATATACGAAATTTAATATGAGGATTCAGAACTCCCGGAGTTATTATGACTCATGGTTATAATTATGGCTTTAACTACGAGGTCATATTGCCTACTACCAGAGCGCTCTTTCGTCACTCTGGTGGACATGAGCCCGACTCTACTGTGGTACTTCTAAATTTTGCTTACCCTAAACTTTTAGGGGAGGGGTCTCAACGAGTACCTGACATCGTACAGGCTCGGGACTATCGCTTAACGTCCCAATCGAAGGACGCCGTGCTTATGTTTATTTTACCTCCCAAATAAAATAAACTAAGGGCCTCGGTCGGGTTTCGAACCCACGATCTTGAGCTCAGAAGGAATTCCCGGAGTTAGTTAGCTATTGATCAATGGGATAGCGAAAAGGTATATCTACGAGTATAATTAGTACTGGGGACCTTGGAACGTAAAAATCTGTTGAAAACTCGATCTCGGATTTTAACCAAATTACAATATACCTACTATCGGTAAAAATAAATAAAAATTAAATGCTGAATATAAGGCTGACTTGGGATGTGACCTTGGCTACTTACCTCAGCGCCTTAACCCAGTCGGCTATAAGGGAAGCCCCCTAACACAAGGTTTACTCGTGCCAATTAGGTACTTAAACTGTTACTTATATTAAAGTTGCACTGATTTCCTGAGCATGTTGCATAACTGCAGTTGTGCGGTATCATACCACTCAGTGTTAAAAAAAAAAAAAAAATGTATTACATGTTTTATTTTCTTATACAAAGTTTAGGGGCAGTTATGGAATTGGTCAAAATTTCGATGCAGACGTTTTAACGGAATTTTATGATTTCCCACGTTTAGATTCCAAATATGAAAAAAAAAGTCTGTCGGTCAGTGTGTCTGCGAACACGATAACTCCCGATAGAATGAATTTATCAACACGAAATTCTATATCCAGAACCCTCTAACGACAAAACCTATTGTTTTTCAGCCAAATCGACCGAAGAGATAAGAGAGATTAGGGGGGAGGCTTAATATAAAAACTGAAATAACTGGCGATAGAATGAACCGACACGAAATTGTATATATGTGAATGGCTGATTAGTCTGAAATTCGACAGGTCTTGTCAAGTTTCAATCAGCATAAGAAAACGGGGGGATTAAGGGAGAAGCTTAATTCCCATAATCACGTATAGCGATATGACCTCATAGTTGAAGTCCGGACAGGAGTCACAATAACTTACTAAATGACAGTAAATAGTCGTTTGTGATTCACCAGCAATGTACTTCCCCAGAACGAATTAATCAATTAACTTTTCGCTCCCCCTCCAAAACCAGTCGACCGTTTGGGCTAATATTCAACAGTTGACTTACATAAGGGCTCTTCGATTCTGATGCAAAATTTTGTCTATAAATTAACGTCGGCTGTTATTGGCCGAATCCGCTGAAATTTTATAATTGTCGTCCTTATAGGTTTTTGAACTCACATATGACATTTTGTGTCGACACAAGTTTTTAGTTAAGCCTCTGCTTAATCCCCCCTTCCCTTTGACCGATTTGCCTAAAAATCAATAGGTGTTGTCCTTAGGGGGTTTTGGTCACACATATAAAATTTGGTGTCGATACATTCATTATATATGCAGTTACTAGAGCATTTATGTTGAGCCTCCCCCCTAATCCTTCCTTTCCCTTTGGTCGATTGGGTTGAAAACTAATAGATGTCGTCCTTAGAAGGTTCTGGATTAACATATAACATTTGGTGTCGATAAAATCAGTCTATCGGGAGTTATCGTGTTCAAAGACATAAAGACCACACACAGCCAGACTGATTTTTTTTTTTTCTTATTTGGAAGTCGGAAAACCTGGAATTCCGTTGAACACTCTGCTTCGAATTGTTGACCTATTTTATATTTTCTACTATGCTTTGTATATCTAGAAAAGTAAAATTTGAATAAAGTCTTTATATTATAATACATATCTTTAAATTATTCTAAATACTAAAAAGAAACTATGAGACGGATCTCTGGTAATCAGTGTCCCCGGAAATTCCTAGCCAATTGCTAGACCATGTTTGGGTCTAAAAAAAGCCTGAATGAAGATAAATTATACATCGATTTAGGTTGTCTGTAGGACGGCACTCCACGAGGGAGCTAGCGTGATGTCTCCCATTTAAAACTGTGTACTTTTATCTCACATTTTGAAATATTGGTGAGCAACCTTAGATAAAAGTGCTTCCTTCAGTAGAAAATGTTTTACATATTACGTCCCATTTAGGGTATATAGTAGACTAGAGGTACTTGTGGGAAAAATAGCTCCAGATTTCCTCTGAGGGATCAACACGCAAGAAAAAATAACGTGATATGGACATGAGGAAGGATATCTGGGATTGACCCTGCCGGAGTTGATGACGGAGTCGAACTACCCGGCGTTCGGCCGGTTTGTCACCTCCTGGTGGGAACAGAAAAAGGCCTTTTCCCCCGGCGACCGCGATGTAGAAGCAGCCCCATTCCACTGATCTTGAGCTCTCTCGGCGCCACCAGGCAGCCGAAATAGAAGGGGGTCTGGGAGCGCCAGTCTGTCCCGCAAGGGACCAGAGGCAGTCGCCCCCAGACATCCATAGCAACAAAAACTGTTTTTTGTTAATAAAACCAAAATATAATATAATATATGTACCTGTTCCCCCGACGATATCGGGCCGGGTGATTTGCCGAAGCACCCGTAAAAAAAAAAAAAAAAAAAAACCGACTACAGACTACAGTGGAAGTCTTAAATTTTGCCTACCTGTGTTTATTCACCTAGGGTAGAGAGGAGTCTTTAACGAGTGCCTAACATCGCACAGGCCTAACATCGCTGAACGTAACAAGGGACGGTGTGCTCTCAAGGTATCTTAAAAGAGTAGGCTCCTATAATTTGACTAGGTTGCCTTTGCAGCAACAAGGTGCTGTGTGGTGTAACCTTCAAATAACCTTGAGCACAAAAGCTCCTATACTACTTTGTGAAATAATTCATGGGTGCGAAGATTAGACAGGGCTGAATACTGAAGAAGGCCTGTTCTTCTATAATTCACAAGACTGGGCCCACCGCCGAGGGTTCACTATGGAACCCGGCGATGAGTCCCCAGCCCAGGCCAGCTGCCTTCTTTGATTATAAACACTAGCCTTTAATACTATTCAACACCTTAAAAAAATATATATAAAAAATGAAATACTTCCGCAGCAAGTATTACTCAATTATGTTTTCGCTCTCCCTTCTAAGCCAATCGAGCGTTTGGGCTAAAACGCAATATTTGACTTACCATAGAGGCTTCTGAATCCTCATACTAATGTGACACTAGCCAATCGACAAATGTGTCGATTCAATATAGTTATTAAGGTATTAAATCGCGCCCCTCTTCTCTGGTTTCCCTCCCTTCGACTGATTTTGCAGAAAATTGAGTGGTGCCATCCTTATGAGGTTTTGAATTTAAATATAAAATTTCATGTCGATACATTCATTACATCGGCAGTTATTGGGAGTTTTGAATTGAGCCTCCCCCTATTCCCCCCCTCCTCTTCGGCTGATTCCACTTTTAACACGTGTCGTCCTTATAGGGCTTTGAATTTACATATGAAATTTCATGTCAATACATTCATTACAAGGGCAGTTATTAGAGTTGTACAAAACGTCAGGTGTATAAAAATCGCCCTACACGTAATTATTGGGCATATTTAAAAACGGTATGAATAAAACCATAAATAAATAAATAAAAGTAAACAATTCAAGATAATAAATGGCACAATGTACATGGATAAGTAACAACAAAAAATAATAATAATAACTTAGAAGAATATTACTAATATTAAATTTAAAAAAAAGAATAATGTCTCGTTAAAATGGTGAAAAATATGTACAAAAAATAATAAATTATATATATATATATATATATTTTAGAGTATACAATGATAAAAAAAAACAAAAAAAACAGCTCTTATAGGGAAGGGATAAGAGCATTAGATGTTAAGTCTCCAGGAGCACTCATAAGCCCACATACTCGTATCGGGTGTATATATAACTATTACCTCACCATTTATGAGGGTTTTTGAGTTGTGACCCCTCATTGAGCCGATTTGGCTGGAAATAGGTGTCGTTCTCAGGAGATCTTGAATTCACATATGAAATTTCATATCGATACATTCATTACATCGGTAGTTATTGAGGTTTTTGAGTTAAACCCCTTCCGCAATGCCCCTCTCACCTTTGGTCGACTTGGCTGAAATAATTGTCGTTCTTATGAGGTATTGGATATACATAAAATTTCTTGTTGATACATTCATTTTTTCGGGAGTTATCGTGTTCACAGACACTTTTCTTCACTCACGAAGTTTCGTTAAAATAGGATTCTGCTCCTTCATCCACTTACGACGACACTCTGGCCAGCTTGCCATTCTTCACAACATATTTAGTTCACCTAAAGAATTCGGATTTCAGCCATTCAGTTTTGTTATCAATTGGCGTTCATATTTATAATAAATTTCAATATATGCTCTCAACACACTCCTGTATCAAATATATTTAAATACATTAGGGTGAAAATACATAAGGACAGCAAATAACAGAAAGCCGAAGTAGATCCGGTCGTCCATCACTCTGTCACCCCTAACAAAAGTGGTCTCTTTTTATTGGTCTTCGGGGTCATTTCCTCTCAAGTGAGCACCCTTAAAAACAAATATTTTTTTCCCCATTTGGCTCATATTTGATAACCTCATGGATGGATGTAGTAGTCTGGTAATATGACTGAAGTATTTTCTTCTTTAACAATAGTAACAGTGACACCTTACTTTTCAATTTTTTCCCTAAGTAATTAATACCATTTCTAAGGGTAATTTAGTAATAGAAGCGTCCAACTTTCTAAGGGTAATTTTAAATTAAGACAAAACTTAAATGGCACACCCAGGGGCGTAGCCTTGGTTTTTTGCTCTGGCCGTTTTGACCAAAGCAAAAAACCAAGATAAAAATTAAATAAACTAAAAAAATAGTTTTTATTAAAAATAGATTGCTTACAAGTTACCAATAGGATCTTCAAATTTTCTGTGCGTCTGATTCCTAAATCAGCAATCAGCTGTTACATAAATGTACATGTACAAAACAAGTCATGTTACATTTATTTAAATATATATGAATTCGATCATTTCATTTCCTCGATCTAAATCGTCATTTATGTTATCCTTTTTACTCTTAAAGCTGATTTTACATGCGCAGTAAAAATGCAAAGCGCAGCAGCAGCAAATGCACGCTATTGGACGTGAGTCATTTAATTCTAAAGGCACAGACACCACAGCGTGCATTTGCTGCTGCTGCGCTTTGCATTTTGGCTGCACATGTAAAGTCAACTTAGCAAAGTATTACAGTCAGTGGTTACCTAGAGGTCCGAGTCTCCCAAATGAATAACAAAAAGTCTGCAACGCTAACCATGGAAACTGCGGGCTGTGCCCCCGGGAGTCTATACCCCCCACCCTCGTAGCCTAACTTTGCCCCCCCCCCCCCCCTCTATTCAAAATTCTGGCTACACCCCTGGTAATTTACCAATTGAAGCATCCAACTTTTTTTTGAAAACGATATTCCAAATTCCAAAATGTATTCATAGTGTATGGCGAATATTACAAAGAAAAAGAAGAACAGTTACGATATAGTATAGTTACTATACTGTATTTACGAGAGGTTCATCTTAAAGTAATGTTACAATGTGTGCAGAGGTCAGAGTCACTAAGACCTCCAGTGGCAGCTGCTCTCGAGGGTCACATAGATGGTTGATATTCTTAAGACATTCCAAGTGGATCTCTACCAAAACACCTAATATTGAAAAATTCTGGAATATTTAGCGACATTGACAAGTCGCTCCTATTGTCTACTGACACCCATCGATTTCTTTAGTAGCAAGAAAACAAATACCTAAGTGTCACGGGTGACTTGATAGAGGAAAACACACCCATCGGCAGGTTCTCATGGCAATTTATCAAGTATATTTTTACTAGATAAACATGAAGGATGGAAGTTTTTCAATACAAATACATCACTATTGATCGATTATCAAATAAATAAATAAAATTTGGATAAATGTATTGTAGAGAAGTGAGGTCAGCAATGAAGGATTTCGTAAATGCATATTCACACATTTTTCTACTTCTCAAAATTTTAACTTTCTTTGAGCTATCGAACTACAATTATATTTTAAAATGTATCTATTACAGAATAATGGCCGTGATGTAGAGCTCAAGAAAGACTTTTATCGTTATAGACAGACCCTATTTTGAAAATCAGAAAACTGCATATTTTGTTTTTGCCTATTTTTCCGCCTGAGAATTTTTTATGATCCTGTAGGTATTTTTCCTGTCTTTGGGCAATCATATTTTAGAATAAAGTGAACAGACACTTGAACGAAAACAAAGTTCTGGAGTTTAAAAATAGATCCGTATATGATATTCTGAAGAGGAACTCTGTGAGACAGTTCTGACAAGAAATCTATTGACAAAACCTACCAACCTTAGGGACTGCGGATAATAAAATATTTATGTAGACCCTTAGGGGTTTTCCCTGGGAGGTAAAGTACCTTGAGCATGCCATCCTTCGGACTGGACGTTAAGACGATCCCGAGCCCTTGCGATGGACAGGTATTCGCACCCCAACCCTTGGTAACTAAACCAGTGCAGGCAAATTTAGGTAGAGTTATGCCCATGCGATATGACTTGATTTATATATTTCGCTCTTTTTTTTATTTTTTCTATAAATCGATCTTTGTTACCTGAGGAAGGGGAACATGATCGCAGCAAAATATAATCCTCAAAGAAGTTGTTCCTTAAAGAAATATAAAATATTTATAATTAAAAATATAAATAGTAGATACCTTTTGTATTCATTAATCTTCTATTATTTATTTAAAACAATATTATTAATTATCTTTTATTTGTTTGTATTCTAAGGTTGGTATAATTTATAAGGTATTTTCACATACAAAAATTGTATGACGTATCCAATTACTATTTTATGGTTTAACATAAATAAACATTATTATTGCATTCAAATTATTAATGTGAAGATGGCTGATGTAGAAATGAAGTGATTATTTCACAGGTTGCAACCTGTGCCGGCGAGCTACCTGCGCCTTCTATATTTATTTTTTCAATACAAAAGTGAAATATATTCTTTACCGAGCATTTGTTTTTCATAAATGTTTAAATATTTTTTTTAATGTTTCGCCATTTTATACAATGATAGTTCAGTTAGATTTAAAGTGTGACTAATTCTAATCCATTAGTATTTATTTGGACAGTTTTATTTTATTTATTCATTTTTCTTTTAAAATGGTTACCTTTGTATCTAAAGAATTTTTATCAGACTGCCTGACGAAAAAAGCAACCTCGAAAGCCAGCTCACACATTAATAATAAAGTCAGACTACATTTTTATTTTTGCAGCCTGTGAAACTTCATTCACAAATTACTTGACTATCATTAGAAATATAGTGAAGATTTAGTTATTTTCTAAATAGTTCTAATGGGAGTCAATATCCGTAATAATCGTCTAACATCTGCCCTATAATAACAATATTCCTTATTGTCGGGTATGTATAATAATAATATTCTTTATTGTTATAAACAAAATTTACAATTTGTTTATTATACTTATTTAAATACGTTTAAAAACGAAAGAGATAAATCCCTATAGATATGATTACATTATCTCTGAAGAAGAAAAACGATAGTTAACCTTGAGCATACAACATGCAATAATAATAATATATTACAATTTATAAATCAATACATTTATAAATATAATATATAACAATAGGAAATTGTATGAAAAAAAAAAAAAAGATATATGTAAATATATGAACGATTTGAATAAATAATAATAGACAATTAGTAATAAGAAATAAAGAGAAACTAAAATGGTATGTACTAATAACAACAATAATTATAATTATGAGAAAGAAAAAATAATAACACTAATCACAAAAAATAAATTAAATTTGTAGAAAATAATTTATGTAATAATACGAAAAGAGTAAGAATAAATTAAAGACCATAATGTTCTGTACCTAAGTAATGAAATATTGCAATGTAGAGATAAATAATTTACTACTAATAAATAGTTAACTATTACTATTGAAGAGTAATATGTTGGGAGTGTCAATGTATCTAAATACAGTTTCAATCAAAACACATAAATTCTGAAACATTGATTAGTCCATTTTTAGACGACTGAATAACTGATGGAAAACTATTTAAAATTCACTGCGCTTATAAATATTGAAGAAGAGCCCAATTTCTACGTTCCATCTGTATCAATACGAGAACATAGAAATGTCGTCCATATATCACCTCTTTTGTATTTCTCAGCACGAAAATTATTTGTAATTTTTAAGTACTAACTTGATGACAGGACAGATGATAGCGGGCAAGAAGGATGCAACCTCCTACCAAGTTCCCGTCCTGCTGATTTAGCTGAAAATCAATAGATGCCTTATTTTATATTTATTAATTTTTATTTATATTTGGCATTAGGGACTTAGTAAACATGAAAATATTCAATATACTCAGTTAAGATTTCACATAATAGAAGATTAGTCCAGTAGAATATTCTTAGATTTGCTAAGATTAGTTCAGTAGTGTATTCTTAGATTCGCTAAGGAAATTAGGAGTCTAGGACCTCTTCATGAAGGCTTAGGAATCTTCAGTTCCAAGAAATACAAGATGACAAGGTAACGAGGAAGCTCAGCGCTTCCAGGGAAGGAAATGAGCGTCGGATGCTTAGGTCCCTGCGCGCACCCATATATACATGAAATATATAGTGGTGAAATGTCAAAATCGAATTTATTACCGATTATTAAACTTCCCCTACAATAAGCAGTAAAAAATATAAATTCCAAGAAATTTAAATGTTTAGTTTATTTATAATTGTAATTTATATAATTAGGAATTAATTTTTATTAATTTCAAGCAAACTCAACTTAATCGAGTTAATTATTTTGAATCATGCCCGGGCTTTAACTACGAGATCATATTGCATACTACCAGAGTGCCCTTTCGTCGCTCTGGTGGACATGAGCACGACTCTATGGTGGGAGTCCTAAATTTTGCCTAGATTTATTCACCTAGAGTAGGGGTCTTTAACGAGTACCTGACATCGTACAGACTCGGGAACAAGGCTTACAATGTAGCTAAACGGAATCATTCTGAATATGATGAAATTTGTACAAACGTCAGAGTAGAGGTGACAGGAGAGTAAAGTACCCCCCACCTTCGTGGATCCAGTTGCAAAGTGCTGTCTATAAATAACGGGCTTTCTACGAGTTGCCACCCATTTATAAATACTTTTAATTTTATCTCTTATCTTTTGGAAACGTATATGTATTTTTTTTTTAAATATGTTCTAAAGTAAGGAAAAATAGTTAGATAGTTATTGTGATAGTTCTGTTGCGGTCACATCAGATATATATTTTTGAAATGATCTATAATTTCTCGAGGATAATTATCTATCAATTCTCGAGGGTAATTATCTATCATTTCTCGAGGGTAATTATTCATCTATCAATTCTCGAGGGTAATTATCTATCAATTATCGAGAGTAAATATCTATCAATTCTCCAGGGTAATTATCTATCATTTCTCGAGGGTAATTATCTATCAATTCTCAAGGGTAAATTTAATTATCTATCACTCAGAGGTACCTTGCTCGCTTACTGAGTTTAAGATCGCTGGCTCGAAACCCGTTTGGAGGCCCATAGATTTTTATTAGGGAGGTGAAAAGCGTGAAACCTGGAGCAAAGCGTCCTTCGGATGGGACATTAAGCGATTGTCTCGAACCTGTACGATGTTAGATACTCGTTTAAGACTTCAACATTAGATGAATAAAAATTAGAATAGGCAACATTTAGGGTTCCCTTACTAGAATATGGCATGTGTGGGAGTGCTGTGGACAAGATAACTCCCAATAGAATAAATGTATCGACGCCAAATTTTATATGTATATCCAGAACCCTCTAAGACCAACACCTATTGATTTTCAGTCAATTCGGCCAAAGGAAAGAAGAGAGATTGAGGGATTAACACAAAACTCCAATAATTGCTGTTGTAATGATTGTAACGGCACAAAATTTCATATGTAAATTCAGAACTCTATAAGGACAATACCTAATAATTTTCAGCGAAATCAGCCGAAAGAATGAGGGATCAGAGAAGCGGGGTTTAAAATTTAGTATGAGGATTCTTTACACTTCTTATTTATTTTTGTATCGTTACTTTGCAAGTACCAACGCTATTCCTATACGATATATTATTAATCCTATAAGCAATAAATAAATTTGAATTCTATTAAGGATAATAGCATTAGTTTGCCCGTTTTATAAGGCTCTTTTCCGAATTGAATTATGATTTTCTCCACTGCTTCACAGATAAAAAAACAAATTTTTACTTGACTGGAAGCTTACAAATCCATATTCAAAAATACATTTCGTATGTATCGTTTCATTCCAAAGAGTAATGAATGAATTATAACATAGCTTCTAATGTATTTTTGATTCAGTATCGGAGCTGCCAACTTTCCCTTAATAGCAAAAAAACTTTTCTATTTATTTTTTTTTTTTTAAAGGAAATCTCTTTTTGAAATCAAAGGTCATTAGGTAAAATGGCCAGTTGTCAATTTAGAAAAGGTGGCGTTGATAAATTTCTTTTTGAAGTCATTTATAACATTTAGCCAATGTCAGAGAGTTGGAGGCTAATCAGCTTCCCCGATAGCTTCAATTATCTCACCTTTCTAAATATATTTAAACATATTAATCAATATTGGATTTTCAATTTATTTTTACTTCCATGTGAGGAAATTGAAGTCTGATGGGGTCGAAAAATAGTCTCTTAAATAAGATCCGAATCTGATGCCCTACTTTGAAACGTAAAGAAAAGTTCCCGCATGGCGGCTGTGTGTGTGTATTTCTTTCTGCCTGTCTAAGGAAAATTCTCTTTTTTTCGATAACTGATAAAGTGATAACTTCTTCAAAATTGTACCAATCAGATTTGTAAAGTGAAACTTTACGCAGACTAAGCTGGTAAATGAGTTACGAAATTATATGACTCGTTGAGGCGAACGGAAAGGGAGAAAGAGAAATTCAATGAGGACACAGTCAAATTTCAGCGATATCGGCTGATGGGGAGGAGGGTTCAGGGGAGGGGACTGAATTGAAAAATCCTAGTAACTACTGATTTAATGAATTTATGGACACAAAATTTGGCCCTATTTAAGTCAAATATTGAATATTAGCGCAAACGGTTGAAGTGACCGGGGAAGTACACTGCCGGTGATTCACCGAAGATTTTTTATTTTTGGAATCAGAGGGTTGAACACGAAATTTCTGTTGGATTGCATAACTTGGCAACTGACTTATAACTTCCACTATACTTTGTATAGCAGAAATGAGCAGGAGTTTGGTTTATTTGTCTAAACAGAGTAAGGAATGCTGAAGTGTATCAGTAAACGGTCCTGGTAAAACCATTGTATTTTTTGATTGAACACCATTTGTCCATTTGTCTGTTTGTGATAGAGTCTCACACCTGAGCCCTAACTACGAGGTCATGTCGCCTACTACCAGAGAGGTCTTTTGTCGCTTTGGTGCATATGAGCAAAAAAAAAAAACATGAGAAAACAATTTCTCTCTGTATACATGATAACTCCGAATAGAATGAATGTATCGACACGAAATTTTGTATGTTAATCTAGAATCCTCCAACGACAACACCTATTGATTCAGCCAAATCTGTAAATGAAAAGGGAGGAAGGCTTGTGTATCACATAAAATTTCATGGACACAAAATTTAGTATGTGGATTTAGGAGCTTCTCTGTTGAATATTAGTGCAAACGTACGACTGATTTTGAGGAATAGCGATGTTAATTGATCGTACATGGCCGGTGTGATTCATTAACGACTTTTTATTTTTGGTAGTTAGTTATTATGACTCATGCCCGGGCTTTAACTACGAGGTCATATCGCCGACTACCAGAGCGCTCTTTAGTCAATCTGATGGACATGAGCCCGACTCTACTCTGGGAGTCCTAAATTTTGCCTACCCTAAATTTTTATTCACCTAGGGCAGGGGTAAAGGCTCGGGACCATCGCTTAACGTCTCATCCGAAGGACGGAGTGCTTAAGTTTATTTTACCTCCAAGATAAAATAAACTAAGGGCCTCGGCTGGGTTTCGAACCCACAACCTTTAGCTCAGAAGGCAAGCACGCATACCACTGAGCTACCGGCGCCCATTTTTGGCAGATGTTTTAATGTTAAATTTAACCAATCTTCCTTGTAATATTTGTAAATAAGAAATTTTGTGTTCTACATACGACTGCTATTATAAATATCCTTTAAAGACTAGATGAAATTTCGCCTAGAAAAAACAATTTCGACTTTTTAAGTCATTTCAAATTGAACTTAGCTGAAGATCACTATTGGATTCATCTTTAATAGACAAACTTTCAAATGAGAGGGGAGCTTCTTGTTCCAAAATTAATATTTTCAGACTTGAAATGAAAGCTCCTAGAATATTAAGTACTTCTAGTCAGATATTTTGAGGGGCTTAAAGAAGCTCAGAGAGCTTTTAGATTTTGAAACCTTTCCGCTCTTTCACTAAGTGACGTTTCAGAAAACTTTTATATTATGCATCGTCTTTAACGATAAAATAAAAAATAAAATAAAATAGCTTTATTGACAATCCTCCTTTTGGAGGTTTTGAGGCTACTGCTCTCTCAACAGAAGAAATCAGAAAAGAACTTAACGATTGTTCCTGAATTAAATTAAATTATTTCTTAAGTAAAACTGTTACTTCTTGATTAAAAATAAAATAATAACAAAACAAGATAAAACAAAACAAAAGTAAAAAGTAAAAATGAGGGTTATTTCTTAAATAATACTGTAACACATTTGTTCCATGTTTCTCTGTTGCTGGCCACTGTGCACCATCCATCCCCTATTCTCTCCACTATCTCGTCCACGCAGTCCTGGTCTTCTTTCCCCTCTTCTTCTGTCTCTAGGAATTCACTCCGTGCAGGCTTTAATCTATCGTCGAGGATCCATCCTATTAAATGCCCGGCCCATCACCACTTCAGCAAGTGTGCTTCCTTCTGGAGGCTTCTTAGTCTCACCTTCCGCAGAACCTCGCTCTTTCTTATCCTGTCACTTAACTTCATTCCAAGCATGCTCCTCATCATCCTAAATTGGTTTACTTCTAGACAAATATCCAGCTTCTGTCCTTAACGATGCACTAAATAAATCAAAATATATTGCAAGAAAATTAACATGTAAATAAATTTAGTGTTTTTTGTTGGTTACATCGAGGTTAGGTTTTATGACTCATGCCCGGGCCTTAACTACGAGGTCATATCACCTACTACCAGAGCGCTCTTCCGTCAAGAAAGCCCGACTCTACTGTGGGAGTTCTCAATTTTTATTCACCTAGGGCAGGGGTCTTTAACGGAGTATCGGACATCGTACAGGCTCGGGACCATCGCTTAACGTGAAGGACGGCGTGCTTAAGTTTATTTTACCTTCACGATAAAATAAACTAAGGGTCTCGGTCGGGTTTCGAACCCACGATCTTGAGCTCACAAGACAAGTACGCATACCACTGAGCTCCGGCGCCCTCTGGTTACATTGATATGAAAAAATAATATTTATTTCCTTGAAGCCATAACATGGTAATAGTTACATCATAAGACAGCTTAAAAACTAGATACATATACAAATATTAACTGTTTAGCCAACAACGTTCGTAATGTAAACACACGGCTAATCCCTTTCTGAGTCTGATACTCAGGGCCAGTCAAGTCAGTCCCATGCTATAGTTGCCCGTGAGTGGACGGACGTATTATAAGTTTCTATTTATTGCCGTATTTTATTTTCTCCCTTTTCTGCTTTTTTTTAACTTCTTTCTGGACTTGCTATCTGCCAGTGTCCCCGTTCAGCTTTGTCTTCGTTCGTCCGACGAGCTCCGTTCTTCTGATCTCACCGTTCGTCGGGTTCTTTCATCTTTCGAAGATCATCATTTTTGTTTGTATTTTAATTTCACTATTTTCCCCACACTGTTGTTGTCAACATAAAGATATTTATCATTTTATTTTTATTTTCATCGTGAGCTCACGTTAATATTTTCAGTTTTAATTCCATACGGGGTATTTAAACATTGTTTCTTACGGAACTACTTTCGTTGAACGTAGTCCATAGTCGATTATATTTTTTATTATATTACTTTCAGTGATTATTTTTTAACAATACATATAAGAATTGATATTCTGTTTGTGTTTATTATACCTAGATCCGACATGTCCAATAATATATAATAATTATTTACCCAATCTTTTTGACATATATTGATAAGAATTTCTTTTTAAACTCAAGTTAATTTTTAATTTTAATATAGATATTTATTTTATAATATATTATTGTTTAAATTGTTTTCAGTATTATTATTACTTTATTCTCCGTTTCCCTATCATGTGCTTTTCAGTATTATTATTACTTTATTCTCCGTTTCCCTATCATGTGCTTTTCAGTATTATTATTACTTTATTCTCCGTTTCCCTATCATGTGCTTTTCAGTATTATTATTACTTTATTCTCCGTTTCCCTATCATGTGCTTTTCAGTATTATTATTACTTCATTCTCCGTTTCCCTATCATGTGCTTTTCAGTATTATTATTACTTTATTCTCCGTTTCCCTATCATGTGCTTTTCCAATAATTAGGAAGCTCCGGCGAAATAAAATATATTATAATATTTGAGGATTTCCCTATTCAAAAGGAATAGAGATCCGTGAATTAACCATTAACTCTAAATAGATTAAAATTAACAATACGACAAAGAAATGAAACTACTTTGGGAGTCCTAAATGTTGCTTATCCTAAATTTTTATTTAACTAGGGTAGAGATATTTAAAGAGTACCTTACATCGTACTATCGCTTAACGTTCCATCCGAAGGACGGCATGCTAAAGATTTTTTCACTTTCAGGTAAAATCTCCAAGGACCTCGACCAGGATTCGAACCCGCAATCTTGAGCTCAGTTAGCAAGCACGCACATCACTGAGATACCTGCGCCCTTTTTATGTCTGCAAAAATAAAGCTTTAATATTTGAATTAGAGAGAATCAATCATTTATATTCATCTAAATGTGAAGATAAAAATTTAATAAAACGGGTGTTTATTTTGTATTAAAAAACAAACAAACATAATTATATATGGACCATCGCTTAACGTGAAGGACGGTGTGCTTACCAGATAAAATAAACTAAGGGTCTTGGTCGGATTTCGAACCCACGTTCTTGAGCTCAGAAGGCAAGCACGCATACCACTGAGCTACCGGCGCCCTCAACCTTAAATGTTGTGCTATGTACAAGGGAGAGTCTGTTGGAGAATTAAGGCAACACACGTAATACAGGGAACATGAAAAATTCACTCGCTTCCAAGCCAGGGCTCCTACAGAATTTTTACCAGAGAGGCAACACATTCCGGGCGGGGATCTTTTTTTACCGAGCAATTATGATGTATAAAATATCGCACAATGAATGAGTTTCAAAATTCTAAAACCCGATTTACTCTCTTTCATGGATATCTCCGCGAAGAACCAGTACTATTATCATATCAGTTGTCAATATTTATTTTCTGAATGCATGAAATACTCAGAATACACTTACAATATCTGAGGTAGTGTGCTTGCCTACTAAGCTCAAGATTGCGGGTTCAAACCCTGTCCTGTACAGTATCAGGTACTCGTTAAAGACCCTACCCTTGGTGAATAAACCTGGGTAAGCAACATTTATACACAGGTTTTAAAATAAGATATAGTCTGATCTCTCACAGATTTTTATTTGTATTTGCTAGCCTGCTTTCGAGGTTGCCCTCATCATCAGGCCGTCTGATAAAATCAATTTCGAAATTAAAATATTTTAGTAAATACAATTTAAAAATGTATAGTAAAAATAAACTATAAATAAATAAAACACTCAGTCACTCAGATGGGGGACAGGAATAACTTAACTTCCAATCCATGAAATTTTAAATTGTTAAAGTTGCTAGTTTTTTAGATGGTTTTATCTATTTATAGTTTATTATTATTATAAAGTTTTAAATTTTATTTACTACAATATTTTAATTACGTTAATTTCAAAATTTATTTTATGAGACTGCCTGATGATGAGGTCAACCTCGAAAGCCGGCTAGCGAATACAAATAAAAAACTGTAAGAGGTCAGACTATACTACATCAGCAATATTGATATCAACATTTATGACTTCTATTGTAGAGTCGGGCTCATGTTCACCAGAGTGACGAATGAGCTCTCTGGAAATAGGCGAAAGGACCTCTAAGTTAAAGTCCGGGCATGACTAACTAACTATACTTTAATGTGTATTAAATACTTGCACATTAGGCGCAGTCGATAGGACCGAATTGGACAAGATGAATAGAAAATTTAAGGAAAGTAAAGTATTTCAACTCCTTAACTGATATGTTTGCTTCCAAGTGTCAAACTGAGGTTCCTGGGCAACAAATATATATTATTATTACAAACAAATATATTATATTATTACAAGTATATTATTAAAATATTATTATTTACACAATTATAATAAAATCAGCATATGTTACATTAAGTTAAACGGTTTTCGCCATTTATCTCGCAAACCGGGCGACCTGCAAAAGGTTCTATTACATATGAAAACTGCTTTTTAGTATTTTCTATAACTTTTATTGGAAGAGAATTTTGATTAGATCATAAATATAAGTGATATCTTGAAAAATGTATTTAGACCTCGATGTAATTTGGTCTCGATTTTCTAAAATCCGTTTGACCATCGTAGTACTGGGCTCCAAAACACCACCACGAGGTTTAATTCCTATTTTTTCCCAAATTTTAACGACAAACATCATATGAGGTTATTTTATGTTATTAATTGTATAAATATTTTTTTTTTTTGATATTGATGATGGAAATTTTTCCCAAAACGTCTATATTTGCTAGATTGTAAAAATCAAAAAAATAAATAGGAGAAAAATATAGCTGTTGGAAAATATATTTTAAATTCAGTATCACTTTACACAACTCGGTATTAATATTCAAGATGAAAGACAATAATATCCAAACAAAGAAGTGGTTTCATAGAATTGAGTGAGAAATTACATGCAATGTAAACATTAATGCTGGGGCCGTTCGAGTTAGAGTGTAGGGCTTTGGTCTCATGCTATTCTATGATTGTGGGTTCGAATCTCATCTGGGAGCGAGTTTTAGTTAGATGTTGTATAAATATCCATTAGCACCGTTATAGAGACATGGCTAATATGCATCGTATGTAAGGACAAAAAAAAAATAATAATGTTAAGTTAATTATTAATATAACCAATTTATGTTATATATGTTTACAACGGAGTATACACCCAAATAGAGTAGGTTATGTTATGGAGGAAGGTAATGTTATGATGGGTATGGTTTTACCTTTGAGAAGGACCAGAAGGCGAGAGGCCATACCGTGGCGGGTGGAAGCCGGAGACTGGGGTAGACTCCTACCCGGCACATCGTCCCCTCTTGACGGCTTCTCTATAATCCTATTTTATCATTGACCAACAGAACGGGCCTGAGGCAATGCTGATTTTGGGTCTTTATATGAACAACATGGCGTAAAAAACACAATATTAATATTTTAATCCTTCAGTACACTCGCCGTGGCACTCCGTGCCGCAAATTTACTAAATTTGTATTTTGGCGGTCCCTATGTTTAATAACAAGCCAATCCTCACTTCTTTTCTTCAATGACATGTCTATGAATGAACACAACAAGTAGCGCATTGATCTGATATTTTATCTGTCGGTAACAATAGGTCAATGTGGAAGGGACAACAATTGCGGCACTGTATACGATATATGCACGATGCCTTTGTTAAAATATAAGTTTATTTTATATTTTATTTCGTATTTGTTTTCTTTATAACTAAGTATATTTTTATGTTATAGTTAAGTAAATTTTTTTCATGAACTACTAGTTTATAATTAAATAATAATGATTAGCTGTTAATAAATTTTAATTAATTAAAAAACTAAAAAATAATTATTTTTAATTTTTTAGTTTTTTCCTTGTACCTACGACTTATTTATAATAAAAGTAAACTACATATCGCTCATTAAATACAACAACGTCATAACTCAAAAAACTTAGTTTCTACAAAATCCCAGTTTAAAGTTTTGAATTACACTCATTCAGATACCAAATATTTAAGTCTTACATTCAAAGCAATACAGTTTTAACACACTATATGACTGACTCCCTTGCAAGGAATTTGTACACAGAAGAGTACCAGGGTTAACTCACAAATAATACTCTATTGCCGTAAACTGAAACTACAAAACCAACTAGCACAAGAACGACACTATTGCTCTCTGCAGGCGAGTTTCTTGAGTTACAAATATGACGTTCTACCAGTTAAAAGTTCATACAAAGTGCAGTCCACCTGTATAAATAACTCAAAATTGACGTTTTTTGAGATATGACATTGTTGTATTTAATGAGTACAAATTAAGAACAATATAATTAATTATATTGTTCTTAATTTGTACTATAATTAGATGTTTTTCTTTACTTCAATATACTTACATATGTAATTCTTAAACATTGTTTAAGAGATTCAATTTTTGTTACGTTTTTTTAAACAATTTTGTATTTTTTTTTTTTCAATAAAGTTTTCAAAAACGTTGTTATGCATTCAGTGGGCCTAATAATAACTTTTTGGAGTTGTATGGGGTGCAAAACTGCTGAAAAACTCAATAGTTAAGCATGCGGTACTGAGTGCCGCGCGAGTGTACAATGTAACAATGAAAGGCGAGTGTACTAGAGGGTTAATTATTTACTAATAATAGTCATAATAACTAACTAATTACGGAATGAGACCGCCGGTATCTCAGAGGCAGGGTTCGAAACCCGGCCTGGGCCCTTAGGTTTTTTATATGGAAGATGAAAAAACGCCGATGGGACGTTAAGCAATGGTCTCGAGCCTGTACGATGTCAGGTACTCGTTAAAAAACTTACCTCGGATAACTAAACCTGGTTATGCAAAATTTAGGACCACCGCTCATATCCACTGGAGAGACGAAAAAGAACTTTGGTAGTAGGCGAAATGTCCTCGTAGTTAATGCTCGGGTTAGTTACAATAACTAATAATAATTACGGAAAATTGTGCATATAAATTTAATCGTATTGTCCTCTCAAGAAATTTCAGTACGGTAAACCGAGCGGCCTTTGAAACGTCGTATTTCATATGTGCCTTCAAGTTTTCTCTAAAACTTTTATTTCTAAGATTCATAAGTCATAAAAACAATTAATATCTTGTATAATGTACTTAGGCCCTCAAAGTGAACCTAATTGTTGGGTGATTTCGGCAAACATTTAATCAGATCAATTTCAAATTCATAGCTACCTACAGTCATTCCTGAGACAGAATACTCACGAAGTTCCGATCACAGATGCACAGATTTCAAGAAAATGAAAACGAGAAAACCCATTCAGGGGACCTTTAATCGTGAAATTCCGTGAAGACTCGATCTCGATTTTCGCACTACGTAAACCCTCGTTACAACGAACTTAAAGAAAATCAGCAGTTCGTTATAACGAAGTTCGTAATATCCGAATTGAAAAAACAAACGAGTAGGTTAATATGTGAATAAAAACGAACTTTTAAAACAACGCAATATATTATATTAAAACATTTTATAGGGAGGACCTATTATAGTTACAGAAAGACTAGACCTAGTTCAGAAAGACTACATAGAATCAATCACATAAATAAAAGAAATCATCACATTTGAAAAGAACAATATGTATAAAAAAAAATTCAATGAAAAAAGAAGAAATAGTAAAACAAAACAAAAAAAAAAATTCATAATTTGTACCTATATTATACATATTACTGTTTAGGGTGACATCACCTGTGTAAAAAAATGATGCCCAACCTTTCTTCATCTCTTAAAACTGAACTGAAATTTCTGATAAGTAAACATTGGAAAAAGGGGGAACAACTTAATGACTTTCTTGGAAACCCGACAGAAAGGGGACGACGGAGAATAAACTACAGTAGAGTCCCGCTAATCCGGACTAGATGGGACCGGACCCCCAACTGAGTAAGTTAAGTCAAACCCTCTCTTTGAATTACAGTAGACTCTCCCTTATCGGGTGTTCTGTTAACCGGCGCGCTCCCTTATCCGGCGCTCGCAAAATAATATCGAATTTGTTAAACTAAAATTAACATTCAATTAGTAGATTATCAATTATATGAGCCACGTGTATTTACGGGCACATAATAATTCCGTAACTCACGAATCTTTTATGTATTTTTATTGTACATAAATACATACACATTATATACATTGTATTTATAATGAAGGGAATGCTAATACAATATTTTATTACTTCACTAATATCCTATAAATAAATTATAATAAATACATATCGTCTTATCGGGAAATGAACACTTAACTAGTAAAGTATGTACATATTTGTGTTTTATTCCTTAGCTCACCTAAAAACACTTTTTTTTATGCTTTAATTATATATTTTTTCTCTTTAATTGATGATTTCCGTTATGCGGCGTTTTCTGTTATCCGGCGTCACGTTGGTCCGGCAACGCCGGATAAGGGAGAGTACTGTATTTTCATACTTACCGCTCGCTAAATTAAATTTTTAGTTTACAAAATTTTAATTAGTTTTTTTTTAATCCCGTCTGGATTGAGCGGATGTCTGGATAATCGGTGTCCGGATTAGCGGGACTCTACCGTATTTTCCGAGTGTTTGTACATATTTATACATATTATGCCGTTTGAGTTTTTTGTAACCGAGTTTTTTCTCACTTGGGAATCTAGATGTAGTTCGTATTAACCGAGTTATTTCGTTACAACGAAGGTGCTATGAGAAAATCAATGCGTTTTTCTAAGGGATTCTATTTTGGTTCGCTTTAACGAGGGGTTCGTTGTATCCGAGTTGTTTGTAACGAGGGTTTACTTACAAAACTAAAGCTATTAGATAGTAATATAAGAGATAGCTAAATATTAAGTGACGACTAGTAGAAAACACTGTCCTGGTCGGGTTGGTGACTTATCTGCAATTTTCCCAGGATGTAAATGAAACTCCGGGGTCTACCCAACTCCTGTCCTAGATAAGTCCCAATCCATCATCTCTACCGAGAGGGGAACTTCTCATTTGAATATAGTTTTGCCCTCTTGGTGCAGCAGCACAGGTGATTGATCAAAGAAAACACACGGGAAGACAGTACATATGTTTCAGTTAGAACTTGAGTGACGGCACCATTTCAACTCCACTACTTTCGTGTTTTTTACTTCCTGAATATGTAATCGGTCAAAAATTCGATGCGGAGTTTTTAACTGAATTTCATGTATATGTGAATATGGGGGGAAAAAAATTCTGTGTGTGACTGTGAATAAGATAACTCCCGAAAGAATGAATGTATCGACACGAAATTTTATATGTGAATCCAAAACCCTCAAAGAACAACATATGTTGATAAAAAAAAACCTAATAACTGCCAATGTAATGAATTTATCGACACAAAATTTAGTATGAGGATTTAGGAGCCCATATGTAAGTCAACTGTTAAATAATAGAGTTAATGATCGACTGGTTTTGGAGGGGGAACGAAAAGTTAATTGTTTAATTCGTTCTGGGGAAGTACATTACCGATGATTCACCGGCGACCCTTTTTTTTTACCTTTAATATAAGAAAGTATTGTGAACATTTGATAATCCGAGAAAGTTTTCTAATAAAAATCCACATATAGGACAGTGGCGGATCCAAGGGGGGGGGGGGGGGGGGGGGGGGGGCGATGGGGCGATCGCCCCACCTGAGAGATTTTGTTTTTTAAAATTTTAAGATATAATTTCTTGTAAAATTACAGATGAATAAATAAAAATTTAATATTTCGTTGTATCGTATAAAAAAATTGATATTTAAATAAAATTAAGTTTTGGCGCCATAACGGGTGACGGGATTTTTTACGAAGTTTAATAACGTTTTGCCATTCACGTGGCATGAAGTTAGTTGTAGGTGGATGAGTCAACAGCTACAATCGCTACAGTTAAGCAAAAAATTCGCGTGGCCGCTGGAGGTGGATCCGGCGAAAGTTTTGACTCGATTTGCACCGTCGAAAAGTCATCGCTTGAATTTCATTATGTATTTATATAAATTATAAAATATATAAAAAATATCGTAATTATAACCGTAATTATGACGAATGTAAATATGACCACGATTAAAAATAATTTATCAACGTTTCTGTCGTTTTTATAATAATCATCCGCTAATTCTTATTTAATTCACCTTAATCATAAGTTTCAGTAATTAAAAAAAAAAAAATCTCGCCCCCCCCTGAGAGGTTTTCTGGATTTTCGTTGTTTCCGGCATTTTTTCCTCCAGAGGTGTCTTCTTTTTTCTTCGTTGGACAATATTTCGGGACAATTGCAGGTCCCTTCTTCTGGTCACTATGAACTTGTCCAACGAAGAAAAAAGAAGACACCTCTGGAGGAAAAAATGCCGGAAACAACGAAAAGTGGAACATCCCAGAGAAGTTTAAGAAACACATTAAAAAAAATTCGGTCAAGTGCAAACTATACTTGCACAATTAGTGTTCCGTGCCATCAACCTCCCACTTAAATTATTAATAGTAATGCATTCATGATAACTTTTCGTTCAATTTACACCTTATAGTCTATAGTCAATGTTTTCTGATCCATTTTGTAAACAAATAAATAATCGCTGGTCGTACCAAAACACATGTAACCTCTTTGACAGCTGACAGCAGACTAAACATCCGGTTTGGCTAACAATGTACAGATACTTCTCAGACATGACCACCTTCTGGACAGTCCCTCTATTTATGATATCCGGCCTCTCCGTGGTGATTTGGTAGCAGCTATGAGGAATCATCTGGATATACACACAATATTAAATTCTAAATACAATTCCCTCTACCGATTGGTCAGTGCTTTAGGGTCTCAAGAAAACTATCTTTCATTAAACTGCCATATCGAAAAATTCCGACTGTTAAAAAAAAAAAAAAAGGTTCATAGTGACCAGAAGAAGGGACCTGCAATTGTCCCGAAATATTGTCCAACGAAGAAAAAAGAAGACACCTCTGGAGGAAAAAATGCCGGAAACAACGAAAAGTGGAACATCCCAGAGAAGTTTAAGAAACACAGGTTTTCTGGATCCACCACTGATATAGGAAGCTATCTTCATACATAAATGCTAATAAATTATGCTTTGATAATTATTTATACTTATTTTTATTTTAAAAAGTAAAAAAAATTTTTAGTGAATCATCAGCATTATACTTCCCCAGAATGATTTAATCAATACATATTTCGCTTTCTCTTCGAAACTTCGTTCAGACTAATAATCAATAATTGACTTACACATTAGGCTGGTCGTTAATAATGCAAGGTTTAAATTTTAACGCTTTCACCCAAAAATCTAGATAAACATGATAAAAAAATACGATTGGCATTATTCCGGGCCCATAATAAATGATTTAACCCGTGCCGGCAGAGGAATCAAATTTTCCGTGTATTTTAAATGGCGTTTAGTGATGTTTCGGGTTTTTGTTCTATAACTATGAAACTGTCTATCGTAAATCTCTGAAAATTTGTACACTACTATTTTTGAATGGTGTAATACCCATCCCTACATGTGCGTAACTTTCGAATGGAGCGCGTTCTGCATGAAAATATCGCGTAATCATCGAAAAGCGGTTGAATTTCAAATTTTCAATTTTCACTCGCATTTTATTATTTAGCATATAATCGACATTTTGAGCTGCAAAATAGAATTCAAATTGAAAAGAAAAAAAAATTACCTATATGAATTAGATTTTTTATTCCTCAAAAAAAATAGAAAAATATTTTTCGCAAATTCGGAAGCCAATTTTGACAGTTTTGACTTGACCAATATAATTTTTGAAATATTCGTGTTCAGCAACTTCAAAAATAGTAGTGTACAAATTTTCAGAGATTTACGATAGACAGTTTCATAGTTATAGAACAAAAACCCGAAACATCACTAAACGCCATTTAAAATACACGGAAAATTTGATTCCTTTGCCGGCACGGGTTAAATCATTTATTATGGGCCCGGAATAATGCCAATCGTATTTTTTTATCATGTTGATCGAGATTTTTGGGTGAGAGCGTTAAAATTTGAACCTTGCATTATTAACGACCACCCTATTACACATGGACTTCTAAATACACATTCTTAATGTTGTGTCAATACATTCATTACATTAGCAGTTATTAGGTTTTTCATGTTGATCCCTCCTACTCCATTCGGCCGATTTGGCTAAAGAGCAATAGGTTTTGTTCTTATAGACTTCTAAATATACATATAAAATACACATGTGTATTTTCGACAAAAGTATACCCCTACTTGATTTGAAAACTATGAACAGTTTTCAAATCAAGTAGGGGTATAATTTTGTCGAACGTTAGAAAATAAAACGGTAAAATGTCTTTGATCTTTCTAAATTTTCCCAGTATTTTCTTTCGATCCAAATTTCTAAGATGAAAAATGTGTCTTTTCAATTTATATGATTGAAACACGCAAGGCTTGGGCCATTACTAGATCAGTTCTGGTACTATTAATAGTGTTTCTCGCAGCTGATTTGAGAACTGACCTTTAATATAGAAACCAGGAACTTTTGTGAGGAAAGAATCTAGCAGGATTTTCATCTGTACAAATAATAATAATATTTATTTATGTTAAACCATAACATGGTAATAGGATACACCATCAAGATAGGAGGGCGCTCAGTGGTATACGTGCTTGCCTTCTGAGCTCAAGGTTGTGGGTTCGAAACCCGGCCGAGGCTCTTAGTTTATTTTACCTGGGAGGTAAAATAAACTTAAGCATGCCGTTCTTCGGATGGGACGTTAAGCGATGGTACGAGCATGTACGATGTCAGGTACTCGTTTAAGACCCCTGCCCTAGGTGAATTAAAATTTAGGGTAGGCAACATTTAGGACAACCACAGTAGACTCGAGCTCATGTCCACCAGAGTGACGAAAGAGCGCTCTGGTAGTAGGCGATATGACCTCGTAGTTAAAGCCCGGGCATGAGTCATAATTACTAACTAACCATCAAGATAGGTTAAATTAGATACATAAACAGCTATTAACTCATAGAGTCTGACAAACATGGATGTTCATCAGTTTATACCCTATTCACAAGATTTGGAATGGTGAAAGATGGGGGGGGGGGGGGGGGGGGGAGGGGGGGATAATATTTTGGGTGGTTTGACGATGTGCATGAATAAATAATCAAGACTAAAATATTATTATACTCTTATTAAATACCTCAAGAGGTCCTTCGCGCATCACTAGGACATATTTCCCAATTTTACGTGCATATTTCTTTATCCTTATTGAAACTGTCTTATGAGCCTCTGCACTAGGGAGGGGGGGGGGGGAATTCTGCTCCCCCCCCCTCCTTGTATCCGCCACTGTTCAGGGGATAAGTCCGTTGAAATCTCTATCTCAGATTTCCTACGATTACAATACAGTAGAATCTCTCTTATCCGGCGTTCTGTTAACCGGCGCGCTCCCTTATCCGGCGCTCGAAAAATAATATCAAATTTTTTAAACTAAAATTAACATTCAAATATTAGATTATTAATTATATGAGCCACGTGTATTTACCAGCATATAATGATAACGTAATTCACGAATCTTTTATGTATTTTTATTGTATATACATACATATGTGCATTGCATTTATAATGAAGGGAACGCTAATACAATATTTTATTACTTCACTTAATTGAACGCAGATTTCAAAATATATTTTTAATGCTTGGATAAATATATGTACATATGTACGTACATATAATAAATCAATGTTCAGTATGTACATATTATTGTCAATTTAATACAAAATACATACGTGTTTTATTCCATAGCTCACCTGAAAACACTTCTTTTTATGCTTTAATTGATATATTTTTTCTCATTAATGGATGATTTCTGTTATCCGGCGTCACGTCGGTCCCGGCAACGCCGGATAAGGGAGAGTCTACTGTACTTCCATTTATACAAAGAGTATAAGAAAGTAAACATGAATATGAAAACTGAAACATGTATTAGAAATGGAAAGAGATGGTTGACATCGGTCTTTTAACACATTGTAACAGAGATATATTGAGAATCAATTTCATTGAGGATATAATACCATTTAGGTATATACCGCTCTGATGTCAATATGTCAGCGTCAATAATTGATTATGAACATGATTCCTGGTTCACATTATGCTAATGGAGTTCCTTTGGCAGTCACTTAACACCTCATCAAGCGGATTTATACATTAATTGGTACTATCCTTTAAAAAATGGTGTCCGTTTTCTAGACCTCCTCTTCAACAAGCGACTAACATGGAACCCTCACACAAGACTGAAAAGAAGAAAAAGTCTGCAATGTATTTCCCCAGAACGAAAAATTAACTTTTCAATCCCCCTCCAAAATCAGTCTGCCGTTTGCTCTAATATGCAATAGTTGACTTACATCGGGGCTCCAAAATTTTCATAAAAAATGTGTCGATAAATTCATTATATTGCAGTTATTAGGGTCTTTGAATTCAACCCCACCCCCTGAACCCCCCTTTTTTTCAGATATCGCTGAATTTTGACAGGTTATGGCCTCATTGGATTCTGAATTCACATATACAGTTTCATGTTGATACATTCATTACAATGGCAGTTATTAGGTTTTTTGAACTGAGCCCCATCCCCTGAACCCCCCTTTTCTTCAGATATCGCTGAAATTTGACAGGTTAAGTCCGCATTGAATTTTGAATTCACATATGAAGTTTCATGTTGATACATTCATTACACTGGCAGTTATAAGGATTTTTGAATTGAGCCCCGTCCCCTGAACCCTCCCTTTCCTTCAACAGATATCGCTGAAATTTGACAGGTTATGTCCTCAATATATTTTGAATTCACATATGAAGTTTCATGTTGATACATTCATTACATTGTCAGTTATCAGGGTTTTTGAGTTGAGCCCCCTTCTGCCGATGCCCCCGTTTTCTGCCACTCTGATACCAATAATGAAAAAAAAAAGTCTGTTTGTATCTGTGAACGATGTATTAATGTTCAGACATGAGATTTTATATGTTTATCCAGAACCCTCTAAGGACGACTCTCATTCATTTTTAAATGGGTGAAGGGAAGGGGGGGTTAGGGGTGAGGCTTAACACACAAATTTTAATAACTGCCATTGTAACGAATGTATTGACACAAATTTTCATATATAAATTCAAAACCTCACAGGAAACACACATCAATTTTCAGCTAAATCAACCAAAGAGAAGGGGGGACAAGTAGGGGCCTCAACACAAAAATCTCAGTAACTGCCGATGTAATGCCCCTATGTTAATCAATTATTGATTTTCAGATCAACTGGTTTTGTAGAATTAATTCGTTCTGGGGGAGTACATTTCAGTTGATTAACCAACATTTTTAGTTTGTAGAAGGAAAAATTAAAAATTTCAGAGTCTCAAAGGCGAGAGAGAATAATTATTTTTATTTTTTTTTTAAGGAAAAATATACATACAATTAAAAATTAATTATTGATCATTATAAAAAAAAATTAAGAAAAAAAGGAATGAATTATAAATAATGAATAACGCAAAAAGGTAAATTTAATTGCAAGAATATTGCACATTACTGCTGTGTTTACCTTGAGAGGTAAGGAGACCTCTGTTCTGGCAGAGTATCTCCTAACCATGACAACTCATAAACCCACTATATCCCTGTGTCTTGAACCTGTCAGCTACCACACCTCTCTCCTAGTTCCTTCCGTCCTTCATGAAAGTCACATAAAATATTACTAATGTATATTATTATATTTACTTCCTCAGCTTTACTAAGTAAAGGAGAAGTTATGAAATCTAAATTCTAAATATGAAAAAAAATATTTAATTCTGTCTGTGAGTCTGAAAGTGATTCTGAAAAGTAGAAAGAGTGATCTGTACAATAGCGGTTGGCATAACAAAATCCTGTAAAGGTCACACCGACATTATTATTTGATTTAATTTAAAGCAATTTAATCTCCAAAACTTTAAAATAATTAATTTGTTTTAAGTCATTATTTGAAGCCCAAGTTTGAATGAGTTAAGAATCTTCTCCATCCTCTATATTAAGCTTAGGTACTTTCATATTTTAAACTTCTTTTGATGGCGGTTTATTCTGCTTGAAACATTTCCATTTATCTTAATTAAGTTTATAACTAGATTACCCCTTTACTGAAAACGTATTTAGTCAGATTACAAAAAATTCTCTCTCCTGGGAAGGTGCTTCGAACTGCGTACAATCAATAAGATTTATAAAGTTTTTCATATTTACTCTTGAAGGAGATTAATCTCTACCGCAGTATGAAATATTAAAAAAAATAGGTTTCGAATATTACTTCCTCCCTATATTTTGTATAGGAAAAGTTATGTAATGAGACAGAAATTCAAAGTAGAGTTTCTACCAGACATTCATGTTTTCCGTCACCCTGATTCAAGAATTGAAAAAAAAATATCTTTTCGTGTGTC
Organism: Aradus depressus; assembly: GCA_963662175.1. NCBI lineage: Eukaryota > Metazoa > Arthropoda > Insecta > Hemiptera > Aradidae > Aradus > Aradus depressus. The sequence continues at coordinate 85,821,229 of OY759214.1, forward strand.
TGTGAACGATATTTCGTGATAGGATGTTTATATTGACATGAAAGTTTATATGGGTATCCAAAACTTCATAAGAACGACATCTATTAACTTTGAGCAAAATCAGGCGAAGGGAAGCTGGGGATCAGAGGCTCAACTCAATATCTATAATAACTGCCGATGTTATGAATGTATCGACATTAAATTTCATATTTAAATTCAATTTGCCATAAGGACAATACATGATAATTTTCCGCGAAATCAGCTGAGAGTACAATGAAATGAATTTACAGACAGCAAATTGAATATGTTCTATGGTATGCCGATAGCTCAGAGGTAGCATGCTTGCCTTCTGAGCTCAAGATCGCGGGTTCAAACCCCGGCCGAGGATGGGACTTGAAACGATAGTCCAGAGCCTGTACCTTGTCAGGTACTCGTTATACGACCTCTCTACCCTAAGTGAATACAAATTTAGGGTAAGCAAAATTTAGGACTCCCACAGTAGTCTTGAGCTCATGGGCACTAGTGCGACGAAAGAACACTCTAGTAGTAGGCGATATGACCTCATAGTTAAAACCCGGGCATCCTATAATAATCTAAAAAAAAAAAAGGTCAAATATTGACCTTTTTTTGGTGTCACTGCCAAGTGGAAAGGTGATGTCACTACACGTGGAAAGAAGACCTGGCAATGGAACATTGGTTTACCTAAAAAATATATAATTTTTCAATTTTGTATTGATTGAGTAGTAGTAACTATATAACATTCGAAGTAGTAAATGAAGGAAAAATAGTAATTATTCAAAATATATTATCAATTACGAAAATAATGGGTAATTGGTCAACAATTATCAAATGGGTATGATCTTAACCTTTTGTATTTCTATGTAATGAATCAAAATAAAAAAGAGGGCGGGGGGAGAAAGAGTTACACACCACCGGTCACAAAACCGTTGAAAATTTCAACTTCTTTTTGAATTGTAACCCAAAGATTCTAACAGCTCAGATTACGTTGCCGGCCTGCTTAAAATTAATAACCTGTTTAAAGTTACTAACCTGTTCAAAATTACATCAGGCAAAGCTAGTCATAAAATCACAAAATGATTTATTCGTGTTCTCAAAGATCTCTTTTCATCAAAATAAGGTCAATTTCTATCAATGTATAATTAGAAAACATTATTACACCGTCCATCGACACAAGGAGCTCAGAGACGATTAACTGTCGAGACTGAGGGAGACGAAGACCTTGATGGTAGGTTGTTGAAGTGAAAGGTTAGTAAAACATCCTTCATCGAGACCTGATTATGTGAGCCATGGTGGCCCCGCGGGTTACAGCGTAGGGCTTTGGTTGCATGGTCTCACTTTGGTTTGCGGGTTCGAATCCCATCCGAGAGTGAATTTTATTTCGTAGATAGAACTCCCTTCCGGGGCCATGGATATCGTAAATAACTAGGTAACACTATTATAAGAGTCATGGTTAATATGCATAAAGCCAAAAAAAAAGACCTGATGATAAGGAGTGAATCAAACATTGGTGTCACTCAATCAATCTGATAGTAGATTTTCTGAGATGTCTGTCCACTGACAGTAGCCTGCCAAGCGGCTTCAATCCTTCAACTACCGCTGGACCCCACAAAAGGTTATTCCCTTTCTCACACACTATACTATAATGGGTATTCACTTACTGGTGACAGCGTAGTCGACGGATGACACGGATTCTCTTCTGTTGCTATTGGTCTTACTGTTGGGCCCCCCTGGTGGCTCAGGGCTCATCTCCAGTATGGTGACAGGGAGGGTCCCAACTGCCCCTAGCAGTCTCTCTCCCTCCCCATCCTCTTCACACCTCATCTTCTCCACACATCTGAAAATAGAAAATATCATCAACATCAGTCCGAAATACACCTCAGGGCTCCTCTGCATACGACTTAGTCATGGTCTTAGTCTTACAATCATGGCAATGTCTTGGTCTTGCAAAATGTGCAAAACCAAGTCCAAGACTGATTTTGCTCATCACTTCCAGCTGGGTACCAATGGTTCAATGCTTAAAGAAACCACTACGAATAATAAATAATATTACTCAAAGAATAAGCTGCAGAGAAATATTTAAAAAACAAAAAATCCTGCCTTTGCCTGCGCTGTTTATATTTAAAACTTTAATGGTGATTCTGTGTGTCAGACTCTAAGAGTTAATATCTGTTTAAGTATCTAAATTATAAGCTATCTTAATGTAACATGCTTAGGAGGTGTCCTATTATGGTTTAACGGAAATAAATATTATTATTATTATTAACGTTTCAGTTTTGTGGAGGTAGATTAAAGGGGAAGAGGCAGTATTAGGACCGACAAAAGCTGTCTACTTACTTCCGTAACATCGATAGTTATTAGGGTTTTTGATTCGATTCTCCTCCTCCAATCCTCTTTTCCCGTTAATCGATTTGGTTGAAAATATATAGGTATTTTGTTTTTGTCGAGGTTTAGATTCACATATACAATTTCAAGTCGATACTTTCATTACTTCGGCAGTTATTGGGATTTTTGGGTTTTCGTTTAATCCCCTTCTTATTTTCGGCCGATCCAGCTGAAAATCAATAGGTGTCGTCCTATTGGATTTCTGAATACACATATACTAGTTAGTTATTATGACGCATGCCCTGTCTTTAACTATAAGGTCATATCGCCTACTATCAGAGCGCTCTTTCATCACTCTGGTGGACATGACCCGCCTCTAATATGAGCCTTAAATTCTGCCTACTCTAAATTTTTATTCACCTAGATGGATCTTCAACGAGTACCTGACATCGTACAGGCTCGAGACCATCGCTTAACGTCCCATCCGAATTACGGCGTGTTTAAGTTTATTTTACCTCCCAGATAAAAGAAACTAAGGGCCTCGGCCGGGTTACGAACCCTCGACCTTGATCTCAATAAGCAAGCACGCATACCACTGAGCTACCGGCGCCCTCGAGTACACATATATAATTTATAAATAATATATTTATCACAGCTACATTTCTCCCATTTATTTTTTGGTTTTTAAAACTTAGTACTATTTACAAACATTTCGGGAAGCACTCCCATCATCTATAATTCATTTGTTCTTTATGTCAATATCGTTAGAGTCTCGTCTTCTAGTTTGGACATAGAGGTCGACTCAACAAATATGTTCCCTGAGAAGAATATTTTGATTGACAAGTAAAGAATGTTGATACAAAGAACAAATGAATTATAAATACTGATGAGAGTGCTTCTCGAAACGACTATAATTACAGGGTTTTAAAAAGCAAAAAATAAATGGAAGTAATGTAAATGTGATAAGTCTATAGTCACAGGGAATATAGTTATAAAATGGCCAAAATGAGTTCAAGTGTACTGTGATCATCTCCCAAGCCATCTGCGCACTGTGAAGAAGTTGGGTGCTCAGAACTCTAATACTTTCAGAATTAGAAAGATGTTTGTTTCTTGGTAAAATTGTGTATGTTATCGGTTAAATCAACTTAATCTACTTCTTTGAGGAATCATTCAAGAGATAACTGCATTTAACCATTTATTCACTACGGCAGACTATTCCAAGTGAAGAGGGCGTTTTCAGTTAAATCAACTTTAGAGAGGCATCATTCACGAGTATTTCAAAAAGTATGGTAAATAATTAGGTAAGGCTGGTCAATAATTAGGTAATTGGTGGGGAATGATTAGGTAACTAAGGGAAATTCAAGAAAGGATTAACAATATTCATTTTTATTCACTCCTATAAATTTAGAAGGTATATGATTAATAATGATGCAAACATAATTTATTTATTCCAAAAACTGGATTTGCACGAATTTAGACTTATCAATTTATTCCCAGTGACAACAGAAATATATTATATATAAAATCAGAATCTCTTACACAAAAGACATATAATTTCGTGTCGATATATTCATTTTGTCGGGAGTTGTGTTCATTAATAGACAGAAGTATTTTTTTTTTTCATTTTTGTAATCAGGGGTTGGAAGAAATGAATTTCCAGCGATGTGTGTTTACAAAACTACCCTTATAGCTCCATACAGCTGGGGAAGTCAATTTCATACAAAGAACAAACTTCGAAAAATTCCCATTAAATTTGATTTAATACCACATAAATGAAGACTCGAAATTGCGCATAATGGGTAGGTACTACGTTTCTTTCTCCTTTTTTATGAAACTTCTACTCTGAGAAACGTAAAAATTAGTTCGTTAATTTTTAACAAGCACAACTCCACGCAAATTGGACCCTGGAGCTAACACTTCAACCCCACTGTTCAAAAAGTTTTATTTTTTTCCTTCGCAAATTTGTTTTTAAAATTTGAAATAATGTTTCATTTACAATTCATGTACAAAATGAAATTATGTCACCATACTAGAGAATATACATCCTCGATCACAGAAAATGACATGAAAAAGCAGCTATCAAAATGTCAGTTTGCTAAGTCACGAGGCAGTAATAACACAGGCCAGCCATGAAAAAACATTTTTGATTATTTTACCTTTCCTCTATTGGCCTGCTGAATTCGAAAATGAAACCGAATTTTTTTTCCGGAAAACCTTGGTGATGTGAGTGAAGAGCAGGGAGAAAGATTCCATCAAGACATAAAGGAAATAGAAAAACGTTACCAGGGTCGCTGCAACGTTAACATGATGGGCGACTACTGCTGGACTCTACACCGAGAGAACCGAAATGTTACACACAACCGAAAAAGCTACACTCGGTCCTTCACGACAAAAAGGAAAAGGGACTTCAAGGCTATTGAGTAAACATTTATAAGTTAAAGTAAAAATGAGAAAAATTTAATATAAGTACTGGTCTTCAAAGGATTTTTATTTAATTTTATGGAACCTAATCACTTAGAGGAATCAAAAAACAGGTTTAGAATACAGGAGAGGATTGTGAAAAAATCTGATGTGATAAAGAAAAACTGAGATTTGTTTAAGATTCAGCGCCCCAAAAATATGTACAGACGGAAGAAATTTTGAAAAAAGTTTTTGATGACTTGAATTTTGCAGGCCTGTGTAATTATTACTTTCTTGTGCCTTAAGTAAACTGTAATCATGCAAAAACCCGAGATCGAGTTTTCTCTGAATTAGTTTTGACCATTTTCGCGATGATGTCAATGCCTGTGATTGGAACCTTGTGACAGCTCTAACGTTGAAATGATTCTAACAATGAATTTGATATGTTCTTACCAATAATGTTTCAACCACCTTTGTAAAGATCAGTCCCCCCCTCCACATCATCCCTGTTAAATTCATTTCAGCTGGCACTGCCGGGCTTACGATAACTACGCTCAACAATAAAACGAAAAAAAAACCGCTGATGCCGAAACTCAGTAATGCCAGTATGAAATGAATTGGACTAAATCCTGCACTGGCCCCATCACATACATTTTTTAAATATCATTTTTAATAAAAAATAATATGCAATAAAAATACATTTTATAATTCGTTGCTCTGCATTACAATATAAACTTAACCTAAATATTTCCTACCGAGGGTGTCGGTAGCTCAGTGATATGCGTGCTTGCTTACTGAGCTCAGGATCGTTCGAAACCCGGCCCTTAGATTTTTTTTATCTGGGAGGTGTAAAAACCTTTAACACGGCATCCTTCGGATGGAACGTTAAGCAATGCCTAGCCTATACGATGTCCGGTATCCGTTAAAGACTGCTACCCTAGGTGAATACAAATTTAGAAGTAGACAAAAATACTCCAACAGTAGACGAAGGAGCCCTCTGGTAGTAGACGATATGCCTCGTAGTTACAGCACGGGCATGATTTACAATAACTAACTATTTCCTAACGAAATTTATTGTACATTATTTGAGGCGTAATAACTTTGATCGTATTAGTCCTATCTCATATCTGAGAACGCACTTGCGATTGGTAATTTAATAACAAAGATTTCTGGTAAGAACCAATTTTTCGTTTGGAATAACCGTTTTCGGGTAAATAAAGAAAACGTCTAAAAATAAGTGTTTCAAAACTACATTTCATTACGGCGACCTACAATAAATTTTATTTCATCTAAACTGTGTCCTTTACATTTCTCAAGAAGTTTTATTTTATAGAGATTTTTGACTGTTCATAAATACAACCAGTATCTTTTAAAATGTACAAAGGCCTCGAAGTAAAGTTGTCGTAATTTTTGTATGTTTTCAGCCAAAATCTAATTTCATAGATCTAAGCTAGCACATGTGACTGACTACTTCATTCCAAATTTCAAGTTCATAGTTACAATCGTTTCTGCGTCAGAGCGCTCACAACTTTCCAATCACATACACACAAACTCACGTTCCGTTACTTGCTACTTGCGCATCTTAAGAAATTTAGCCTCTTTGACACTTTGTAT